>CM012444.1:8636229-9156072 GCA_003999625.1 Oryzias javanicus | reverse complement strand
TACTAATTACTTACTTTACAAGAATACAACAAATTGGCGACGAGGATGGCGAATCTTTCCCTTGCCCTGCGTTGTTGTTTTACAGTCCACCCGGACAACCTGCGATTCCGTTCGACATGTGGATGAAGATGTTTACCAACTACCTGCTTGCTATCGGCGCGGAGGGGGACGAGTGGCCCGACAAGCGTAAACGTGCACTACTTCTGCACTGCCTGGGCACGGAAGGACAACGCATATTTTATACGCTGAAGGACGGAGGTGCAAGTTTTGATTCAGCTGTATCTGCACTGAGGAAACACTTCACACCAGCAATCAACGTCGTGGTGGAGCGACACAAGTTCAGACAACGGCTGCAGAGACCGCATGAGACTGTTGCTGAATATGTGGGCGCGCTGCGCGAGTTGGCGGCAACATGTGAGTTTGCTGAAAATACCGATGAGATGATACGAGACCAGCTCATCGAGCATGCTAGTTGCTCGAGGATAAGAGAGAAACTATTGGTACAAACGGAGGGACCGCTTACATTGGACATGGCTGTAAAGATGGCGTCTCAAGTGGAGTCAGCAATAGGACACGCGCAGACCCTCGCGTCACCACCGGAGGCTCCCGTGCACGTCATGACCGCAAAGCCAAAGCACCCACCCAAAGTAAGGAGCAATAAACCCGCTGAGCCTGGAGCAGCATTTAAACGGGACCGCTGTTGTTTTAGATGTGGCTCTTCAGCTCATCTCGCCAACGCTCCAGACTGTCCTGCACGCAAAGTAACCTGCCGTAACTGCAGCAAAACTGGTCACTTCGCCCGTGTATGTAAGTCCAAATCTACAGCTAAAGTGGGAGAAGTGGTTGTTCTTGAAATGAACACAGTACTGATGTTAGAAGATGGACTAATAGATCAAAAGATCACTTGTTCAGTGACCATAAGTACACAGTCAGCTTCATGCTCTGCTGCATTAGTGGTGGACACAGGCTCGGCTGTATCTATCATTCCTGAGCACCTGTACAGAGAACATTTCAGTGATGCGTCACTTTCTGAGCCAGCTTCAAGGTTAGTGACATACACTAAGTCCAAAGTCCCAGTGCTAGGCTGTTTATCAGCTACAATACAGCATGCAAATGCTAAAGTACCGGCTACATTATATGTGGTGAAAACAGGGACAGCGCTGCTAGGATTGGATTTGTTCAGAGCGCTGAGGCTCTCCATTGACAACAATGCAGTGTTTTCTGAAGCAGATTCTTCACCAACAGTCACTTCATTGACAGCTCCGGTGGCGGAGATTAAAACTGGATCAAGGACTGAAAAACTGGGTCTTGCAAAAGGTTTCATTCACAGAGTAAAGATCAAGGACGATGTTCAACCTGTCCAACAAAAGCTCAGAAGGCTTCCGGTCTCAGTCAGACAAGCTGTCTCTTCTGAAATTGAGAGATTGTTGGAGATGGAAGTTATAGAGAGGATTGATGCATCTCCCTGGGTGTCTCCCATTGTAGTGACACTGAGAAAAAAATGGGAAAGTGAGAATGTGTGTGGGATTATCGTGAGCCCAAATAAGGCTATAGTGATGGACAGTCACCCCCTCCACATATGGATGACATTTTTCTCAAAAATGCACGGAGCTACTGTTTTCTCTACTATTGACTTGGCAAATGCTTATCATCAGGTGTTTACTAGCAGAACGAAAGCCGTGACATAACGGCATTCATAACACACGAAGGACTGTTCAGGTTTCGTCGAATCCTTATGGGTGTGTTCGGCCCCAAGTGCATTCTCCCAGCTCATGTCCCTGGTACACGAAAGGTCTGAAAGGGGTCCAGAACTACCTGGATGATGTGATCGTTTATGGCAAAGACCACAAAGAACATGAACGCAACCTACAAGCAGTTCTAGCTGCACTTAATGAAGCTGGTCTCCAGTTAATACTGAGAAATGCCATTTTAAACCAGAAAGAGCTTGCAGTTCCTGGACATGTCATCTCAGCACAAGGTTTGCTGCCCAATGAGGATCACCTAAAAGCCATTGCAGAAGCTCCAGCACCGAGTTGACGCCACCACCTTACGCTCATTCCTGGGACTTACAGCGTGTATGCAATTTTGTGAAAAACTACGCCACTTGGGTGGAGCCCATGAGAGCATGCATGCATACTGGCACATTCACGTGGACTCCGGAGGACAGGCTAGTTTTGACGCAGTGAAGACTCGCATCATAAACAGTTCCGCATTGACAGTTTTTGAGCCAGCCTCCCAACTATTGTGTCCACAGATGCTTCGGATTATGGACTTGGAGCTACTAACACAAGTTCACCCAGACAAGACAGAGCGTACAGTTTGCTTTTGCGTCACGCTCCCTCACCACACCCGCAGAAAGGAAATACTCAATTGTCGAAAAAGAGGCATTGGCCTGTGTTTGGCAGTTGAAAAGTGGAGAACGTTTTCTGTGGGGACTAGATTCACTTTGCGCACAGATCACCAAGCCCTCACCACCCTCCTAGCTAAATGGGACGACGGCGGGAATGCGTATTGCACGATGGTCGGCCAGACTGTTGTGTTTTACATATGAGGTCGAATATCGAGCTGGTGCACAAAATTATGCTGCTGACTGTCTCTCCAGATTGCCTCTTCCTTCAGTCGAGAATGCAGAGCCAGTGATGGAGCCTGAACTGGTGGCTCTCTTGGATACAGAACTGAAAGCTCTCACAGTGGAAGACTTTACTGCAGCATGTCAGGTATGCCCAGAACTGTCCGCCCTGAGAGAGCAGGTGAAGCAAGGATGGCCTAAAACAGCACAATTTTTACCTGCCGTGCTCAAACCTTACTTTGCTGTGAGAGATGAACTTTCAGTGGAAGATGTGATAGTTTACAGAGGCCCTTACCGCCGGCTGGTTCCTGTAGCAGTGAGAAAGCAGATCGTTACTCTGGCACATGAAACCCACCAGGGCGTCGTGCGTACCAAGCAAAGGCTGCGGGACCTGTACTGGTGGCCAGGCATGGACATGTGTGTGGAGGAGATCATAAAAGCATGTGTGACATGCCAGCTGAATGATAAAAGCGCCAAAATACATCCTGCACCGCTTCACCCAGTTCCATTTCAGATGGTCCATGGCAGAAAGTGGGAATTGACATCGTTGGTCCATTTGACTCTGCATCTGGGGACTGCCGCTATGCGATAACACTGATCGACTACTACACCAAATGGCCAGAGGTTGCTTTTACTCCTTCCATCACAACCACTGCAGCCACCACATTCCTGTCTACAATATTTTCCAGGTTTGGCAACCCTACAGAACTGGTTAGTGACAATGGGACACAATTTACCTCCACGGAGTTTGCAGACTTCCTAGCAGTGAGAGACATCAAGCACAGGAAGGTGTCTCTATATTATCCTCAAGCAAATGGAGCGATAGAGCGCTGGAACCGTGTTCTTAAAGAAACACTCCTTACAGCAGAGCAGGAGAGGAAACAATGGAAGCCTTAGACACTTTCCTAGTCAGACTATTCTGTCGCTACTCCACACAGCACACAGGAGTGTCACCGTATGAACTCATGTTCAACAGGAAGATGCGCACAAAAGGTTGACATCGGTCCAGCAAGACTTTCTCCATTGCTATCAGAAAAACAGCTACGCACTCGTTACCTCAAAACAAAATCAAAAGCCTACACAGATGTTAAGAGAGGAGCGCGGGTGCCACAGATCAGAGCGGAAGCCTGGTCAGAGTGAGAAAGCCTTTTCATGTAAAAAAAGGACTGTCAAAGTTTCATGCCCCAGCCAGAGTGATGAAGAAAGCAGGTGAAAGTTCGTATGTGCTGAGGATGGACGCACATGGAACTTCACCTGTCTCTGGTCCCAGAGTGTACGAGACACGACCACAGGCGCTGCAGAATGCAGTTCCTGAGCCAGAGGTTACACCGCCGCTGGTTGATAAGATGCCCAGACCCACAAGGGTCAGAAAGAAGCCTGCGTGGCTTAATGATTATGAACATTAATGATGTCTCATGAGTAGTGTGAAAGAAAGGAATGAAAAGAAGTGTAAATTAATGCAGATTTCCTGAGTTATGGTTATTTTAAATTTCGTTTGGGAACTTCTGAGTTAGAGGAGTAATGTGGGGGTACTCAACCATCCGTTTTATTTTATTTGAAAGTTTCAGTGGTTTATTACAGTTCTGCTAAGCTTCTTAAGCAAGGGGGAAAATATGTTGTGTATTCAGTTGCGGTACCACAACACTAGATGGCGTGTGTGACTGCCGGTGAGTTCTCTATGTTTTTACGTGTAAGGAGAAGAAGAAAAAAAAGAAGAAGATGGTGGAAAGTACACTCGAGTCACGTCCTGATTGATCCTAAACTACTAATTACTTACTTTACAAGAATACAACAACCTCTGGACACCGGCAGCAAAACAAAGCAGTTTATCATAGAAAACATTGAACCCCAGAACTGATCCTTATAAAATCAAGGGATTAAAAAGTCTCGCCATTTTTTTTTCCTGAAAAACTGCTTTTTCTGAGGATTGTATAAAAATGTCAAAAGCATAGTAGCGGACTGAGTTAATGTCTGGAGTTCATTGAACACAACATGCGCAGTGAACTGTCAATCAGCTGTTCGGAGGTTTGGGGTAAATAAAGGGGGGAGGGCTGGTGCATGAGACGGAATGAAGGCGTTCGAGGTATCCCCACTAATAAAATGATTAGTGAATACAACTTTTGTGGAGTGTTCTGCTGCTGTTTTTCTGGTTAACCACCAAATAAAGAGACTTAAAACAGATGAAGTTTCGGCGTCTCCGTGCGGGAAAGAGAGCGGAACGCTTCATTTTTCATTATCGATTATCTCGTTATCACGAGAAAACGATAAAAAAAAAGTAGGGCAGCGTCCGTAATTTCTGATTTTTGTCAGTATATATTTGGAATGACACTTAAGCCATTGGATGTAGCTAGTCCGCTCCCGCAACGCAACAGAGCCGTGACTCTAGCGGTGTAAGCCCGGGGTTAGGGGTATTATTGTGTTTGGTTGCTCAGAAATGAGGATAGCTGCGCTGATTTGGTGTCAAAAGAGAGAGAGAGAGAGAGAGAGAGAGAGAGAGAGAGAGGATACTGCTGCGTTTTACCCATGCACTGACTTGTTTGGCATTTGCACAGAAATCAAACTTAAACTGTATTCATTTGATTTTATACACTTTACCTCTTCAAAAGGCTGTTGTTTTATTTTTATTAATGTATGCTGCATTTTATTGTACTCTGTTGCCCAGATAAGGGGCACGTTATGCACGTTCCATTGTTGTTTTTACGAATCCTCAAAATAAAAATGACATCAGAAATCGGATTTCTTTATTGCATTTCTTTAATTTCATCAAAACAATGAAACAAACTGTAATTCATTAATATTGTAATGAAGTTAAACTTCATCCTACAACAGTGTAGTCACGTGGTGATTCATTCTCCACAGGATTAAATAAACATTCAATCATGAAGGTTCATCATGTATTTGTAACCAACTTAGTTATTTTGATATTAGGCTAATATAGCTAATATAGATACATACAACATGTGTTGCCTTCATTATAAGACTTTTAATTTTTTGCGGCTCCAGACAGATTTGATTTGGGTTTTTTTGGTCCAATATGGCTCTTTCAACATTTTGGGTTGCCGACCCCTGGGTTAAACCATCAAAATAACCCACAGTATAGTTTGGCTCCAGCTCTCCCTCCTAAATCCTTAACTCAAAAATGATTTCATGGCCAGTTCCAGTTTGCAAAGCTAAATTACTCATTAAGATCATTTTTGGGGAAAACAATTAAGACCTCTGATGTTCATCATAAGGCACACCTGAGCAATCGCTTGGAAAGAAGCAAAGTCATGCATTTATTATTATTTGATTAACTAATTTCACCTAAGGAAAAAGTATGTTTGTGAGAGAATAAATGTCCTCACTCTTTTATGATATAAATTATCAGCAGTAATTTGTTTTATGGGACTGCCACAGTTTTTTTTTCCTCTTTATTTTTCTCTTCTTTTTTTTAAAAAAAAGGATTGAACTCTGAACAGTTTTTGATTGGAAGATTAATCATTTATTAGCACTTTCATGGACGCCTCATTGCGGTCTCTTGATGATGAATAAATATTGATAGAGGGGGTCATAAATGATTTATCAAAGCCCAGAAAAAGTGACAGTCAACACAAACTCCACCAAGAAAAAAAAAAACCCGCCCCCGTTCCCATTTTGGGGTTCTAACTCATCCATTGGGTGCACAATGCTTTGTTGCCTTTGTTTAAACCCTCGGCTGAAGTATTTATTTTCTTTCAATGGACCAGATTGAAGCACTTTAAGTCATATTTTACTTAAAAAATTTTTTTTTTTTAAGAAGTATAGGTTAATTTAAGTCCTTACAGTAAAATGAATTATGAGTCAACTAATACAAAATGTGGGTCGTATGCATTTTATCTACACATTCATACACAAAAGGGAAAAAATGTTATTTATTCAATGGAATTATTGATCATGAAATTTTTATATACTCTCAGTTGTAGGTCATTTTTTTGTAGAAATAAATACATTTGTAAATTAAATATAAATATTTATTAAGTAACTCTTAATCGTAAATCTTAGTTTGTGAAAGATTGGACTGTTGGCCTAAATAATACAAACTATTAAGCATTAATCAAATAAAACAAAATAATGTACATTTTTGAAGGGCATGAAATGCCATAAAATGTAAAGAAGTATTTTTCTTGGTGCCATTCAAAAAAGATTTTAGCATTTGTTTTACTAAGAAAATTCCTATTATTGTCTAATTTTACTGTGGAAGACTTCTGAAGATTTTTTTATGCTAGTTATACAGATTTTTACAAATATTTAAAGACTGAAAAAAGCTGATTGACTGAATGGACTCGGATGAGGAAGTAGAAATAAGAAAATAAACGTCTTATCACCGTCATAGCTGAAGTCAAGTTAGAGGAACTAAACAGCGTTTTCAAGAAAAAAACGAAATGCTAACATGATTTGGTGTTAACGGTGGTGCAGAGGTAGAGCGGTCAACCTCTGATTAGAAGATCGCAGATCCGGTTCCCCTTCCTGCCCAAGAGTTGATCCACTTCTGCTTCAAATTTACTTTATATTGTGGTTTCCCACAGAAAAGATGTTTCTATGGGAATATGCCCATCCTAACCATGCTCTGGAACCATCAGCCAAGGTGAGTGCAGAACTAAGGCACTTCCATTGATCTGCTGTATCCCAAAATGAAAAGCTTATATTTTCTGTAAAACATTTGTGACTTTGTTTTTATTAGACTGTTCATGGCGTTAAAATGAAAAAGGTGTCCATCGAAAGACATTAGATACAGAATGCTGATGTGATTATGACAAAACTGCAAAATCACAAACACTGTCCTGCATATATGTTATTCCAAAGAAAAAGACAAAAATGTAGCAGTTGTTTCTATTATTCACTTCATCTAATAAAGCAGCCATAAAGGTGATTTCATAAACCAACTCTGATCATCTTTTAGTTGTTTTTAAAGCATTCTCTGTGTTTTTTTTTTAAATTATAAGTAAGCCAAAATCCAAAAGCTGTGTCATTTTCTAGGACATGGTTGCTGCAGCGCGTCAGTTCATTAGAAATTTGTTGTGGGCGTTACTGTTGGTTATGAGAAAACTGGTCCTCCCTCCCCCCTGCTGAGAGTTCTCTCAGCATTTTTTCATCTGCTCCTGATTCCCACTGATTTAAAAAAAAAAATAAATAAAAAAAAGCTCAGAAATGCAACTTTGATCTCAGATTTAATGATAGATCATCAGAAAATCCCATAAGAACATGGTAAAAATATTTCCTTTGAAGTGGATCTTTAAGGTAATGTCAGAATTTTCTTTAAAAAATTGTGGTGTTCAAATGGAAAATGCATGCTAACAAAACAACAGAGCTTTTAGACTCAATAGAGTCGAAGATTGACAGATTGGGGTGATGTCTACGTTTACGTGGAAGCTTTAAAGTCCTGTTTAAATTAAGGAAATCTCAAATGGGAGGCTACGCTGTCAGTCCACTATCCAGACTGTACCAACAGTCACAAGCCCTATGGCGATGACTGAAAAAAGTCTCTAGAAGGATTCTTGTTTTTGGTAGATACCTTTAAGTATTTATGATATCTTTAGGTATTTCTAGATATCTTAGTAATGTTTAGGAGTCTGTCTGTCAGTTTAAGGTTTCTTCTCATAACTAAACAACCTGTAAGACATCAGGCTATTTAATATCAAAGAATCAACTCGAGTGTAAATCTGATGAATAGATGAGTTTTTTTTGGTGGGTGTTTGTGTATTCATGAGCTAAAGTAAGAAGTCTGGTCAGTAAAAGAGCTACAGCTCTTCTGTGAAATTTCTGGTTTGTTAGCTTAGTTCCTGCTTTGAAGTTATGTTCACATGGCCCTCCACAACGCATGTCCAATCAAAACACTTGCATTGGTAGATAGCTATGCAAGTTTCTACGACTTGTTTCGGGCTCTGACGCACATCCTTTGAACACAGGTTTAAAGTTAAACCAGGTCGAACTTTGAATAGTCAAGAATTCAAATCTGGTAGTGACGTATAGAAGGTGTCCTTTCAATTCACAGAGGAGTCAACTGTTAGAAATTGATCATGGGAGGAGAAATGAATAATTATGGTTTGTGCCCAGCCGGAATTCTATGACACCAAATGTCATAAAATGGAAAAGTCTGTGAAAGAAAAAGCCTAGAGCAGAATCCGCAAGATTTCTACCACTTTAACGTTTCACTCCAAGCCTTTTCTAATTATAGGTGGTGTATATGTTCTAGTATTGCAACAGTCCAGTGTACAGACCATAGACTAAACACATGTTCAAGAATCTGCGTTTAGCAAAGTAAAGACCGCATGTCACATGCCTGGTGTGAACATGCTCAATTGTGTCACAGTGAAAATTGGGTATTTGCTTGGATTACCACAAAATAATCCCTGAGATTTTCACTATTAGGTGCTGTTTACTGTTCTATTGGAGTATAAATTCCATGAAAGCACCCCTATTTTAACACTGTCATAGAAATATCACAGATACTATGACTAGAGCAAGGCTTTTTAAAAGATTTTCTATTTGGAGCTCATCTTTTGATTTGTTCCCATCCTGCTTTGCTCATTTGACTGTGACAACAGTGCTCCCTCGTAGGTTTAATACCAGCACTAAAGCTCGTTCAAGCACTGACTCATAATCATAGTCACACTCAGATTTAAGGCAATTATTTTAGGGCCATGGAATAAATTAATTTGTGGAGTAAAAAAGTCATTTTGGTTTTGCTACACCTCCAAAGGAAGGTTTTCTGTTTATAGTCAGTGGAGCATTTGATTAGCATCCTCGTCTTTGTTCTATTGATTGTGTTGTTTGCTGCTGTTACAGTGCAGGAGCGATCATTGGACTTTAGTGATGATTTACTTTTATTTGTGAGGTACTGTGTAACACAGCGCCAAGAGTTGTTGATTTTAACCACTTTTCCATATCTAGTGAACACTTGATGTGTGGTAATTAAAAAAAAAAAAGTAACACACATCCAATGAATCTGATTGCATTTTGGATTAGAAAGTGCATTATCAAATAATGGAAGTTAAAACATTTTTTCCTTTTGGTTAATATTTCCAAGATGAACTTGAGATCTCGAGAGACTTTGGCCAGAAAGCAATGATGAATAGACAAAGATATGTCCTCAATCATTGTTTTTTAAAAAAAAAGAATCCACTACGAAGAAAAAGATGATCTCGAAATCAAAAGTGAATAAATTATGCAATGCTTTTCCAAACAGTCCAGCATGCTCCATTAGTATAAAAGCAGTGCTCAGAGCAAGCTTCAACATAGCTGCCATCTAGATTTGTCATCACAATAAATGATTGCCTTGATTCTTACTGAAAGAAACCTTAAAACTCTGAATCACTCCACGACTATTATTGTATTTTCTGCACTACAGAAAATATAAGGCACACCATCAAATGTAGTCTGTTTTTAAACTTATGTAATATATAAAGCTAAAGAGTCAACTCCATTAGTCAGTCAGACCTTTATAAATGCACTCACAGTAACTCATTTCTAACTTGATAGTCACATTAGCAGTGTTAACCCTGCTAACTTATTCATCGATAATATTGATTCAGTGAAATATCGCAATATTTCGTTTGGCAATTCTTGTATCGATTTAAAATGCTGCCGAATCAATATCTAATCAATTATTTATTAGCAAACATGTGGCTCAGTGTCTTACTTTTGTGTTCCAATTGAACCTCGATTGTTGTTTGCAGCTCTTCACTGCACAGAAAAAGGATTTCTCGAGAACTACCTGGTGTCAGGGAGTGTAGACGAGGCAACCCAAAAGCAGGAAAAGAAGGTCCAAGAGTTTGGTTCAGGATTTTAATCTCAGAGAAGAGAACATACATCTGCCAGAGATTTAGGACACTGAGACACTGAACCAAAGAAAAGCACAGCCTTAAGTACACAGCTAGACAATCAAGGAAACAAGAATCACCTGTGCGACCACAGGTGGCCAAGAGGAGAAGAGGGAGTCTATGACACCTGGTGTTAGATGTGAAGTCGTGAACCGGTTGTTGGTAAAAACAACTCTGTTTTAACTAAGGATAAGTATAGAACCAAAAATCTGTGCTGAACTGGTAGCGTGGATTTTGGTAAAAAAACAGACTGATACCACTAAAATAAATGTTACTGTGACTATGCTAACTCCCGATCTTTTTAGTAACATGTAAAAAAAACCACAGTCCAACACGGCTACACATTAGCCACATTAGCTTATTTACATTACCCATAACTCCTAACATTGTTTGTGGCACGTAATAAATCAAACTGATACAATTAAAATGAAAGTTACTGTGACTGTGTGACCTCCAACACCGTTAGTAAAATAACCACAGTTGCTTATTGTTAGCCGCATTAGCATGTTCATGATAACATGCAAACAAACATTTTGACTGAGTGCCATGCACCCTTAATATTGCTTTAATAACAGTAAGCAAAACCAGAATTAATCCTATTGAAGGTGCTCCGGATTATATGGTGCACTGTAGCTTTTTAAAATCATTTTTTAATTAAGGCTTTTAATAGCGTCTTATTGTGCAAAAAATACAGTAATTATTTCAGGGGTTTTTTAACATTATATTTAAGGAAAGTAAGGACAGAGATAGCTGGAATTCCAAATCCAACAACTCTAAGATAGGTCTTATCTATTAACACCAAGTATTTGAGTTTTTTATGTCTGTAGAGAATCAGAATTCATCTTTTTTCCCAAAACCGCCTCATGTTGATGTCTATGGAATCAAACTGCGAGTCACTGTCTGACAGACACATTAAGCAGAGTTCAGCTGTTATCTGGTATTTTACCTGAAGCTGTAGATTAGGGAACACATGGCAAACAACATTTTTTTGTAGGATCTTACTTTTAAGGGGGAACAAGGATGTAAATGTAATTGTTCCTCTATCTCTTGTGACTTATTTTTTTCTGTAGCAGCGTGAGACTAAATCTGTGACAAAAAATACACCACCCCCCTTTCTTTTACATTAACTGCAGGATTTTCATAATAAGATTAGTGGAATTATGGATTATTTAAGAGGGTGGATGAAGGATTAAACGGGTTTCCTTAAGGCCATTTTAAAATTGTGTCAATGCGATGTAATTATGCAAGAGATTGATGCTTGCTGCCAGAGTGAGCCCAGACTTTGGAGTTATGTGTGTACACACACACATAACTGCATACTATACACATGGAAGTGTATTTCTATTGTAATTTATTATCAATCTACCGTTTTTAATAGAACTACGGCAACAAAGTAATTTCCTCTTTGTGGGATCAATAATGTTTTATTCTATTCTATTCACTATTTACAATGAAAAGAAAACATTTGTAAATTTTACACAAAAAAATTGGGCAGATTTTGTAATAATTTTACTGTAAAAAATAAGGTGTTACTTTAACAAATATGGTAGTAAAAAATAAATAAATAAGTAGATAAAACAGCTCTATTTTGGTAATATCAATGTATTTACCCTTAAAAAAACAGTGCAACACTGTAAAAAAAACATTAGCAAAGACATCTATTATTTTTTTCAGTAGAAAACTGGCAGCTGAGGTTGCCAGAATTTTACCATAAATATACAGTGGTATTTCTTTAATCACACTTTTTATTAAAATGTTATCATTTTATCCTAAAATAATTGTTTGTCATATATAACAGTCTTGTTGTTAACAAAAACATACATTATGGGGAAAAAAACTGGCATCTGTCTCAAACGTGAAGAGAGTCCAGGCGAGGTTCAGGGCAGGCGGCAGGCAATTAGAGAATAAACAGGATCAGAAGAGAGGCAGAAGATCAGGTCCAGGTAGAAACACTACTAGTGGCACAAACAATACTTTGCAGTGGGTGTGGCTCTGTGTGCTGCTTAAGAAGCAGGTGGGTGATTGTCTAGTGGGAGACAACTGAGCAGCATCCAGGAACTGTGGGCTGGGGCTGCTGCGAGATGAAGTTCAGTCAGTACTCTGGTGACTGTTCCCGCTGGTGACCAGAGGGGTAGTCAGTGCTCTGACTCCTGACAGCAACTGAGATAACCAGGATTTTACCATAATAACAACGCTACACTGTAAAACTTTTCATTGTTAACTTACAGTAATTTACTGGCAGCAGACTTGCCAGTAAAATCCTGTTTTTTGTTTCTTCTTTTTTTTAACCACAGTCATTATGGTTATTAACTGTTAAAAGATTTTACTTTTTTTTCAGTAAAAGTTATTTGCACCCTTTGGCCCAAATAGGGTGAAAGGGGTTGGAGTCCATCACAACCGTAATGAACTAGACATCTGTTAATGGGGAAAAAGATGTTCATCCCTAAAGGGTATTTTAATGTCTACAAAAGTAAACAGAGGGCCAGCTTGACTCAGATAACTGCAGTTTGTGTTTCAGATCCACTTCAATCTTAATTTTTACCATTTAGTAACCTATGAATGACAGATGAATAGTCTGTTGAGTATCTGTCTATATCTTTACAACATTGATCTTCCATTCTCGGTTGGTCCAGTGCAGGATCAGGAGGTTGCAGAGTCTGTTCCAGCTACTACAAGATGAAGTTAGGATATACACATGTGGCCGTTCACCAGTCCTTTGCAAGACCACACAGACACCACAAGAAACAATTAAGTCGCCATTTTGGCAATGAAGCAATATTTTTACTTAGAGTATCTGGAGAAATCTTAGACATTCACTGCAGAAAACATGCAAACTTCTTACAGAAAGAACCCTGCTGGAAAAGCAACCTCCTTGCATTGAGGTGACAATTCCTACCACCACACCTCAATCCGTCCATTGTTGCAAGTTCATAGACTTTCCTTAAAATACATGTTAATCTTAGAACTCATAGTGACAAAGCTGTAACAGAAAAATATCTTAAATATTTTCTGTAGTCGGCTTGGTTTGTGGTACCTTCTGCGTAACTTTATTTTTTAGGAAAAAATTAGAGGTTTTTATAGCTTAAAACTTTAATTTTTAAAATGTATTTCATTGTATTATTGGAGTTTTAATTGAATTGATAATTATCTATGTCTGCCAATTTGACGAGTTATAAAAGGTCAAAACCTCCTACTTCTTAAAGAAAAAAACAATTAGCTGATTAAAAAATAAATTTGCTTAAAGAGTTTTTATTTTGCATGATTTTAAAAATATTTTACAACTTTATTGCGGTCTAAATTCTTTGTAATTTCTATTGTAACCAAATGCTTTAGTTATTTTATTGCTACAGAGACATTTTGAACCATCTTTGAAGATAAAAATATTTCATAGAAAAGGTTGAGAACAACATCCTGATACAATACAATCTACTATTTTTTGCTTTAAACTCAACTAAGTGTTGGATAGAAGTGCAGCAAATGTTAAAATGTCAAACAAAGTCACAAATAACCACAGTCTGGTTTTGACGGTGTGCTGTAACTGTCCCAGAGAAGCTCCATATTGTGAAAGAGTGACTTTGACCCCTCGGTGTGGCTGCTGTCAGCGTTTGATCGATGACCTGCGACTTCTGTCTTTATCTGAAAAGATATATCCGTAGGTCTGCGCCCAGGTCGACTCCGTCTGTTTGTTGGTGTGCAAGTGTGACAGGTGAAATCTTCTTTAATCACACCCGCTGGACCCCACTATGGACTTTAGGTCTCTATTAATCACCATGACAACCAACACAGGATTGTGAGCATGCTGGAACAAGGCATTTGTTCTGCTTTTTTCAACCTGCCATGGTCACAGGTTATGTTTGTAGAACAAAAACACATGTAAACAAATAGAAAATAAACGTGTTTAGTATCTCTAATGACTTTCAAAATGTTGGCAAATACACGTTTAAACAAGTAAGAGGAAAGTAGGGTTCGAGCTCTGCAGGACAAAGACCTAATATGACATGCAGTCTGATTTACATGAAAGCTGATAGTTCTATCAATTTTCATACTTCACTGTGTCTTGAGGTTGTAGAAGTTACCCTGAACAGGTCACCAGTCTGTTGCAGGGCCACACACGCACATTCACACATAAACTATATACACACAGGCGTACTTTCAGGAAACTCGACACAGGTGAGGCCCAACTGGGATTCACTTTTCACTGTGAGGCAAGAGCGCAAACCGTTGCGCCATCATACAGTCCTGAAGATGAGCCTCCAGATCAAAATTGCATGTAATCATTTTCAATTGAACCTCAATCTAAATGTGATAATTACATTTATGTGACTTTCAGGTCCAACAACCCAAATACATAACAGTGTGTGTTGATGCTAAATCTATATGTGGATGATTCAATTTTAGTTAGTTGCATTTGTAGGTCCATTATTTCTTTGCACACACGTTTCACAACAGGATCTGATACAATGATACGAGTATGATGACTCACAAGCATAGATGACCAACTGATGAGAGTTTATAAATGCAGCCTGGTTGTAGTATTGAAGGACGGGTGTGGAAACCCAAAAGAATCCTAGTCTGCTTTTAAAACAACGGTCTGGACATGAATGAAGGAAATGAATGAATCTTTATCATATGCAGAAGCAACACAAGGTCAATAATGTCATGAAATGCTTAGGGTGAAAACCTACGTGCATGTGGAAAAAACACTTGCAAGTGAACCCTGATGTGGTGCAGTGACAGTTTGAATGCTATTAAATATCCAGGAGTCCACATGGCAGAAGATAGTTAGGGCTCTTGGTAACATCAGTGACCATTTTTAGTGGATAAAAAAACCCAGCAAGTAACTGATTTTGAAGAAACAAAAATCCAAATGAGCTAAAAGGGAAAACAAAAAATATGAAAGGAAACGTGCCTTTAATCAATAATAATCAGAGGATAAATGCAACCAAGCGGTTTCCTTTAAGGTGCTGGAGTTCATTTGACCAACAAAGCAAATGAAGCTTTGTGCTGTTTTTCTCCAGCATTCCTCACACATTCAAATCAATTACCCTAGGCAACAACACAGTTGATAACTGTTTGATGGTGTTTGTTTTCAGGATAACAAATAATATGCTTGAAAAAAAAATCTCCAATAAGAAATGACCAGTAATTGGTATCAAATATTTTATGCAAAAAGTAATTGGTATTGAATCTTAAACATGTGGTATGGTCCGTCACTACTTACCAGTAGTACAAACATGTGGCTGAAGGGACGGTTGGTTTTAATACAAAATAAATAAAATGTTATGAGAACAAAAGCAAAAAAAAGACAGTGGGGTGCAGACAGAAATTTGGTCACATTGTCAGCTAAATGACAAATAGCGACAGAACAGCAGTCAAATAGAGGACAATGTGTGTTATTACCGTGCCAATTGTACTGCGCCTGTAAGTGTTGAAGACCTTTCAGGAAATCTCATATTTTAGAGGCTGCAACTGAACTCATCCCCACAGTTCCATTTATCAGCAATGTGTGAATCCGTTGACTCTGCGTGTGAGTGGTTTCATTAACTCCCTGTTTTCACTGTGGAGGATGTGTCACTATATTGTAGACTAAGTGCTTATTGAGAACCCTGCCAGGCTCTGCTTCTCAGCTGAAATTACTCATAGTAAACTATTTCTAGACCATTATGCATAATAAGCTCAACTGTCAGTGGCTACAATAACTGATTTGATTTTCCAGCCACACTGTCACTCTTTGTATCCAACTGGAGACAGAAAGTCAGGCGTGGAGTAAACGGGTGGAGTGAGACGTGCCCACATCAGACTGACTTCCAGCTCAGATTCCAAAGGGAGTCTAAAAATGTTCCTGGTTTTTGTTGAATGGGCATCTAGAAAAAGCCCAACTAAAAAAGACAAAAACCATACCCCCACCCCCAGCATTGAAATATACAAAAAAAATATGCGCACCTTTCTTTTGCAGTTCCCTCAAGACTCCACTTCTGCATCCTAATTCAAGGTAGCTTTGAATGACACATTAAATTTTTGTGATTTTGATGTAGATTTAAGTCTTGGTCAGGACACCCCGTCCGGTTAGATATGTATGAGCTGTGGGGGGGACGCGCAGAAGCCCACACAATGTATCAAGGTTGTAGACATCTTGATGAAGCCGTAGGGTGAAAGTGTTCATTACATTTAATTTCATACCCATGTTTCAGGCGACAGGTCATAGTGGCCATTATATCACAACTCACAAGGGTAAGTAAAGTAAAGTAAAGTAGATAAAACGCAAAAAATGATTTTTTAACCCCCCCCCCACTCCCTTTCTTACCAAAAACATTTTAAAAAGAGCGACCGACGAGATTTAGGCTCTTAAAGTAGCCAGCTACGTGCTACTTTGCTACCACAGCAATGCAGCAACGTGCATCATGACCGCACATATTATGTGTTGCCCATTTCCATCAGTTTTTGTGCTCGTTGAACATAGATACATGGGAATAACATCAGTCATGTTTTAAAACATGAAACATTAATAAAAACATACATCAAAGAACCAAGCTAGCATGCTACTCATGAGTTGCTAGCACCCACTTTAGCACAAACTTCCCGGTTCTCAGCTTGACTGCTCTATTAAAATGCAATTCCTGTCCTGTGATGATTCGTCTCCATCGGATTATTTTGTTGCCCAGGTTCTTGAAGTTCTTGAACTTTTGTGATTCTTTTCGTGCTTATTTGGATCTCCTCCATTCAACACTCACGAAGACTCAATACATAGTGACGCCGCATGTCTGTCACGCCGTATGTCACATGATTTCCAATCCAGTAATCTATATCATTGGTCAGGACTCAAGTCTTTTTAGTCAAGACTCACGTCTCGTAGGTCATGACTTAAATCTTGTGGGTTTTGACTCAAGTCTCATAAGTCACGACTCAAGTCTCTTGAAATGAGACTCAATTTAATGGGTCGGGACTCAAATCTCGTAAGTCGAGACTCAAGTCTTGTAGGTCTTGTAAGTCAAGGCTCAAGATTCATCGGTCAGGACTGACATCTCTGTCACAATTTAAGTCTCGTAGGTCAGGACTCAAATCTTTTGAGTGGACACTTAAGCCTCATTAGGTCACTACTCAAGTCTTGTAAGTCACTATTTAAGTCGTGTCAGTTGAGACTTAAGTCTTGTGAGTCTCAACTCAAGTGTCGTGAGCCGCGACTAAAGCCTTGTGAGTTGAGACTCAAGTGTCATAGGCTGCAACTCGAGTCTCGTGAGTCGAGCCCAAATGTTTGTGAACTGACACTCAAGTCTCGTAGACTGCGACTCGAGTCGGTGAGATACTTGAGACAGATACTCGTATTCAGGGTTTCTTTGCTGAACAGATATGACGATCCATGACAAGGGTGTCCAAATCCAGGCCTCCAGAGCCATAGTCCTGTATGCAACCGACCTGCCATCAAAGCTCCTTACTGGTTAAACCAATCTGATCCATGTATTGCAGAAAAGGCAGGAGTTCTGCAAAACCAGCAGGAGGCCGGGTTTCAAGGCCTGGATTTGGACACTCCTAATCTATGAAGACCAGGTCTGACCTTATCTTAAAGACAAAAAAATATATATTTATCCAAAACTTTTAGGTAATCCATGTTGGGTCAGGGCGAAAGGTTCTGGACCTCTTTCTGTAGAAGTCGGTCCCCGGTCTATCTCAAGGAGGGCATCACTACTTCTTCCCCTTGGGATTTGGTGGAAGGTGTCCGTCCCCTCCATGAACGGATCAGCATCCATTTCTTTTTTTTTCTGTGTTTTCCTTTGGTAGTATATTTTAATCATAAGAAAATGAAATGCAAACGTTTTAAATGCACTTTCACTTTTGGGCAAGCATTTTTGCAAGGCCAAAAAAATAAGAATCTTCCAATGGAGCAGTTTACCTGAAATGTGTACGATAACCATGATCTGCCACCACTGTAGCTTATTTATTCCCGCTTAAGCATTTGTTGAAAATTGACTCCCACATAAAAAAAAATGCTGAAATAAAGAGTTGTTTTGGATGTTTTTTCTACAGGATAAGCAAGAGGAGGAGTAAGTTCATGCCTTGATTCCCAGGCAGAAGAGGGAGAGGCTGCAGCACCAATTAAGGGAGAAACTTTTTTTCTGGCCCTCTCTTCTCTCTTTTGTGGGCCTCAGCAACTTTCGCAGCACTTCTTTTTTTCTCCCCTTTCCTCCTTTTTTTCCCCTCATTTACTGCAGTGGCAAGCACATCTCCCCCCACCCCCCACTCTCTTTTCAGCGCCTGCAGGATGGGAGATTGCTGTAATGCCTCCTGTCAGGGCAAAAATACATAGGACCCACACTGCTGCATTAGTAAATTCTGCATTTTCGGTCACAAATAAACATCGACGATGTGCTAAAAGCTGATATTCGTGCTAAAATAGACAAATGGTCTGAAAGAAGACGTCTTCTCTGACAGTAAAAATGAAGAATCTCTGTTAGGAATTGAAATTGAAACAAATAAATCAGAGAGGAGGAAGGGGATCTCAAAGGGAGGAAAGATGGAGATGTAGAAGCAGAAGAGCTGAAAGTCTAAAAAAGATATAGGAAGAAAATGGTAAAAAAAAAGAAAGAAAGTCAGGTGAGGACAAGAAAAGAGATGAGATGCAGAGATTTGGTGGAAGTCTTATCGAGGAGACCATTAGCATTCATACCCTGACATCTCTGCCTGATTCCTCCATCTCTTGCTCTATCTTGATTCCATCTAAGGCTTTGGGGCAAAAGATTCCCAAACACACATTCACAAACACACACACAAAAAGTGTTTTTTTACAGAAATATATCTTATAGAATTACTTATTATCTTGTCCTTTCCTAATAGAACGGTTTGTCCTTGCTTTCTGTTTACTGCGTTTGCTCATTTCATCATGAATAAGTTTCTTCATTTATTTAACACTGGCACACATGACCTTGCCCTTCAAAAATAAAAAAACTACTTTTCGTGCATTTGTTTCTCTTAAGCTTCACTGAACGATTAGCTCTGCCTGGAAGGCAGAATGCACAGCCCTTCGTCATACAAGCATTAAGACACTCAGGCATTGCCTTGTCCTCCTTATGATCCTGTGAGTTGATGAAAATTGTAGTCCAGTAATCTCTAAAATTGGGGGAAAAAAATGTAAGATCAGCTTTCCATATAGATGTACACATAGAACGTTAAACAGATTATGACGTCGATATGATAGAGCTTCTGTCATCACCCTTTAGATTCGACTTTTTAAGACCCATTCTGCTAAAACTGGTATTTTTTATGTTTTTTTTTTAATGAGAGAAACCAGAAAAAAAAGCTTAATATCGAATATGAGTATTTCTGCATTCAAATCACAGTGAATGAGGCGAAAAAAATGCTGTTTGAAAAAGCCTGTGATGTAGGACCTACAACGGCACTTTAATGGACAAGGACTAGATCCAATAGTATGTATGTCTTCATTAATAGTTTCATTCAAAATATCGCAGAGAAAACTACAGTTTTTTTTTTTGGCTAAAAACTGCATAATAATTTAAAAAACTACTGGGAATCCTTTGAAAAAAGATCAAAAGATGATCAAGGTGAGACTTATAATAGAAATATCATAGATTTAGTGCTCTACAACTAAAAGAGATCAGGAATTTGGTGGACGCTAAGGTTTGATACATTTTTCATATTTGTAATGTGGTAAGACGTCTGAAATCTCAAATTTTGAAAAAAGACAATTGCCTCCCTGTTTAATGGTGGCACACTGGTTAGCAATCTTCACAGCGAGAGGACCCTGGTTTGAATCCCACTTGGTACCTTTCAGTGTGGGACTTTGCATGTTCTCTTTATGCAGGCATTGGGTTTTTTTTCGAGCCCCCCCTTTCCTTCCACAGCCCAAAGACGTGCTTCATAGTTGAATTGGTGACTCTAAAATGTCCCTAGTTGTGCATGTGATTGACTCACTGGCAACCTCTTCAGGGTGGACCCTGCCTTTACTTAACAGTAGGTGGGATAGGCTCCAACAACTCTGTGACCCTTAAAGGGATTCAGTAAGTTCTGAAGATGGATGGATTTTCTTCATTCTCTTTTTATAATATTACCCCCAGATCACTTTGAATTATCTCTGGGCTTGGAAGGAAATAAGAAAATAACATTCGTTTTTTGCAGAACACAACTTTTTTTTGCTACTTAATCAATAGATTACATCTGACTGCTGTTCAGGTGGTCAGTAACAAAGAAAATGAATGAAAAAAATGTCAGCTATAAAAAAGTTATGTGTTTTACTATATGAGGACTTATTCACTTATTCACACAAATACTGTGGCTACATCATTTTTAATTAAACTGACTGTTTTGGTAGAGCTGTTCTCTGAGGGAAGACATACTCTTTTACTGTGTGTGCACAGACAGATAGTTTACTTATTTCTGATAACATTTAAAGATGCACTTCTTTGTGACATGCTCTTGTGGCATTTTTCTGATGAACACATATAAAGAAGATAAAGATTGCATTTTGGAGTATTTCTTTGTTCACATCATGAATCAAGAGCAAATGAAAAAAATATGATAGAAAAACATTCTATTCTGATGCATCCACTTGTAGATGACTAGATCCATGTAAGTCTTTGTTTTCCTCGTCTGAGCTGGAATCTGGCTCGAACCTGCACGGCTGGGAATCTCCAATATTGCTCGCAATTTTGTTGCACTGGTAATATTAAGTTGGGAGTGGGAGGGGCTGTAAGCAAGTGGGAGAGCATGTACCAAAACAGTGTGCAAATTGTATTCAAGTGCCAAAAAGATAAAAGTTTTTGTTTTTAAAAATGATATTGTGTTCCGTGGCTCTCTGGATCACTGACATCAATCTCAGCACCTGTGAGGATTCAGTTTCCAGGTGAGTTCAGCTTAAAGAAAAACAACTACAGAAGGTTTCTCAGAAAAGGATGAAATAGTTCACAAAAATGTAAGTGTGATCAATGTAAGATTAAGAAATCTGTGGCTGATTCAGAACCCACATGGGTTCATGCAGATAAAGCCAGAATAAAGACAACAAAAATTTGCTTCTTTTGGCAAAAAAATTGGATAATCATGATAAAAAAGTCACTGGAAAAAAAAATCAAAATAGATCAAAAGATAATGGGAGTGGGTCTTTAATAGGCCTGATTGCGGCCGGGCATCTCAATCACAGACGTGGGATTACTCAACTCCACTTTAAGGATATAGTTGAGAATAGTGGGACAAAAGGGGGAGAGAGACTCCACTGATTGTATTTACTAATAACACATTTAGACTTAGAAATGCGTAATAAGTGCACTTTTTTAGGCTATAATTTAATAATTATCTCAGCATATAGAGCCCAAAATAATCACACAGGATTTATGCACAGCATACTCGCAATTTCAATTTGAAGGCACCTCCAGGACACAATCACCCCTGATGCTAATGACTGCTAATGAAACAGACGCTATTATTTAATTAAGACAGACTGATAACAGGACCGCTTGTTTATCTTATAATTTAAAAAAAAAAAACACATAGCTTGATAAAGTCATGAAGCTGCAATTTCTAGGAACGAAAAGGGCTTTAAGTGAAAAGGTTAGCTTGCAGAGAAATCGATACACACAACTATGATCAAACCTTTCCTTATTCTATATCAACCACACCCCTGTGGCCTGCATGAGCACAAAGGCAGATTCACTCACAAGGTTGAGTGCACTTTGTAATGTATCATCCAGGAGTTCACCAGGGACTGTTTGAGGTTAAGAGGGAACATGTGTTGCGGCGTGTGTGCATGATTGTGTGTTCCCTCCTATCTGTGCAGTGACTTTAAAATACAAATTATCATTGTAACTGCAGCTGTTTCCTCCTCTCTTCCTGCTTCTCCATTTTTATTTCCTTGTAGTTACCTTTGAGCTACTACTTTAACGCTCTCCTTTCATATATCCTTTAATCTGTTTAACTTTCCATCTCCAAGCCCCAGACTTCTTTCTTCTTCTTTATTATGTAGATTTGCTGAAATCACTTGAAGGCAACTCCTGCACATAAACCTATATTTACATGTGGCCTTGCCTTGACCTGAATGCATAATCTCTCACATAACAATATCATGTTAAACAGAAGTATCACATGTTGCTTTTTTTCAATCCTGGCCCTCCAGTCAAGTTTCTTCATCAGCACATGGATTGAGTTAAAATACATTTCTGCTTTGTTGCAATTTAAAGCTTATGCCACTAGATGGCACTAAATGTCACAATGTGGACAAAAAATATCATTTGCTAGATAAATCTTTACCATAAAATACAAATGTCTAGTGATTTCCAATAATATTGGTTATATTCTAAAGTGGAGAAACCAAAAACTAAAATAAAAGGAAATTAAAATAAAATTATTCAAGCAAACAATGGTGAAGTAACCAAAGTAACATATCTCATGATAAAACATTTTTCCTTTTTCTTGTAGTTTTACTAATTTATTGTCATTCACTTTGTACTTTATTCTGATATACTTCTTTTTTTGTTCCTCTCCGTCGTATATATGTTGGAAGTTTGACAATTTTGCAAATTAAAGCTTACTGACAAACTACCAGGATTCCAAGAGGGGATTAGGAGCAATATGGAAAACTATGTATTTGTTCGAGTGCATTTTCTCCACAACAAAGTTGTAAAATGATTTTTTAATTGTAAAAAAAACCTGAACAAGCGTACCTTTAAACTTGTATCTTGATTGATTTGTGGTAAGTCAGTAAACAATTTGTGTAAACTCATAAAAAAGGTCTTGTTGAGCTTATAAAACAGTAATTGAACAAATTCTGTATAAACAGGATGAGGACGGGGGGGCATACAAGGTAACATTCAGTAGATAAAGGGGAAAAAAAAAAAAAACTCGCATGCTTTCAGTTTGTGCCGTTCCCAAAAGATCTAATTACATACTCTCGTGTTTACGGATCTCAGAACTTTAAAATCAATGTTCAACTGACTTCCTTTATGCTGTGCAATGGCACAAACACTTTCACGCAAAGCCAGAGGAATTATATTCATGTCAGAGTGCTTTCCCAGTGGCTAAGTATGCAGCCAAGTGTATAACAACAATTTGTCATGTATTTATAATTTAAGGTTTCGTGTGCGCAGGAGCTGAAATTTGTGAGACTGAACGGTTTCCCTTTGGCGTGTTTGACCAAAATCTCAGTGTTTTTCATTATGCATTAAAAAAAAAACATGCATATTTAAACCCAATGTACAGAATGGATGAATCAAGGATTGTGTTGTGGGTCGTTTTTTTTTTTTTTTAACTTCTTACCCTTTGTCTTGCAGGGAACAAACTGACCAAGATGGGGGCTGCAGCCTGAAGCAACAATAGTTACACAACAACGCTGCAGCAATGCATTTAAAATATTCAATAGATCAGCCAAGCACTCTGAAAGTGCCAAATCGAACTCTGGAAAAAAAAAGGAGCAAACTGTAACAGAAAGTAAAAAATGAGGCCCTTTATTTTTATGTTTTTTAAGTGAATACAACAGAATAAAGCAATCTATACTACTTAACCACACTTCATAGGATTAGTCAGAGCAGTAATGATTGGGACACACCTGAATTATTCAGGGCAGGTAGTATCCAGGGCTTGTAGGCACCCATAAGAGGCAGCATCATCAATAACAGCACAATCCAGGACAAACAAAATGGTAATCAGAGGGTCAATCAAGCTGATAGACGTCAATCAAAAAGTCTCAGGTTGGTGTGAGAGTGAAGCTGCGTTCACAGTGCCCTCGGTAATGACGTTCAAGGGACCACTTTGAATTCAGAACTCTATGTAAAGGCACATATAGGCTTGTTTTGGCTTCCACGTTTAAAGTTGTAGCAATCCCACATAGCTCCGTTTCCACGATTGTCTTTGGGCTCTACATACAAAACACAAAACTATTGCACGCACGTTGCAAGTCTAACTAGGTCAAACTCAGAACGATCAGGGACTTGGATAGTGAGTTAGCTGTGGTCTCAGTTAACACCAAAGTAGACAATCCACTATGCCTAACCTAGCAAGATTTGCCTGAACATAAATAAAACTAAAACTGTTATCTCACAGAAAGTACAACTAAAAAAGCTGTCTAAGTTCTTTTGTTAACCAAACCCTCCTCTTATTTTCTGAAATCTAAGAAATGATCTGTTGACAGAGTTCAAATCACATGTTCAGCTAGGATGGCTTTGCTGGAACCAGGAAACCTGGCTTGTTATCTTTTAAAGTCCCACTCCAATCTTTTTTGATTTATTGCTAAAGCATTTCTAGTGGTCTTTTAGATATGGTTATGCCGTTTTTTTTTTTTTTTTTTTGCCAACTTGTAAAAAATTTTTATTTTTGAAGTTTTCATTAGAAATCCACCTCTGAGTTGTGGGCAGAACCTTTAGTTCTAAGCAACCCCACCCCTGCCAGTCCAGTGTACTTTCTATGTCAAAAATAAGCTTTTTCAAATGGCATTATTTTGTCTGCTCCTGATTCACATTGATTTGAATAATGATATACTCAGAAATGTAATTTTGAGCTTAATTTTCTTCGTACTTGTCCTCTATCATCAGAAAAAGTCTACACAACAAGTTAAAAATACTAAAAATACATTTTTTTTAAAGAAACACATACAGCAATTTTTTAAACAGTTGAGATATTGATCAGGCTCCGAAATGCTAATCAAAATTCTCCAAAGCTCATGTGGCCTCATGGTCATTTTTTTCCCTTGTGTTAAAGTCAAACAGGACCATATGTACAGTAAGAGCTACTGCAGCAATTTAGTCAACAGAACCTTGGTGCTTGCCAGGAACAATAATGACTGCCAGTGACATTGCTCCAGGACAAAGCATGACAGGTCCCAGTGACATTACTGACACATTTTAGTGGAACAACAGCGCTTAGTGTCCAGCAAATGGAGACAGCAGTCTGAAAATACCAACCTCTGTGTTTTTACATTTTAACCTGTGTGTTCCTGCAGCAAAAGCGACTCAAGTAGCGCCTTTCCACCGTCTTTGAAGGGTTCCACACAGCTTTCTAAATCACACTCCCATTCGTACCACAATGGGGGTGGGTCTGCCATACCCCGGCGCTAACCAGGCCACTGGGAGCAATGTGGGGGTACATTGTCTTGCCCCAGGACATTTCAGCACATGTGCAGGTGGAGGAGAAACCAATCCCACAATTAGAGGTCAAACACTGTACCTCTGTGCCAGAGCTGGACAGAAATAGAACCAATTATTCTTTGAGGATATATCTGGAAAACGACCAGCATAATATTGTAAACCTCCTTTGAACAGATGTATGAAACATTTCAGCTAAAATAAAAAGTATTTGAAGGATTTTAGCTAAAAAAATTACATTTTTTTTTACACTGTATTGATATATTTCTAATATTTTTTTGACACTTCAGAGACACAGAAACATAATTACAGACATCATGATCATGCAGATAAGACTTAAACACAGCAAAAACAGCCCCAATAGAACCAAATTTCAAAAATTTGAAATATTTTCTTTAAATGAGCCTGGGGCAGACTGACCCCACCCCCACCCCCAAACACTGCACATTTCGGTCAAAAAAGACACATAACCGGCGACCCTAACAGATTTTTTTTTGTTTTTTAAGCTTTGAACCTTTACCACCTGAAGTTTTTCTGTGGTATTAGCTGTGAATTAGCTGATCCTGCGCTGGTATAACAACACTTAAAAGTAGCTTTCACAGAGATGCATCACACTACTTAAAAAAAGTAATTTTATATCAGTCCAGAGTCGCTTTTTTTAATGCCAGAGCTGTTTCACGTTAATCGCGTTAAGGTGTTAGCGCAACCTAACTGTGGTCAAACAAACACCAGTCTGGAGCTCCATTGTGAAAGTCTTGACAGTTTTACAAATCTGAACACTTTTTTAAATATCCATTAATACAGCGTTTACCCTCTTTTGACACATTTTATGCTAATCCTGAACAAGTTTGAATAAAAGTGGCTACAACTTTAAAATGTTATGGAATTTTCGCTTCTGAGTAATGATGTTTGGCAATTTCTATTTCCGGATAATGATTTTCAGCCACCAGATCCTCTTGAAAAAATCTCCCAATGGAGTAAGAAAAAAAATGGTCCTACCAAGAATTCTTGTCATTTAGGCATGATTTTTCAAACTAAGATATTTTGTCATTGAAATTTTCTCTTATCTATATTATATATACATATAAACATATTAGGCCTGTGAAGATTGACAAATTGACGCATGCAATTAACCCGACCAAATTAATGTGTTAATATTAATTAACGCAAATTAATTGCACCTGCGGAGCAGCAGTCTTTCGCTCTGCCTCGTCAAATTTGGCTTCCACTGTCAGGTATCATATATATATCGATATATTGTTGAATATATATATTTTATAAATTTGACAGCCTTTTTACCTTTTTATATTCTTCTTCTTAATCTGCACGTGAAGGCTGCTGTGCTGCAACTATGCGAGACACAGAAGTGTGAGGAATGGATAAGTTAGACTACTGATAAACTGTGTAGTGCCCTGGATTTTAAATGTAATTTAGACAAGATGCTCTCTACTTTTCTTTCATTTTTCTAAATGCTAAATATGACGTCACCGAATTCATATAGTGAAAATCGAATAAATATGAACATTTCACAATGTTTATTAATGACTCCACTGTGTTGTGATAGTGAAAATGTTATGGTTTATTCAAAAATTATGTTCAAACAAATTTTTCGACCAAAAAACATTGTGGTTTATATTTACTAATATAGTGAGCATCAATGCATGCTAGTTTTTCGCAAAGACTTCTGGGAAATTTCGAGCGCACTCTATTTTGGAATTAGTGGATTTAGACAGTACTTGAAAATGGTGAACGCACCAAATAGTGATTAGGGGAGGAATTTGGACACATAAAAATGAAGGGTCTCTGCAAACTTGCTGCAGATTTGTGGTGGCAAAAACCATCACTGGTCTCCTAATGAGAAATGTCTGCTTCTTTTCAGAAGGTATTTGTCTTTGCAGAAATTACTCTAACAAATATATAATATATATATATATATGTAATTCTTCGGGGTTAAAAAAAAGCTCATGATCCCTTCTTTATTGGAACTATGTTGTGTTGGATAATATTAGTATGTATCCTCATGTGGTGCAATAATATTCAAATCCATCCCAAATGTACGCATACCAAATAAAAATAAAAAATGCTATGTATATGCAGGTACAGTGGAAGAAATAAATATTTGATCCTTTGCTGATTTTGTAGGCTTGTCCTCTTAAAAAAACTGATAGTCTCTCATCCTAATAACAGGTTTATTTGAACAGTGAGGGCCAGAAAAGTTAAGAAGCCAGCTTTTAAATAAATTATATCAATTTATTTGCATTTCATTGAGGGAAATAATTATTTGAACCCTCTTACTGGAAAGACTTATGTACAGACACAATCTGAAATACCTGCAGGGCAATTTGGGTTGCTTCGAAGCGACAATCAAGAACTCAGCTTTGGCTTGTCCTCAGTGACTCAATCGGTGGTGGAAAAAAAAAAACAAACCAATACGGCTGCTCAATGTCAGGATTTTCTTCCTAAACTTCAATCAATTTACTTGCTTTAGCCGCTGGGTTGCCGCAGACTGTCCCAGTTACTGTTGGCGACTACACAGGTCGCCAGTCTGTTACAGAGCCCATGGAGCTGGAGCGATCAAGCCCACTACGCTAGCTTGCTGTCCAGTGGACAGCGTAGCGAGTGCCACCCAACCGCCCGGGCTGGGCACAGATGGAGAGGTGCCGTCATCACGGGCCAATTTCTTCAGCTCCATGGGCTTATGATGTTTCTGTTAACCTCATTGGGACAATAATGAAAGATCCTCCAGTTTTTGTTAACTTCGTTGTTTATTTTGTGTCGTCATCCTGTTGGAATGTCCAACCTCCTGACAGAGGAAAGTAGGTTTCACACCGTGTCCTTCCATGGACACGGGGAAGTATCCCTATGCAGAAAAACACCCACAAAGCACTATGCTTCCACCTCCATGCTCGACAATGAGGGTGTTCTTGTGGTCATAGACACTATTTCTCTTCCTCCAAACACAACAGTTTCAGTTGACACCAAAGAGCTCCGTTTTGATTTCATCTGACAACAGAACCTTCTCTCAATCACTCTATAAATCATGAAGGTGTTCACTGGTAAAGTTCAGGTCGGGTCTGAACATGCATCTTCTTGAACAGGGCTACTCTAAGATGTTAAACCATTGCAGCATAAAGTCTTACCAGAGGTTTTCTTGGTGCTTTGAGATCATCAACTAACTTTTGCCTTGGAGATGATAAATGGCATATATTTGTATAACGCTTTCTACCTTCCTTAAACATTCACTCATTCCACTGCTGAACACTGGCGCCAATCTTCCACCAGAGGCAATTTGGGGTGCTGTGTCTTTATCAAGAACACTTTAACACATGGGCGGGCAAGGCGGGAATCGAACTCGCAATCTTCCGAACAAGAGTTGACCACCCTTTCGCAGATCTAAAGGTGCAGCAACAGTTGTTCCCTTAACCCCTCAGCTTCTTCCTGATTGTTTTAAAGTTCATTTCAGTCAATCATCTCCCTTAAATCCACTTAAAGCTCTTTAGTCTTTCCCGTGTTGGAGCTTGGAGTCTGACTGATTCTGTGGACAGATGTCTGTTCCACAGGTGATTAGTTTTTAAACAGGTATCTTCGCTTCAGGTGACAGGTTGAGTAGAAGAGTCTAACTGGTCTGTGTGAACCAGAATTCTTAACTGTTCCCATTTACTTTTGTTTCCCCTATTCAAAAAGGTTTAGTTCCTGCTCCAACTGTTGATTTTATACAGTAGCAAAGGATCTATTGATGTCAGTAATATTTGATCGGATTTTCTGGGAAGCTTCCGCTTCACTTTGCTGCCTCTGAGCCTGATAAATAGTCAGTCAGTAATTCGCTGCTTTACTTCTGTGTCACTTCTTTGGCAGCTCTGCTTTTAAAGCCGCAAGAGTCTTTTATAACGAGAAGCTCTTCGAGACCCTAATTGGTGGTTGCGCCGTTGCTTATACAAGTTGGCGCGTCCACAAACTCGCACCTCCTTTTTCTTACCAATTAGTTTCAAAATGTAGCTGCCCTTTCGTTCCATCTTATTTAGAAACCACTCCTCCTTTGTTTCCTCTATTCATCTGGGGTCTTGCCTCAGCAAAATTGTACACTATTTAGTTTCTGATACTCAGTAGCTGCTGTCAATGCCAGTCTGCCAGTTAAAAGACACTTTAATGCTGAATAAATGCACCTGGAGAAATAAAAAAAGAAAAACCATACAATGTTTTTAGGCCACATTATTTATTGAACAGGAAACCAAGCTAAAATGAAGGAAGAAGGAGACCATAAAAAATGTATTATACATTTAACTACTTGAGTTTAAAGAAAAAGACAGTCAGAATACCTAACTAAAACTCCTTTCTACTTATTAATTTATTGTTTTTGAATCTTCACCAGTACACTATTTTTTTATAAGATAACTACCACATTATGTGTATCTCCAGTATGATTTCTGTATATGCTTATTTCCTTTTTATATAATCTCAGATTGCATAAAAATGAATAGTAAAATAAAGTAAATGGAAAGACAGGTTTGTGACGTGGAAAAAACATCATGAGCCGTAGAGCTGGTGTAACACAGGCTCGGAGGCGTTTGGATCCATATGCAGTGAGTTTATTAAGTTCGGTGAAGCGTGGGAAAAGGCAGCGGAGGTCGGAAAGGCGGGGGTCAGTGTCGGCAAAGGAGCAACAGAGAAGAGGACAGACGGTGGTCGAAGGCAGGCGGAGGTCAACACGGCGAGGGAATGTCGGAGGCTGGCGGAGACGAAGGTCAGGGACGTGCAGGAGTCGAGGTCGGCGGCTAGCAGGAGAGTAAACAGATCAGAACAGGGTCGAGGCTTGGAGAGGCAACAGGCTAGGAAAGTCGTTCGGTAAAGGCTACGGCACAATACTTCACAGAGTGCTCAGGGGAGAGCTTGGTTTAAATGCTGTGGAGACTGATTAGGGATTGGCAGCAGCTGAGGGATGGTTAATACTCAGGAGACTGTGCACGTGGATGACCTGAGAGGTAAACAGCAGGTGGATTCCTGACAGAACCCCCCCCCGAGGAGCGGCTCCGGACGCTGGAGTCCCGGCGGAGTCGTGGTCTGCCACGGGGCCGCGGCGCAGGAGCAGAAGGATGGTGTCTGTGGAACTCAACAAGGAGAGAGGGATCAAGGATATCCTCGCGGTCCACCCAGGACCGTTCTTCTGGACCGAAACCCTCCCAGTCCAGGAGATATTGAAGACGGCCCCGCCTCCGCCGAGAATGCAGGACCTCCTTGACCCTATACACCTCTTCGCCGTCTATGAGCAGGGGTGCGCTTGGAGCAGCCGGGTCATCCGCCTGGGGCTCGCAGTCATCCGGACCTTGTGCCAGTTTCAACAGAGATACATGGAAAGTGGGAGAGATACGATAATCTGGGGGTAACCGGAGACGAAATGACACAGGAGTCACCTGACGTTCTATCTGGAAGGGGCCCACATATCGCGGACTCAGTTTCCTGCAGGGCAGGCGGAGGCGTAGATCTCTGGTGGACAGCCAGACCCACTGGCCAGGAGATAGGTTGGGTCCCGTCCGACGGTGCCGGTCTGCTTGTAGTTGGGAGCGGCGAACAGCATGCTGGAGTTGGATGTGAGCGGCCTCCCACGTCTCCTCGCAGCGACGGAACCAGTCGTCAATAGCTGGCATTTCTGAGGAGCCCCCCGCCCAGGGGAAGAAAGGGGGCTGGAAGCCTAGGACACACTGGAAGGGTGAGAGTCCAGTAGAAGCCTTCTTCAGGGAGTTCTGGGCGTACTCCGCCCAGACCAGAAACCGGCTCCAGTCTCCCTGCCGTTGGTGGCAGTAGGTCCTCAGGAAACGAATGACTTCCTGGTTGAGTCGTTCTGCTTGGCCATTGGACTGAGGGTGATAACCTGACGTGAGACTGATGTTGATGCCCAGTCCGTCACACATGGCCCGCCACACTCGAGATGTGAACTGGGGACCCCGGTCTGACACTATGTCTTCAGGCAGGCCGTAAAAACGGAATACGTAATGAAGGAGTGTCTCTGCGGTCTCCAATGCCGTTGGGAGCTTAGGTAGAGGGATCAGCCGGCAGGCCTTGGAGAACCGATCGACCACTGTCAGGATGACTGTATTGTTCTGCGAACGAGGTAGATCAGTTATGAAATCCACTGCAATGTGGGACCAGGGTCGATGGGGTGTAGGCAGTGGGTGGAGGAGACCCGATGGACGCTGGCGTGGCACCTTTGTTCTCTGACAGGTTGAACACTGGGCGACGAACTGAGCAACATCCGCCTGCAAAGTGGGCCACCAGAACAGATTGGACATTAGAGATTGAGTGGCACTGGTACCTGGGTGTCCGGCTGCGGGTGTGTCGTGGACCAGATGGAGAACCCGTTGTCGATGGGATGGAGGCACGTATGTTCGATCCTCAGGACATGACGGAGGAGGCGGGTGCTGGGAGTTGAGTTCGTTGAGCTCTGTCATAGCATCCCACTGGACAGGGGCCAGAACTAGTGTGGGTGATAAAATAGTCTCTGGAACAGAAGTGGAGGCAGCTGTGGTTTCATGGAGCCGAGAGAGGGCGTCTGCCTTCCCGTTCTTGGACCCCGGTCGGTAGGAGATCTGGAATCGGAAGCGGGAGAAAAACAAAGACCAGCGCGCCTGGCGAGGATTGAGGCGCTTGGCTGTGCGGATGTACTCCAGATTACGGTGATCAGTCAATACTAGGAATGGTTCTGCTGCACCCTCTAGCCAGTGTCTCCACTCACCGAAGGCCGCTTTCATGGCCAGGAGCTCCCGGTCCCCCACATCGCAGTTGCGCTCCGCAGCACTCAGTTTACGGGAGTAGAAGGCGCAGGGGTGAGTTTTAGGAGGTAGGCCCCTGTGACAGCACAGCCCCAATGCCGGTGCTAGAAGCGTCGACCTCCACGATAAACTGCGTGGTGGAGTCTGGATGGCAAAGAATGGGAGCCCGGGAAAAACAGGTCTTGAGATTATCAAAGGCTGTGGTAGCTTCGGGGGTCCAATGAAGTTGTCGTGGACCCCCCTTGAGTAGTGATGTAAGGGGTTCCGCCACTGTACTAAAACCTCGGATGAAACGTCTATAGAAGTTGGCGAAACCCAGGAATCGTTGGAGCTCTTTGATGGTCGTGGGTTGTGGCCAGTGAAGCACGGCATCCACCTTCTTCTGATCCATGGTCACCCCTTGAGCGCTGATGACATAACCTAGGAAGGAGACACATGTCTGGTGGAACTCACATTTCTCTTGTTTGACGTAGAGTCTATGGTCGATGAGGCGTTGGAGGACTTGGCGAACGTGAGACACATGATCCTCGAATGTGTCAGAATATATCAGAATATCATCAATGTAGACGATGACGTGTTTGTGGAGCAGATCTCTGAAGATGTCATTTATGAAGGCCTGGAACACTGATGGGGCATTACAAAGACCAAAGGGCATCACAAGGTATTCGTAATGCCCGGTGGTCGTCGAGAAGGCAGTCTTCCACTCATCACCCTCACGAATCCGGATGAGATTATACGCACTACGCAGGTCCAGCTTGGTAAAAAAGCGCGCAGTGCGTAGTTGTTCCAGGGCTGCGGGGACCAGTGGCAGAGGGTATCGGTATTTTACCGTGACCTCATTGAGGCTGCGAAAGTCTATGCAGGGTCGGAGTCCACCGTCTTTTTTCTTCACAAAGAAGAATCCGGCTGACGCAGGGGACGTCGATGGTCGTATGAACCCCTTGGCTAGTTCCTCTGTGATGTATTTTTGCATGGCCTCAGTCTCTGGTTGGGACAATGGAAAGACCCTTCCTCTGGCAGGAGTGGCTCCGGGTAGAAGGTCGATGGCGCAGTCGTAGGACCTGTGTGGCGGTAGTTGAGTAGCGTTCTGTTTGCTGAATGCCTCCCTCAGGTCGCGGTACTGCGCCGGCACGTCCTTGAGTTCAGCAGACACCTCCTCCAGGCTTGTAGAGGCCACGTGGGTCTGGGCTGAGACGTTGAACCCACCGTCTCCCTTGCCACCCTGGATGCATTGATGGACACAGATGGAGGAGGGAAACGAGAGCTGTCGCGCTGACCAGTCTATGGAGGGGTTGTGTCTTTCCAGCCAGGGAAGCCCCAATATGATTGGGCAGCGAGGCGAATCAATCGTGAAGAGCCGAATGGTCTCGTGGTGGTCAGTCTGGATGATGAGCTCGACGTCTTCCGTGATGTATTGAATCTGCCCTGAGCCCAGTGGTCGGCCGTCGAGGGCTGAAACAGCTACGTGAGCATGGCAGGTGAGAAGAGGAATTCCGTGCTTACGGGCAAAGGTTAGGTCAACAAAGTTACCTGCAGCGCCTGAATCCACCATGGCCCGGGTTTGCATGGGGTGCTCATGCACCATCACAGACACTGAAATTTCAAAAGTCATAGGCAGGTCGCTTACCCGCTCGTTGTGACGACGCGGAGGACGGATGGGGCAGGTGGCTCGCAGGTGTCCTGGCTGGCCGCAATAGAGACACAGGTTCTCGCGGCGACGCCTCTCTCGTTCAGCGGGAGTGAGCTGTGTCGAACCCAGGTGCATAGGCTCGGGCTCCATGGCTTGGGAGAAAGAGAGAGGCGGCGAGTACGTCACCGGAGAGCGAGGAGCTGTGAAGCGCGGGCGCCTCGACCGCATCAGATGGTCTAGCCGGATGGCCAGCTGGATGAGAGCCTCCACGCTTAATCCCTCATCGCGACATGCTAGCTCCTTTTGCATGTCGTCCGATAATCCACGGCGGAAGAGCCGTTTAAGTGTGTCCGGGGTACAGTCTGTTCGGGCCGCCAGAGTTCGAAACTTCACTGCGTATGACGCAACAGTGTCCCTTCCTTGGGTTAATTCCAAAAGGAGGTCTCCGGGGTCTTTGCCGTCGGCTGTGTGGTCGAAGACTCCACGAAGCTGCTGGGCAAATGCAGCGAAGGAATCAAACGGAACAGTTCCTCCTGCCCATTTGGCTGTTAACCATTCAAGTGCTTCACCAGTGAGAAGTGAGCACAGGAATGATACCTTGGCTTCCTCAGTGGGGTAGAGGTGGGGCTGTTGACGCAGGAACAGCTCGCACTGCATCAGAAAGCCACGGCAGAGTTCAGGCCTCCTGTTGAATTTATCCGGAAGTGAGAGTCGGGGACCGCTTAATACTCCGGCACTAGGACCCGGGGATGCCATTTCCGGAGGAGGATGTGGCGCGGCGGACAAAGGCGGATGCGTCGGTGACGCGGTGCTTGGGCCGGCTTGCAGATGCGCCACGATGGCGTCGGTGGCTGAGGATAAACGTTGGAGTTGGCGTCCATGCTCCAGCAGCAGCGCGGCGAACCCGGCTAGATTGGAAGGACTGGGAATCCCCACTGCTGGATCCGTGTCAGGTGAAGTATTCTGTAACACAGGCTCGGAGGCGTTTGGATCCATATGCAGTGAGTTTATTAAGTTCGGTGAAGCGTGGGAAAAGGCAGCGGAGGTCGGAAAGGCGGGGGTCAGTGTCGGCAAAGGAGCAACAGAGAAGAGGACAGACGGTGGTCGAAGGCAGGCGGAGGTCAACACGGCGAGGGAATGTCGGAGGCTGGCGGAGACGAAGGTCAGGGACGTGCAGGAGTCGAGGTCGGCGGCTAGCAGGAGAGTAAACAGATCAGAACAGGGTCGAGGCTTGGAGAGGCAACAGGCTAGGAAAGTCGTTCGGTAAAGGCTACGGCACAATACTTCACAGAGTGCTCAGGGGAGAGCTTGGTTTAAATGCTGTGGAGACTGATTAGGGATTGGCAGCAGCTGAGGGATGGTTAATACTCAGGAGACTGTGCACGTGGATGACCTGAGAGGTAAACAGCAGGTGGATTCCTGACAGCTGGAGCTCCAGAAGAAGTGCTCTGGACCAGTATGTCTGTTCTTTTAAATCCATAACTGAATGCAATAAGCTACCATGAACTTAAAATAATGCAAACACTGTAAAAAATTAGGGGGGAAATCGAAACATTTTTAAAAAAACATGAAAATAATAATAATGGATTAGATTTATCTGCACTTTTCTGGACGCTCAAAGCTCTCACATTGTATATCCATTATTCATTCACACCTCATTCATACTTGGTGATGGTCAGCTACTAATCACCAATGTAGCTGACCATCACCAGGACATTCATACGCATTCACACCCCAGTGGAGCCACACTGGAGGCAAGGAGGGTGAAGTGCCTTGCCCAAGGACACAACGGCAGTTGACTGGCAGGAGTGGGAATCGAACTGTCTATCCTTCTATCATTGGCCGATCTGCTCTATCACCTGAGCCACCGTCGCCCCTGTAACTAGGATTTGTAACATTTAGGGAACTAGGACCCAGAAATGGCTTTGCACCAGGTGCGTGTGTGGTTCTGGGCAATGATGGGAGATGGTATTTAGTGACAAAACGCACTGCAGCACTTGATACAAATGCCACTGCCATGCAGCATGTGACACGCCAGTCATACGGGTTTGACTGCCGCTCACCATTGAAGCGGTCTCTAGTAGTCAAATGATGGGAGGTAGTTCTGATCATCAACTGTCATCAAACCTAAGTCACTGGTTTACCTAAGCCTAATTGAGGGCCAAATCCAAGAAGCGGGATACCCAGGCTCAGTTGAAAGAAGTCTTCAAGAGTCCTCTTGTGGGAAAATGTCCAGTTGTAGAAGAGTGTATAGGAGGCGTTAAGGTTCCCTGTATATTGGATCAATGGTTATACTGAGAAGGAAGGTGTGTTTTTTCTGCTTGAGTATGTTGAGGGCTTGCCCAGGATTGGTGCGTCCTAGAGGCACAAGTGGCAGCAGACATTCCCCACCGCCTTCCACCACGCTGGCAGTGTTTTGTGGAGGCTCCTGATCGTGCTCAGCGATTCCACTTTTGAGAACTACTGAGGTTTTATAGATGGCCGACCTGGACTGGAGGTGTGGCGGCATCTAATTGGCTTCTATGTCGAAGCAAGTCCGAAGGAAAGAGTGAATCTCGACCAACCGATGTCAGATAACGAGCTTACTGACCACTGAACATAGTTGCTTTGGTCAACAGATGCCCAGCAAATCTGGGCATTGTTGAGTCAGTGACCTTACAAAGCAGGGGCAGGTGTTACCAGGAGTTGTAGCTGTTAGGGCACTAGGACCCAGAACTGGCTTTGCATCAGGTGTGTGTGGTTCCAGGCAATGATGGAGGAATGGTATTTGGCAACGCAATGCACTACCGCACTTGATACAAAAACCACCATCCTGCAGCATGTGATGCGTGTTGAAATGAGCCCCCTCAATAACACAGCTCTGTGCTAAAACGCCAGATCCAAAACATTGTTCGTGCTGTCGCAGGGCCCAACCTTCAGGGACAGTGTGGCGTTCGGAATGCCAGACTGAATAAGCTCTGTGTGGTGATGAGCCCCAACTGTCGGAAACTGTTATTAGAGAAAGGTTGTGTTTAAGACTGATGAATTAGTTGTGCTTTTAAGATGGTACTGTTTTTATACCTCTATATTTTTACTTAACTTCTATTGCTTTTTATCTGCCATTTATTGAATCAATCAACTTTAAAGTATTTTTAGTCCTGGGCCTTTTTAGACCCAACTACTTAAAACTCCTTTGTATTTTTGTGATTTGTTTTATCTGTGTCTGTTGCAGTTGAGGTGGTGTGTTTTATAGAGTTTTTACCATAACTACTGTTGTGCTGTGTACCTTGTCCTTGGCCAGTTAAATTCTTAAATCTGCTAGTGCCTCTTCCAGTTCATGGACACCTGTTCTTTCGCTGTGCAACTCTCATTGTTTGTATTTGCTCTTTATGATTGCTTCAAACAAAACAGACATGTCAACATTATTAATTATGTAGTATGTTTTAATTTATTTTTTATAATGAAATATTGCAACTTTTATGCAATTGCTTTGTTAATTGTTATTTGCAAATAGAAGTAAACTCTAAGAGCTTTGGTCTAGTATCGTAATGCTCCTATATATAGTTGCTGTCAAATAAACGAAATTAAAAATATCCCCAAAGCGGAGTCCCTGATCGCCACGATGCAGGACCGCTCATCGCATCTGTATGCTGACTTAACATTGAAAGTCGACGCCCCTGCTGCATAAATCATGTCTGGTGTGAAAGCAACATTAGAAAACAACACAGGTTTTTAGATTTTGGGTGAAAACAGCATAATTAAAAAAAAAAAAAAAAGACTAAGATTGCTTTGGAAGAAGACCATGAGATGATCAGCGAGGCTTTAAAACACTAGATAAATATTTGAACAGAAAGAGAAGTACTAGTCTAACAAACATGTACTGGATGGTCAGATTGTCTGACAGGACAGAATTGGAAGATATACGGTATTCTGCATCTAAAATGAAAAATCACTGCAAACTCAGAGGAAATTGGGTGTTGTTGTTAGACTGGGGACGGTGCTGGCGGAGCAGACTCTACCTTAAAGTGGCTCTCTATGACGTAAAGTGGCTCTCTATGACGTCAGATTGTCAGGACCTGCTTGGTTTCATGGATATGGGAGGGAGTGTTACTGAAAGCGTGGGTTTTTGGAAGATTACTCAGAAATGCGGGAATGGATCAAAATACTCCTTTGGGGATTTTTATAGTGAAGATTGAACAGTATAATACACTTAAAAGCTCAAAAAGTTGGTTTTTCATGGTATGGCCCTTTTAAATTACCTCTTGCATATTTTTTACTTCTGAGTCAGATAAAGACTGACAAACGCAGGGAGGATCTGTGATTAAATAACCAAAACTTACAACAATTAGGGGAAAAAAAAAGCGCAAAACAAAGATTTATCAAACTGACAAAGAACCCTAACCCAACGTAAAGAGATGATAACATGACAAGGATTTAGCAGAGACTAACTAAAAGCCGGGGTGCTGCATATACACCAGGGGAGTAATTAACAAAGAGGACACAGCTGAGGCAATTAACAGAAACAGGTGTGAGCAGAGACAGACGCTGAGATCCCAAGTGAACAAAGAAAGTGTTGTAGCGGTATTTTTTGATATTGAGAAAGCATATGACATGATGTGGAGGGATGGCTTGTTGATAAAGTTGGATGAACTAGGTGTTAATGGGAACATGTTTAAATGGGTCAAAGACTTCTTGAGAGGGAGGACGATTGAAGTTAAAGTTGGTGGACGATATTCTTCGAAAGTTGCTGTTGAAAATGGGACCCCACAAGGTAGCATTATCAGCCCATTGCTGTTTTCAATAATGATAAATGATATATTTAAAGGGATTGAGGTTGGGATGGGGCTTCTTCTCTGTTTGCGGATGATGGTGCTATTTGGATGAGGGGCAGAAATTTGGAATATGTGTTTAGGAAGGTACAAAATGGGATTAAAAAGGTAGAAGATTGGGCCAATATGTGGGGTTTTAAATTTTCTGTGGAGAAGACAAAAGTGATGGTTTTTTCTAGACGGAAATTAGGGGAAAATTTGACGCTGAAATTGTATGGGGAAGATTTGGAGAGAGTTAGAAGGGTTAAATATTTAGGATTAGTTTTGGACGAAAAGTTGACATGGAATCCACATATTGAACATATAGTGGATAAATGCAAAAAGGTGCTGAATATGATGAGATGCTTAGTAGGAAGGGATTGGGGTGCTGATAGACTATCATTGAAAAGAATCTACACAGGGCTTATCAGAGCAACTTTGGACTATGGCAGTGTAGTATATGGTGCAGCTTCGCAATCCTCTCTTAGCAGACTAGATAGGGTCCAGTTTGAGGCCCTGAGGATTGCAACTGGTGCATTCAAGACGACTCCGACGGCTGCGCTTCAGATTGAAATGGCAGAATTACCATTGGACTTGAGGAGGTTACAACTAGAATTGCATTATTGGGCAAATCTAAAAGGTCATAACCTGGATCACCCAACACAGAATATATTGCAGGAAATATGGGAGTCACATAGGAGTGGTATCAAGAGTTTTGGGTGGGTAATAGGGCAGAAAGCACGGGACATGGGGATTAGTGATATTGAAATAAGTCCCACGGTGCCTTTGCCAGCGGTTCCACCTTGGCTGATTAAGGAGAGTAGTGTTGACCTCTCCCAGTTAAAAGTTAGAGGGGAATCCTATAGTCCTTCTGTGATACAGAGCTATATAAATGAATATATTGGATATGTTAAAATTTACAGCGATGCGTCGAAGAGTCGTACGGGAGAAATCGGTTCAGCTAGTGTTATCCCTGAATACAATATCTTTGTTCGGAAAAAACTTAGTCAAAATATTTTTGTTTACACTGCAGAGCTGATGGCTATATTGATATCTCTGCAGTGGATTGAGGAGGTCAGGCCACTCAAGAGCCTTATATGCTCAGATTCCAGCGCAGCGTTGATGAGTATTAAAAGCAGTTTTTCTGATAGCAGACCTGATGTTTTACTAGAAATAGGACAGACATTATTCAAAATACAATCAGCGGGTCTCTCTGTTGTATTTATGTGGATTCCTGCACACATAGGAATTTCGGGCAATGAATTAGCGGACAGGGCTGCAAAACAAGCAGCTGAGAAACCGAGTGTGGATATACATGTTGCTATTAGCAAAACAGAGGTGAAGAGTCTGGTGAAAGGGAAAATCATTCACACATGGCAGGAAAGATGGGAGAGTGATACTAAAGGCAGGTGGTATTACAGGATCCAGAGGGCTGTTGGGGAGATGGGATATGTCGGACGCAATAGATTAGAAAGTAGAATTGTGTCCAGACTTCGGTTTGGTCATACACAATTGAATTGTGATCTCTTTAAGATTGGGAAACATACCACTGGTGAATGTGATTTTTGTGTTGCACAAGAAACGATAGAGCACGTGTTGATGGTTTGTGGGAAGTTCTCTGTTCAGAGACAGTTGTTGGAAAGACGTCTGGAAGAGAGAGGAATAAGATGGGGAATAACAGAAATTTTGAGGAACACTAGTGGTTACCCTTTTTTAATTTCTTTTTTGAAGCAAACAAAATTGATACATAAAATATAGGGGAATTAGTGGGTTGGAATTCTGATCCACACTCCATACCAGTAGGTGGCGGGAATGCACCTTCAAGTTGAGTGCCATCCGCCATTAAAACACACAAGAAGAAGAAGAAGAAGAGACAGACGCTGAAGCTCCCACAAACACCCAGGAATGAACTGGACCGCCTAAATATAGAAACTCTGCACATTTAGACACTAATGCACAACCTTAAATAACAAAACAGCTTAATATGAACTCCAGAAAGCCATTACTAAGAAATCATTTAGAGATTATGACACATTTAGACTGGGTAATCCCAATAATCCAGCTAAATGGAGACCAACGTGAAATAGTCCTGTCAATAAATATCCACTTCGATGAATATTGTGTTTTTGTGGCATTTTTCTCATGGAACATAAAGATAAAAATTGCATGTCCGAGTATTCCTTTTTTTTAGTTGTTGTTAGTCACGTAAGGTGAAAAATGCTGTTTGAAAAAGAGCAAATTGGTAATATTAGGTTAGGGGTGTGAGGACCTGTAAGATAGAAGGAGAGTATGTAAACAGAGAGCTCTCAGCAACGGAAGGGGGAGGGGGGATTGCTCCGCAGATTTCTATTGAACCACTGCTGCTCTATAGAACATCACAAGTGTTTTGATTTTTGCTAAATACAGCATAATAATAATTAAAAGACCTCAAGGGCATTCTTTTAAAATAAATCATAAGATAATCCAAGTGGCACTTTAAAAGATAATCTAAATTCAATTTTATGGAGAGAAAATGGTATCATTCGATTTATGCAATTCTTGATTTGTAACTCAAACAATACATTTTGTACGGAACTGCGTCTCCAATTATGTACAATAATTGCAACATACAAAATATTTACACACAAAATTACAGTAGTTTCAACTAACTATACACACACATTTTTAAAAAGTACACACTAGTCGCTTGGTACACACACAAAACCGCATTGATGCACAAATGAAATTTCAGACTCCTTCTTTCTTCAAGATTCAGCGCGAGATGTCGGGCTAAGCAACTCACTGCACTCTCTGGATGTTGAGGAGGACCTCGCACTGCCTGCCATCACTGTGATTGGGAACCAGTGCTCAAAGAAGAGCTCCACAATGATGATGCTTCACTGGGACAGTGTAGCCACGAGGGAGCGATGAAAATCAAGAAACTTTAGTGTGTTGAATGTTCTAAAAAACATATATTGAGACTTTTTTTATTTTTAGGGAAATCTGTTTAATAAAAGTGGGAAAATGTTGAGTTTTCATCAGAATATTATTCACAATTTAAGTTCAAAGCCGCTGATAAGAAAACTGATGACTCAGCATTTTTGTAGCATACACACATCATTTACAAACGAATCTTTGAGACGTGAAAAGAGTCTATTCTGATCTATGTGTAAATAAGGTTTTGTGTGTGTGTATATCAGGCAAATCCTTTTCTACTTTTTTAAGATTAGCATGTGTAGCTAGTCTTGAGACTGTTGAAATTTAAAGTTGTGTGTCTGTAAATATTTTTTGTAATTTTTGTACACGTGAATAAACAATTTGCAAGTGCACACAGTTACACTCAAAATGCATTGTATGAGTTACTAATAAAAATTACACACACAAATCGAATGAGACTATTTTCTCTCCATACAATTATAACCCCTTCAAAAAAACAAGATTTATTGATGGGGGGTTGCATAATTGAGACCACCATTGATGTAAACTCCCATTCTAACTCATACTGGATCAGGTGAGGACATTTTAACTCATGACAGTCTTCCTCAAAATACCATGATGCAGTGTGGCAGTCCTCCGGTTATTGCACTGTCAACATATTAAGAACTTTCCCCTGAGTCAGTGAATCTGCGTCTTCTCTGGTCCCACCTCCGCCACCTCCATCCAATATTGATTGTCTTTCATCTGTTCAACGTTTCATTTAAGCCTCACTTAGGGTCCCCTAAATGGTCCATAGAGTCTTCTCTCCCCCCCGATGTGTTGTGGCTTCTGACGCTGCAGTCTGCCACCGCCTCGGGAGACAGATGAGAAATATCCCAATTAATCAGCGAAGAGATGAAAAGAAATAAATAAACCCTGGAGTCAGGTCCGCTCTGTCCCTTTAATCTAGCTCCCCCTCCCCTCAACTACCCTTTAATCAGAGCTCTTTTCTTTAATGCTAAATACTAAATAAAGCCTGGAGGGCAGGAGGTGGCGATGGTTGGAGGGGATGGGGGGGACCCGTGGGAGAAAGTTTGTCATCAGTTGAGCTTGTTACTGAAGTGGAAAATTAACCTTTTCATCGACACCTGGTGCAGAAAAAACCACGAGTCCACTGAGAACCCAGTGCATTATGGGGCATTGCAGCAGAAGTTCAAGCAGAAAACAACTTCTATCTGCTGAGCCTTTTTCATGTTTTTTTTTTTTCTCAAATCTCTCCATTTTAGACATTATGAAAGCAAGACTGAATTACTGCAAATTGACTTAGTCAAATTCTTTGATTCCTGAGATGATTTCATTCATGTGTAAAAATGTTTATGTTGATATCAAGCAAATTTTCATGAAATGCTTCTGTGTTAAAGTCACAAGGAGCCAAAATGATGTTTATGAAAAGGTGGTTTAAAGGCGCAAGCAGGAAACTGAAATACACGTACATATATGTATATAAACACATTAATCAATTTGTGGTAATACATTAAAAACCTTCTACCCTAAATTAAAAAATAGGCACAAAAAAAACAAAAGTTGTACTTTGATTTTTTTCCAAGTTTATAGAATAGACAGCTGTATCTAATGGAAGTTTTTTTGAGACATAATTCAAAGTATTATGCATTTCTAAATTGACAATTCAATGTTCGATTCAGGCTTTTAATATGAAAATCTATTGTGCTATTTAGAATTCAATATTTAAAATTAACTATTTAACATGACAATTTAAAAAATGCAATATTAAATTTAAAAAAATCAATTGCATTGTAAATTACTATGGGATTTGATGTAATAATTCAAATGAAAATGTAGTTTGCAACAATTCAATATTTAATTGCATGCGGGGCGCTTTATTTCTACCAAAATTCAAATTGATTTGCAAACTGTCAGACACCCATCAGGATGGGGCCTACCACCTCTCTACATTTGCTAAATCCCACCTCCACTTCGTTTGGTCGACAAATTATAAATCGGAAAATCAGGAGTTGAACCCTTACGATTAGGAGTTGACCGACCCAAACCTTGTTTACAGCTGGAAAAAAAAACAGACTGACATTTTGAGCTTCATGTATCTCTCAAAATTGCTTTGCCATCATTAACCTTGTGCTATCTTATGGGGTCCAGATGACCCCACTTTTGGGTAAACTTGCCTAGGATAGCACAAGGGTTACAAACAACCAAAAATAAAATGTGTTTTGGATTATAAGGAACATTTCTTGTTCAAAAAAAAAAAAAAAAAAAAGCTTTTAGGGGGCATAGCAGTCCTGAAAATACTGCATTTAAAAACAAAAATTTGTTAGCATGTACTGAACATTTATTCCAAAAAGAAATGGTGTGTAAAGTTTTTCTGTTATATTTTCCCAACCTCTTCATTGTCCAGAAGCTTCAGCTGTCCCTCACTGCCTAAAGACATCATTATAGGTGTGTATGTTGGAGTGAGAGCATCCATCTGTATGTAACAAATCTGTGACAGACCAGTGACCTGTCCTGAAATGCTCCCTCCATCTCTTCACTACTGACCTTAAGGCTTCCAGACCCTAGAAAAAAAAGGCTCTGCTAAAAGCAACATACAGAAATGGAGTGTGATGCATGTCAAAACACTGACATATTTCTTCTGACAGCGCACACAGAACAGCTGTAAATTGATATGGTAGGTTGTGGGCTGCTGCACCAGTTTTCTATAATAAACCAGTTTAAGTATTTAGATCCCACCGTTTCGTTCTAAGCATAATCCCATACTACTCTGATCCCAGTCTTATATGCAACGATTAGACATAAGCAGTGAAGGACAACAAAACCCAACCCTCCAACAATAAAGTTGACATAAATTGGGCAAGACCAAATAGTACAGTTCCATAAAAAAATAATAAAAGGCTAGTTTTAGAAGGGAGCATTTTTAGCTGACTGACTCTAATGCAAGAAAGACATTTTGCAACAAAAATATGATAATATATTAATTTAAATTGTTCCCCTCTGAAGCTACGTTCACATTACCTTTGGCAACACACATTCTAGCAACAACTTCCCATGAAAAGTCTATGTGAACAAGTGTTTATGTACGTGGAGAGCCTCCGCGTTCAAAACTCTTGTCTACGCAAGTTTTAATCACCATTTTCAGGCACTTTGTTAAAATAGCCGCATTGAAAGTATAACCAGGTCAAAGTTTGACTAATCAATAATCACTTTGACTTGGATTTGGTAGTGACATTAAGAATGAATGAATGAATGAATGAATGAATGAAATGGTTTATTTCAAGCAATCAGGACACTAATACATGAATAACATGTCACATAATGAATTGCAAGTAGATCGCTTGAAAGGGAGTGGAAGGAAGCGAATTTATATAATCCCATGCGGACTCGACCAGTACCATTTTCTCTACATGAATTATCAATATCCGGTTCAAGACTTAATATCAAATATTCATAGATTTAGGTTATTAATCAGTAACAATAATCTAATATTATCATTGAAAAAGACAATTTGTGCACATTGTATTCAAAGAATAATGATAATACAAAAAGTAATAGGTAAATCATCTTCATTTGCTGATGCAGAAAAAAATCTAAATATTCTCATTAAAAAAAGAACAATTAGTGCAGATTGTATTTATCAAAGTTTATTCTAATTTTTAAAAAAAATACAATTTGTGCCGATTGTGTTAATCAAAGAATGATTATAATGATACAGAAATAATAAATTGAAAAGAAAAAAAAAATCAGGAATTTGAGCAGAATCAGTGATACATCACAGCTTAGGAACTAGTTTAAGGCCACGTAAACGATCTTGTAAACAATATCCGTTGTTATGACTGAGAGACTGTGAAGGTCTCATTTCAAGGGAATTGTGCTCGAGTTCTTCAGCTTAGAATCGGGTCAGAGTTCACATTCATGGGTTTTTTGAGTTCACATTTCACATTTTGCTTGAATTAAAGATTCAAACATGAGTAATCCCACAATTCTCAAAGTCTTTCATGGAGTTTATTTCCAGAGGCTTCGTCAGGTCCGGTGGACCGAGTGGTTTTACAAAGATTCTGGAGTTCAGAATCCACGTGCTGTGGATCTGTTTCTTTTTGCGTAGAATTCTCGCGTGCTTTGCCAGATCAGCATGATATTTGGATAAATGTCATTAAGAAAGACAGGTGTACCTTTCAGGTGTTTGCGTTGTTTCATCAGAGCTATCTTGTGCTTTCAATTCACAAACCTGGTCAAGATCGCTGGTTTATCCGTATTCTTTCTCCGAGGAAGCGGATGACAGACCTCAACAGTATTTAGGTCCAAAGAAATCCCTTCAGACTCAAGAAAATCTCTAACTTGATTCTCTACAGAGTTTTGCATCCATCACAGCTCCGTTAGCATCCATGCTAACGCTGGTAGCTCCAGGCCGCGTCCTGAGCTGTAGTTGAAGTCCCATGAGAATCACGTTATTCATCCGTGCTTGTTTGATCCATGTCATGCATCCTTCTCTTCATGAGATCTTGGAGATTATCTCGTTGTTGGTTATGTGCCTTTTCTTGATGGAAATCTTCCACGAGTTATAGCAGCGGTGATAGTTTAGCTTCAAGCTGCAGAAGAGCCATTAGTTTAGCTTCCTGGAGAAGAGCAGGGGTTAGCCTAGCTTGTATGTCAGCTAACGCACTTTTGAGCTTGTCATGACCCGGAACCAAACATCAAAGGAAAAGTGAAACCGGCACAAGAAACGAACAGCATATCTTTGAAGGCGTGTGTCACGTCTGGGTAACATGCAGGTTGGTTCCTTGTCAGCCTCACCGCTGTTAAGTTGTTATAAAAATGATCAGGCGCGACACCACAATTTTCAAAATGTCGTTGTTAAAAAGAAGAAAGATTGACATGGAGTGACTAGCTTTCCAGGAAAAATGGAGAAAACAAAAACAAAGCTATAGATAACAAGTTGACCAAAGGTTATTTTGCAATTATGTTGCTGGTCCGGCCCACTTGAGATCAGACAAGTTGAATGTGGACCCTGAACCTAAATGAGTTTGACACCCCCGCTATAAATAGTGATAAAAGATAAGGAAGCCCCCCCTTACTTGTGCAGTGTGAACACCATGAGCTAAACGTGCGTTCGAGAATGCGAGTTCATAACATTCAAGAACACGCCTCTCATGCCTGGTGTTATCTGGTTGAATTATGATATAATTTGCGATTATTCTTTTTTACAAAGATTTTCTTAGACTTGCCTTGTAACCATTTTTAGTCAGAAATCTTTTTCTTCCAGGAGAAGTTGGTGTCTTCCTTCTGACAGGTGAGGCAGTACGATATATGAAGCATCGCTTTCGTTTTGTATCTGAATTTTGAATATCTAAGTTTTTATGACGTTGTGTAACAGAGTGTGTGAGAGATGGGGAGAAGGAGAGCTCTGTCTTGATGATGCAAATAAAGTTTGACATTAATGAAATGTTTAATGAAGCCAAGGCCAGGGGGCAGATGCGGGGAGCCAGTCACACGAAGTCACGCGCAGCCTTCATCACACACCTGCGAACCCAGCACACGCCGGCACGAACACACTCAGACGAGGAAGCAGTCGGTCACTCAAATGTGCATTCACACACGTGAAGAGATACTGGTTGACACATTTTGCTCGTGCACAGACACACTGTGGGTGGCGTCATCGTAAATTGTTCACGTTAGCTAAATGTGACAGGACACTGCACCGTCCCTGATACCCACCGTTGGTCCAACCTGTCTCCGGCGGGAAGAGAGAAGCACTGGTCGTCTTTTACCAGCATGAAATGACATCTGCCAGTCTAGCTTATAGTGATGTATTAAACTGGACAGTTGGAAAAGAAAATGTCATAATATTGAGATGCTTGTAATGTTTAGGAATATATATACTTTTACATTAGAGATTTGAAAAATGCATCTTTGAGACCTAGTAAAAGAAATAAGTCGTGACCGTTGATTGTATATGAGAACTGGACTGAGTTCTCCAAGAAGCCAACATCCCATAGACTTCTATAGAGAAATACACAGCTCATTTTACTCATTTGAAAGGTCAAAATAACCATTCTTACTCTGTCGCCTCTTTCCACATGTGCTTGAAAATTCTATTCTTTTTCAGGATATTTTTTTCTTTATCACAAGTCATTCCAGACAAGTCAGATGCATTGATAAAAGGTGCAGACAGCTGGTTCCACATGTAGCAGGTGTATTAGTTCAGACAGGAACCAAGCACGGATAAAAGTTCACAAAGCTAGAATAAGGTCAAATGGGCAGGGGTCAATAATGAGCTTGGGAGCATTGAAGAGGAGAGTAGTCAGATTCAAGTCAAGGGTCAGGGCAAGCAGCAATAAGCAGGATCAGAAACAGAAAATCAGGTCCAGAATGAAATGCTCAGTAATGCAGGTGGGGCTGCACGAAACAAAAAGTACCAGAGGGGGAGTCAGAGCTCTGACTCCTAACAACTAGGACGGAGTTCACCTGATGCAATGCCAGTTACACTAGACCACAGCGATGAGTCCTGCTACACCGACGCGTTGGCTCATCTATTGAGCTCATAGAGTGAAGCCCCACGTCTGTGGACGCATCACTTTAAGGAAAGTCACATAACAGGTACTGCTACTGGGGTGGCCGTGGTGCAGTGGTAGGGCGGTCAACTCCTAAGCAGAAGATTGCGGGTTTGATTCCCGCCTTGTCCGCCCATGTGTCAAAGTGTCCTTGGACAAGACACTGAACCCTCACATCGCCTTAAAAGCACTATACAAGTGTTTACCATTTACTGTATCACCGAGGCACCAAACTGGCTTTATAAGCAACCGCATCTACCGGCAGGATGCGTCTCTACCACATGAACACCATCAAACCTTTTTCAAGCTGTCAGATGGAGCCAGAAATAAAAGAAAGGTTTCCACCGTGTGGGACTGTTCTGATGTCGTTCCGGAAAATAAGGTATTAGTTTTTGTTTCATCCTGTTCCTTTCTCAGTTTCTGCTTGATCTAGCAGAATACAATTCCATTTCAAACTACCTCTTATTTGAAATGAATCACTTTATGTTTTGTAGGTTAAATGTTGCATTTTTTCGGCAGAACTATCATCCTTAAATGAAAGCACTTTGTAGAGCGAGGCATGAGAAGAAAGAAGCCAGAACTACACGTACAATAAACACAGGCAGGTCTATGAGAACATTCAGTAATTGTTGCTTTATGAATAAATATTAGTTAAAAAAATAAATAATTATTATTTTTTTTTTGTATTATTTCATTTGACCATCAAGCTTCCAGGAAGCCTTTTTTGGACCAGGCAGTGGTAGATTTTATCATCAAGGACTGCCAACCCTTTAGCATCATTGAGAGTGAAGGCTTCAGGGAACTGCTTCAGGTCCTTGAGTTATCATTTGTTTAGCCAACCAGAAAGATTTGTTCAGAAAATGTCTACAGAAGTCGTTAAAATGAATTTAATATTTAACTGAAATATTAATTTGCCTTTATGTGTTTTCATTTTCAGACTGTCCAAGAAATGGTGGGTAAGAAAGGAACGAGTGAATGAAAATGGAAACATCCAGAAATACTTGGTTTTTAGCTGTCACTACATTCAATGATAATATGCAATTGTGTACATCTTCGTTGGGAGTGCAACATTTTCAACAAAATTTGAGCTTAAATCACACACCAAAGAGCAACACATCGGTGCTTTGCTGCTTCTTTCCCTGCTACAAAAGTGCAGCCCTTTCAGAAAACTAGTGGTTCACAGGAAGCTGATTGTAAAGCGATCCGTTTGGGCTGCTGCAGAGAAAAGAGGCATTCAGCACAGTTTGCAGCTTTACTCAGTCACAAAAGCATCAGTCCATCCAGACTCACCCGCCTCACTTAGTCTTTATTTAGCATCTTAAAATTCTGATTTACTAATATTGTTGCTGCTACTTTCAGTGATATAGTCGAATATACTGAACACAAATGACTTCTGCTGGTCACTTCATGAGACAAAGTGAGGAGACCCCGGTGGAAGAAGGATTGAACTGCAGCGCCGAAATAATTGTCAAGGTTTGTGAAAGAGCAGCATGTGCTGGATAAGGAGTCCTGCAAAAACTAGAGACCTGGACAAGCAATTTTAGAAAGACATTAAAACTTTGTTCTTGACAAAATTACAACACTAAATCACAAAGCAAGATCCAGTTAAAGGTTATGAAGTTTTGGCCAGGACTGTCCATTAAAAACTACTCACCAGTTCTATTGTTTTATGTTCTCTCAAGTGATGATTCACTGATGAAAATTTAAACATGTTTGTCTTCTCAAAGTAGTTTTAACAACACCTATAAGTATTTTTTTCTACGTGAACTTTTTATCTTTGTTTGAAATTACAGGATTGTGACTTAAAGAATTTGAAGTAAATGTCTCCCTTTTAGCCGTTTGTGTGTTATAAAGTGATGGATGTGTGAGATTTTTCTGAGACCTCAGCAGCTGGACAACAGCCAAGTGGTTTGTTTGAAGCAAATGTCCGAAAAACGGATTATTGGGTCAAAGAGCTGCAGAGCTGGTACTCTGCTGAGTTGGTTTCATTTATAAGTAGCCTGCAAAGTCACCCTTCAAACCTGTGTGTTTGACCCTTAAAGAATGAAGACTTGAAACATATTAATATGTCACCTTTTGATAAAATAAATTGAATGTTATCCATGCCAGACATCTTTAAATATCTTCAATAACCTTAAGAACAAATATAAATCTATATGATTACTTTAAAAACCAGCATCTGTTCCATCCAGCCATTTGCTGAACCTTCTAAAGTCCAGGGGGTTGCTGGAGCCTATCCCAACTACTCTGAAGTGAAAGTAGGATACACGCTGAACAGGTTGACTTGGAACTGGATGCAAGTCCTTGTGTAAGGAGGATGTCACAATCGTTCAGTCCAGTTCTATTATACATTCAACAAGAGTAACCAAAAAGCCCATGAAGCATGTTTTAGACCAGGGGTGGGCAAACTACGGCCCGGGGGCCACATGCGGCCCCTTAAACTACGTAATCTGGCCCTCCAAATTAAAATATATTGGATCAAAAATCCTAATTATTGTTTTATTTTCATTGTATTTCTGGTTTCTTCCCATGAATGATGTTGTTTCTGTAGCGTTTTTTCTGAGTCAGAAGGTGATTTTTCTTATTTCTTTGAGTTTGCATTTTCCTCTGAAGAACATCAACCCATTGGATCACCAAAAAGAGAACAAAATCAAAATTTGGAAATTAAAATTCCCAAATGTTCTGTTTTTAAATGAATATGTGTGAATTTTAATCCAAATTAAAGCATGTTTTTCTCTAAATTCCATATTATCTTTTTAGTTTATGAGGTTCATTACCAAATCACTCCTTCCATCTGCTCCTTGTCCGGCCCTTATGCCAAATTTTAGAATCCTTTCTGGCCCACAAATCAAAAAGTTTGCCCACCCCTGTTTTAGACTGTGGGAAGAAGGCAGAGTGCCTCGAGAAAATCCAGGCAAGCACGGGGAGAATAGGAAAACTCCACAAGGGTCCCAGTCGGGATTTGAACCAGGGACTTCTAACTGTGAGGGAAGAGCCACAGCTCGACTGGCAACCCCTGAAAAAAAAACACCTAAATGTTTAATGTGATGAACCTTAAAGAAGAAGGCACAAAATGATGAAGACTTGTCTGAGAAAACCTGAAAACGAGACCTTAACTAAAATCGGATGAGACTTCCTCAGAGGGAAGACCACAAAACACGAACCTGTTTTGGTTAAGTTCTGCTACATTTGATTTCAGGTTTTTTAAACAAATTGTGCATTTTTTCTTGAAAGCATCAAGTTTGACATGAATGTAGCTTAGTATCACCTTCTTTTAGAAAATAATATAAGAACAAGAAAAATCCAAAATGGCGGCCATTTGTAAAGATGGCCACCGTACACGTTCACAAATTTTATGCTTGTATACCACAAAATGCACAATTATTTTAATAACTCCAATAATAGATTTCAAACACAACTAAAGCAAGTTAATATATGCAAATAAAAAGACACAACCCTCACAAAAGATGATGAATTCAACAAAAGTTGGAGATCTGAACATTTCAGAATGTGTAGTTGGAAAAAAACATGGGATGTGCAATTTTAGAAGGTTTTTTGCTCAACCAAATTTAGATTTTTGATATTTAAATGTGTCCAGGCCATCAGATATAAGCCAACATCATGCAAAGTGCTTGACTTTAAAAAATATTTTGTTATTTAACCTTTTTTCTTAAGCATGACAACATCAAAACATATTTTCCTTTCATTCTGGTTGCTGCAAAGACACGATCCAGCCGTACAGTTTTCCATCTACAAAAACACTCCGGAGTCTTTGTGAGTCGTACATCCAAAAGGCGGATGTTGCTCACTGCTCACACAGCCATTCTGTCATCCCGGATAAAGCTCCCAAATCCCAGCCTAAGGAAAGATGATCATACTTACAGTAAAGTAACTTCACAACACTGATTAGCTCCAGCAACAATGCACTGTTCGTCTTCTCTTGGGATGTGCTTTCAGGGAGGCTCTAAGAGAGGTCTGGAGAAAAAGCAAAAAATTTTTTATGACGTCTTAAATATTTGTGCTACATTAACCATGACTTTCTTATGGTTTATATAAACTAAGCACAAATCCAAGTTTTTCTGTTATTTTTACTAAACCTTTTAGAATTTGTTGGACATCATTAACATCTACAAAGTGGTGATTGTGACTTTGTGGAAACATTTTTATGAATTTTTTGTGAGCATACTCTGTAGCACGTCTTCATAGAAAAAGATCTGCTCTCATTAGAAGAATTTAAGTCCAGAATTACCTACAAATGCACGTATTTTATTTTAGCAAAACGATAGTTAGATCTATTGTCAGAACTCTTTATTATTAGAATAAGTTTAAAGCACATATTCGTATCTTCTGCTCCACAACACTATCAGTTTCTGTATTTTATTTTGAAAGAATGTAAGTGCTGCTGTCAGAATATTAGAACTCAAAATAGTTATTTATGTTTTTTATGTTTATTTTTAAATATATAGCACTTTTATAGTTTAATTATTTAGAATATTTTAAAGATGCTGCTGACTTTTCTGCATATCGCCTCAGGGGTCGCCGCAGCAGATCAACTTTTACGGATGAGCACATTTAGTTACTCACATAACCCTTTATTTGATCCAAGTCGTAGACTGGTGTAGATAATATATGTGTTTGTTCTTCTAAATCAGTATGGGGGCTTGCAACTAATGATGACGTCACAGTACGGTAACGCCACTTAGACAAACTCGGCCACAACGTATTCTTAGTTTTAATTTTGTTTCCTTTTGTAACCTAAAGTTTTTTTCCTTCATAATTATATTTAATTATTTTTGCATTGACAGCTCCTTCCCTAACAAGTGCTCTCTTCGTTTGTCACTGGGCAGAAAGTGAGCAATGCATATTCTAGCTGGTTTATTCCGGTCTGTGCTGCCAAGAAAGGAATTCAGTAGTGGCTGTGCGAAAGTGAGACTGGCAAAAATACTTCACCTCGGACGCACTTAAAATACATGCAACAATGAACCAAATTAGCATCCTACTCACTAACACCCACTTTCCCAGCATTTCCAACTATTAAAATACGACTACTAATCTGAAATCATCACAGAATTCTCTCAGTTCGGGCTGTTCTGTTGTTGTGGTCTTTGAGGTTGATTGGTAAACATCGTGTCCCCTTTTGTGATTCCTTTCGTACTTGTTCAGACCTCCTCAATTCTTCACTCAGGAAGACTCAATGCATAGTAATGGTGCATGTGTGAGACATCCTAAGTCATGTGATGGCGGTCCAATGGTCCGGACCAATCGCAATCTTACACGTCATCAAGTAGTGATGTAGGGCATCTCAGTTTTCAGGTGTCTGGTTATAACAAACAAATGCCAAAGAATCTGTCTATAAGATGAGACATGCCAGTAAATGTCCCGACTACGAGGGCGAACATGTTATCTCGTTCAAAGGCAGTTAAAGGCGGGATCCTGGTCGCTGCAGCTCATGTCCTTTCGCCAACACACAGAGAACGCTTGTGCATGATAAGCTGGTTTAAGCCTGAAGTTAGTTGAATCCAGTAATGAGTTTTTTATGTGCCGGTGATACACTTTGTTGCCAGGACACAGCGTTATAAGCTGCTGCGTCAAGTGGGTTACAAGCTCTCTCATAAAACGTTTTCTTTTTTTTTTTTAACCATTTGTTCTTTTGTGCTGTTAGGAGAGAGCAAACAGAACAAAATCAATGGAAACAGACAAACAAATCTATTTGTTTTAGACATTTCACACACAGGGGCGTTACAGTTAGCAGTCAGTTAGTAATATTTTTTCTTATTCACACTCGAAAATCACGTTTGAGTGACCACTTTTAATAAAAATAAAATGTTAATACTGTATGCGTACATCCACCTTTTGGGCTTCTGTGTTCAAAACTCTAACGCGACCATTGACTGAATAATCACTGGACACACCCACCCCTATCATGACGGTGAAAGGCTCTGGCATGATTTCACGAGGACCGTAGGTAAGGCGTTTTCTATGGGTGACGTCAACACCTTGATGTCCAGTAAAATAATATTTATAAATGGTCACTGCAGAAGTCAGTTTTTGAGCTCCTTGTACAAAATATGGAACAACTAAGTGCACAATGAAAGTTAAGCTAGTTCAACTTTGACCAATCAGAGGCTTGGATTTGGTCGCGTGTCAATCAAGAAAGAGAAAATGAGAATTGTCGTTTGTGCTCAGCCGAAATTCCATGACACCAAGCCTGAATCAGAATTCCATCCTCCCAGTTGTTGGGGCATTTGTTGAGTAGGGGTGTCGGAAATTGTTTTTTTAAGGGTGACCAGTTGGGACATTTCATTGAGTATCCCTTCGTCACAAGGGTGATTGGCATCATACTGTGCCTTGAAAGAAAAACACGTTTCTTCACATGGATGTGCTCTAAATCACAGAAGTTTACATTTAAATCTAAGTAAGGCTTTTTTTGTTTTAGCACAATTTTTTAAAGTTATAAAACCAACATTGTGTATTTTTTGAGGGCTGGCAGCTTGACAACTACGTGCTAACGTAGCTGACAGGCGAATGATGATGATGTCATTGAAACACTATCTTTCCATATCTCTATGCTTGGAGGGCTAAATGTGGGGGTAGGGAGAAGCTGAAGAGGTAAGCGAAGAATTCGGATAAGTCTTTCAAATTCACAATAAAGCTGTGGAAGAAAAAGCCTCAAGCAAAATTTGCAAGATTTGCACTGCAAAAACTACATACACACATGCCCAGTGTGTACGTAGCATAAGAGGAGAATAAAAGAGTTTTTTTTTTTTTTTAAGTTGTTATTTAAATCTACACAGAGAGAGACGGTGATTAATCTTCGAGATTCCCCCTTTGCCCTGGTGTTCTAAAGTGCTTTTCTATTCATGGGCCGTCGTTGGTTGTGTACCTGGGCGTCAGGAGCGTTCTCGTTGGTTAGAGTGAGGTCAGAAGCCAAGTGATTTAATGGTAATCGCACAGACTGTGTCTCACACATAGTGTGTGTGTGTGTGTGTGTGTGGGTCTGTGAGAAATGACTTAACTCTGCACTGATTGTGTCTCCTGCGGCTTCATTATCGAAGCTGGAGAATCACACAGTGAGGTGGCAGAATCACCTATAATTGGACCGTTTTCAATGAAATGGAAAAGAAAGTGATGACGCCTCTGCTACATTTGAACAAAACTTTAAATAATATTGTAGCATTGTCAATGAGTTGTAGGTAAGCAGGTGTTTTGCCAAGTTTTGTTAGGTAGTAAACATTTATTGATTTGAGTTTTTTGCCTTAAACTACTGGATAAAAGCCTTTGGTGAAATCAGAGTTTTCATGCTGTTTTGAAGAAAGCTGCAATGGCACCAGGAGCACAAAGTGGCACATCTAAACACTAAAGAACCACCAAAAAATACACTTTAATATTTTTAGGTCAGTTTTTAAGGTGACACATCTTTTTACAGTCAAATGTTGCTACATCTATTCCAAAAGTAATTTTTAAAAAGCTAGAAACAGATGAAGCTAGTTTTGAAGATCATTTTAAAGGATAGAAAAGATGAAAAAAAGGCACAGGAGACAAATAAAGCACTATTTGATACAGACAAGTGAAGAACAGGGCTGCACGGTGGAACAGTGGTTAGCGCTCTTGCCTCACAGAAAGAAGGTCCTGGTTCAAATCCTGGCTGGGGGATCAGAAACACCAACTGGGACCTTTCTGTGTGGAGTTTGCATGTTCTCCCCGTGCATGCGTGGGTTCTCACCAAGTACTCCAGCTTCCTCCCACTGTCCAAAAACATGCTTCATAGGTTAATTGGTTACTCTAAATTGCCCCTAGGTATGAATGTGAGAGTGACTGTGTGTGTGATTGGGCCCTGTAACAAACTGGCGACCTGTCCAGGGTAAACCCTGCCTTTGCCCATCAGCAGCCGGGTTAGGCTCTGGCATCCCCGCGACCCAGGAAGGGACAAAGAGGTTAAGGAAAATGAATGAATGAAAGTGAAGAACAAAAGTGTCGAAACACATTCCAGTTGTCAAAGATGAATGATTCCAAATTCACTCTTAAGGATAATGGCTAAGTAAGGGTGTGGTAGGTGAGACACAGGTACATCGTATGAATTTTTCTTTTTTTTTTCAATCTCCCCAAACCCTGCGCACCACGTAAAAAGCTTGTTAGTGTCTCGTTCTTCACCAAAGCTCACTCCGCTAGCGTTACAGCTCCGATGCGACCGCCGCACTCTTTACATAACTTTAAAAGTGCAAGAGTAAATCCCACTGTAGGCGTTCACGTCCTGCGTCTGCGGTCATTTCTCTGCGTCGCTGCAAATCTGTTTCGTTTGGTTCAAATTTCGATGCACGACTCAGCTGAACCGCAGCGAAAATTAGGGGGGGGATTAGCATGAAGATATGCGAGTTTTGCAAGGTTGGCAGCAGAGCCCGTGGCTGCAGCCAACCTGTAGCTAATATGAGCCATTGGCTGTAGCTAGACCGCCCCCGCATCGCACCTGAGCTGTAACGCTAGAGAAGTGAGCCCGGGTTAGACAATCGGTGTGTAGTCTGTATATATATCCTACAGGCATCTTAAGGGTAACACAGCAGGACAGTTGGAGGCGGACTCCACTCTCAACCCTGATTTGAAAAATTAAAAAAAAAGGGGGGGGGGTCTGAGCAGGGGAGGTGTGGTTTGGATCTGCGATTGACAGTGAGGTTAAGCTTGAGGTAACGTAGTCACTCCAGCGTCTTCAATATGTAAAATGGTACCGAGCAAAGTAATGCCACCTCCACAGAACTTGAGAAGTTGACGATTTTTCTCCTCCACCTTCACCAGAGCCAGGCGCTCATCATCCAGACCAAAGGAGACCCATATCTGAGTGGTAAAATAATACTAACATCATAGCTAATGAAGGCTAACATATTAAGCAAACAATCCCAAGTGAAATGTTGCACTAAACCACCTTTGCCTAACTTCTAAATTTGCTGGCAAGCCAGTAGATTTTTGATAACTGAAGGCAATACAGCTACGAGGTATGCTAAAGCTAACACAACAACAACCGACCGTTACAGAATCAAAGATGGGAGGGGCTTTTTTAGTGGAGATGATGATGATGTGAAACTTCTGAAGCTTTTCATGCTTTGCTTTTTGTACTTTGTATACACAAAGAATTGAATGCTGTTTGAGAGAAGATTGAGGGTGGCGAAGGGGAAGACAGACACTTTCCTTGGCTGTTGATTCGGGAACAACCAACGGGTTGATCAATCAACAGGATTTAACAGTAGCTAACCGGACGGTTCCAAAAATGGTACGGTTTCCTCCAGCACAATGGATCCATTGATGGACACAAAATATCTCACGGGACTGTACTGTACCACTTGGTGAAAACGAGGCATTAGTGGCTCATTTCAACATGAACGGTCCGGCTTATTGCAGACTGAAGAGGGAAACCAGCCAAATGAAGCATACCCTGCAAACTGTATATTTCAATTGAGGAAGAAAACAGCCGAGAGCAGAAATCTATTCCTCCAGATCAAAGCTCAGTTGAGGCAATACCACTTTCTCAAAGGAAGCTGTTTGACCTGATTGCTTATTCCAGGCACTGTGGTCAGCTTCAGGCTTTGATCCACTTCCAACAGAGCTGTGTGTGAAAGCAAACCAAACCAAGCTAAGGGACAAACAGCGGAGTATCCTACTGTTAAAGTAACCTCAGATTAATAACAATGGTTGTCAGTTTCTTAGCTGCAATAAAAAGAATAAATAGTCTTGAGAATTAAATGACAAAAAAGTGTCTTTTCCAGTTTTATCTCATGATCCTCAGAGGGGGAGCCTTCGTTTAAATTTGGAACATTTTAAAAAGTAAAAAAAACAAATCGCTGTCACATTTTTAGCTCAAAGATCCAACCCCATTAAATGTCCACTAAGCTTGTGTCATCAGTGGCTGCTGCTGTCACTTTCCATTAGGACCTACTATTTTTGAGGAAAAGCGAAATGCTGCGGTAAATGAATTTCACGGGGTGAAATTCACACGGGGGCTTAAAAAGTTTCCAGCTCCCTTATCAGTGTCACAGCTCGGTTCCATGAAGGGCTCCGGCTCCCAATGTCCAGCAGGGACAGCTGTTGTCACGACAACCAGAGTGCATGTGACAGCCAATCAGACGAAAACCCCCGGCTCGCGTCAGGTTCCATGATGTCTAGTGCTGTCTCACAGTAAAAGTGTCCGTGTGTGTGTGTGTGTGTGTGTTGTGCGTCTGCATGTGTGTGTGGTGGTAGATGCCTGGTAGCTGTAGTCTTCATCTTGGTTGTTTCTTCCCATACTGACCTGTCCATGGGGATGATAGGTGACACTGTTATGTCCTCTGCCTGTGTCTACTTTGTGTTTAATGCAAGAAAGTTCCACAGTTCAAGTGCATTAAAATGTCATGGTGTATCAGTGAGAGAAACATTGTATATAGGAAGTGAAAAAACAATGTGATATTGGAGTCTGTGAGTGTCATCCATTCGCCAGAGGTCCATCACCTGTTAAATAATCGGATTATAGACATTTGTTTGCCAGTTTGCTCCTAATCTGACCTCAAACTGCAACAAAACTAGGACAGCACTGACAGAACGCCTCAAAAAACTCATAGTCAGCATATTCACATTAACCTGGCCAAAGCATGGAGTGGTAAATCTTTCATGTGGCTTAAATGTAAAATAAGTGAAGTTTCATGTTTCCTGTCACAGATAAAACTCTATACTTTTAAGAACGACATCAAGGTGCTTGGAAGTGGGAAGATGCTGGTGTGAATTTATCGCCATATTGGATGAAAAATATTCTCTGTACTCAACTATATATGTGCTGAAACACAAAGAATGTCTCAAAATAACAACAGTCTGTCACAAATTACTGCATTTTCGCCTTACACAACAACAGTGCATCTTATATTCCCGAATGCCTTTTATGGATTTTTTCTTGTTATGCCTACTGGTGTCTGTCATTTTTTAGAGGCACATGGTACCCTGTCTATTACTTTTTTTTATTATTTTAAACAGCATTCGGCGATTCAGGTTTAGTGAATACGCTGACATTTCTATGGGCTTACGTGTCGCTTGTCACAAAAAGTTCTACAGTTACTGTGAATGCAGTTATTAAAGTCTGACTGACAGACTTACACTAGATCACCAAAAGTATTACCTCACCTGCCTTGACTCACATATGAACTGAAGTGCTATCCCACTTCTAACCCATAGAGTTCAATGTGATGTCGGTCCACCTTTTGCAGCTATTACAGCTACAACTCTTCTGGGAAGGCTATCCACAAGGTTGAGGAGTGTTTTTATAGGGATTTTCTGATCATTCTTCCAAAAACACATTGGTCAGATCACACACTGATGTTGGTGGAGAAGGTCTGGCTCTCAGTCTCTGCTCTTATTCATCCTAAAGGTGTTTATGGGGTTCAGGTCAGGACTCTGTGCAGGCCAGTTCATCCACAACAGACTCTGTCCTCCATGTTTTTATGGACTTGTGCACTGGTCATGATGGGAAACTGTTCCTACAAGGTTGGGAATATGGAAAAGATATTTTGGTACCCTGAAGCATTCAAGGCTCCTTTCACTGGAACTAAGGGGCCAATCACAACTCCTGAAAAACAAGCCCACACCATCATTCCTCCTCCACCAAATTTCATACTCAGCACAATGCAGTCTGAAATGTACCGTTCTCCTGGCAACCTCCAAACCCAGACTGGTCCATCAGATTGTCAGATGAAAGAGAGTGATACATCACTCCAGAGAAGGCATCTCCTCTGCTCTAGAGTCCATGCCAGCGTTCATTTGACACTTTGTATTGCAGTTGGTGATGTGTGGCTTGGATGCAGCTGCTCGGCCATGGAAGCCCATTCCATGAAACTCTCTTCGTACTGTACTTGGACTAATCTGAAGGTCGGCGACCTCTTTATACTAAGCGCTTCAGCATCTGCTAACCCCTCAGCGTCAGTTTACGTGGCCGACTACTTAGTGGCATTGATGTTGTACTCTGTCATTTTGTTCTGATAGAGCTGACGGTTGACTGTGGAATAGTTAGGAAATTTCCCAACCGGATTTGATCCTCAGGTGGCGTGCTATGACCACGCTGGAATTCACTGATCTACTGAGAGCGAAACATTCTTTCACAAATGTTTGTAAAAAACAGTCTGCATGTCTGAGTGCTGGATTTTATACACCTGTGGCCGAGTGATTAGGATACGTTATTCTGATCATTTGGATGGATGAACCAATACTTTTGGTCTTATAGTGAATCTCTGACTCATTTGTCTCACTTAATTAGCCCTATAGTTTGATGCACCTTATATATACAAAAATAGGCTATTCGTTGACTTAATCCACACCATCCTATAGTGCGGAAATTGTGGTAAATAGATAGTAAATAGATCAGCCACCTAAATCACAAAGCCCCAGAAGTCGTTACACTAATAAAATCCAGTCTACTGGACTCTGTAACCATAGTGACAACTGAAATCCTACACAAAATATCAAGGCTACATGTATCAGCACTTGACATTTACAGTCGAGGTACACAGCCAAAGATCTAAAGGCCTCCAGAGCCTGAGAAAGGCTGCAACAAAACATGCTGATTGAAGTTTTGGCTTCTAATACAGAAAGGATGGCTCACATGTTCTCTTGCTCAGGTCTTTGTCTTTGAGGGGAAGTGGAAGTGGAAGACAGAAAGAAATAGTGTGCTGGCAAGGGATTGTCACTCTTGCACCCCAAGGGAAAATAAATTAAACATTAAATGATGCTGTTGAAAAGGGCACAGTTTGACTTAGAATTCCATGAAATCATAAATAAATGCCTCACTTGACTCCAAATCATTTTGAAAGTTTTGGAACAAGGGAAAAACATCAATCTCTGTTAAAGTTCCAAGCAGATTCCATGTAAAAGAAAAACTATATTCACCGTTTCAACTTCCTCAAATGGTCCAGAGTGTATGCACCCTCCCTTCACACAACTACCTAGCTACCCTGTGACCTCAGAGGGGATTTAGCAGGTTTAGAAGAGGGTAAACCTCCTTTTCTTGTGTTCATTTTAGTTCTGCTTTTGCTAGTTTACTATTGCTTTGGGTCATAATTAAAAGGACGTGATCCTGGACATAAATGATCAAATTGAGTTTCTTCCACAGAGTGAGTGATGCTGACTTAGGAAAAACACCTGTGGGGGATCTCACTGGGAGAATTTCAGGAATGCACAAACTCAAAGGAGTCACTGAGGAAGGCCTTGGACATGCTGGAGGGATCCTGTTTCTCCTCTGGCCTACAGGAGCCCCTTATACCCCGTTTCCACTGAGCAGTACAGACCAGACCAGTCCCCTCTTGGCCGTTTTAGAATGGTCCGAAAATTCAAGTGAATGTTTCCATTAAGTATTGGACCATCAATGCACATTAGGGGTGTAGACTGATGGCGTTTGATTTGGATCTGGAGTCGGTAAAGCGCTGGTTGGACGCTTGCTGTTGTCTTAAAACTTTTCCGCCAGTCAAAAGGTTACATTGTGTGACGACAGAAAGCTCCGCCCCAACGAGTCCATTGCATTTTTCTATGGAGCTATAACCAACGGGGACCAGAAACAGTCATTCAGTCCTGCAGGTCCATTTTGTAATGGAAACACTCAAATGTCCAATCCAGTCTGGACCGCTCAGTGGAAACAAGGCATCAGGGTCACCCAGCAGAACCGGAGTCGGCATCGGTAAGGTCAGATGTTTGATTTTTTTTTTGCCTGTTAGCTCCAGATAAGCAATAAAAGATGAAATGATCGATGGACTTTAGCTTACGCTTGTTAGCGATCATAACACCTGACTCGCTATTTGGTTTCATCAAGGCCGGTCCATTGTTTGGTTAACTAGGTTAGGATACAAGAGATCCATTTTAAGCAGCTTAGTTTCATCTTTTGAGATTAAAACTTTGATAATGATAGAAAACCTTAAAATGGTTTTACTTTGGGAACGATTTAGAGATATATTGCCTTGTTTATAGTTTTTTTCTTATATAAAAAAAATTGAAATAGCCCAATGGAAAGACACACACCCAAAGTTGGATACTTGTGATTAGTGTTGTGTAGAGACATCCAAATCCTAACCTGCAAGATGCTTAACATAAGTGAGGCAATGCACATCGGTGGAACCTTGATGATGGATATTTCCATCAGTCATTTGTAGAGCTTCATCTCAGCCCGTATGTCATTGAAACTTATTGATATGGAAGCAGTGCTCCAACATTTTCCCAGTGGTACCACAACAGTGATGGTGAACTTACAGTTGGTAAAAAAAATGCATACTTAACCTTTACGAGGTAATAATTGGTGATTAGTCTTCAGAGGGCTCCATTAAGGTACAGTCAATGTGATACTGATAAACTGTAATAAATTTCTAAAGGTAAGGGTCATTGACTTCAATTCCATCGAACGCTATAGTAGTGCAGAGGTGATGTGATGTGAGTTAAGCTCATCTGCTCTGCTTCCACTGAAAGCATCTCTGACGCAGCATCACTCTTTTGAGCAGTTTGGCCTACTTTATAAACAAGGCAAGAAAGTGTAAGTATTAAAGGAAAAACAAGCTTCAGAACACTCTTAATCCTTGGTGGCATAGATTCTATGAGGTACTGGAAACATTCCTCAGAGTGTTTGGCCCATATTGACATGACAGCATCACACAGTTGCTGCAGATTTGTCGGCTGCACATCCATGACGCCAGTTTCCCGTTGCAACACATTCCAAAGTGACTGAGAATGCCAGAACTATTGAAGCAAGGCAGGATGGATCCATGTTTTCATGCTGTTGAAGATAAATTCTGACCCTTCTAATTGGAATTCTAGTTTCATCAGACCAGGCAATGTTTTTCCAATCTTCTATTGCCCAACAGCCTGTGAGAATTGTAGCCTCAGTCTCCTGTTCTTAACTGACTGGACTGTGATCCTCTGCATAGTGTTTGAATTGCTTTTAAAATCCAAGGAACTAAATAGTCTTGCACGAGTTTTTTTTTTTGTCTGGAATTGGGGGGGGTTCAGACATAACCTAAGAGTTTATTAGTGTCAAAGTGAAGGCCCGGCCCACAGAGGAATTGCAGTATCCGGCACGCAAGATCATTTCATTTTACTTTTATTAACAGCCCAATATTATATGGTGCTGTTTCTAACTTGAATAATTAGACAAAACATATTTTTAGGGAGAATTTTAAAAGTTATTTAAGATTTAAGTTAATTTGTTCTGGAATAATATTCCTGCCTGTTTTTATTCATAGTTATGTTAATAAGTTATGTTTTTTAAATGTACTTTTAGTGTGTTCAATGAATGTTGGTCCTGTTTGGCCCACGACCTAAGGTGTGTTTTGGATTTTGGTCCCCTATGCGAGTGAGTTTGACACCAGGCTCCAGGTGTCAAACTCTGGGGCAGCTGATGTTGGGAGTTTTGACCACTGCCTGTAGCCCACCTCTGATCCGTCCTGTTTGGGTATATTTGGGCGCCATCAGCTGATCAGCTGCCAAGAGTGTACTGCAATGGCCTGAGCATCCTCTTTCTTTATGAATCATCGGTAGATTTCTCACTTACTTTTATATATTCTAAAAGTAAGTGAGAGTCTAGAAATAGTTTATATATATATATATATATATATATATATATATATATATATATATATAAAATATATATATAAACTATTAGCCTAAAAGGCTAATGTGAAGTAAACGCAGCATCCGGAGACCAGGACATTCTGGAAATCCATGATGCGGTTTCATCTAACTCTGGTTTATGTACATCCACTTCTCTTTTTTGTCTTCAGTGAGGAAAAATGTCCCAAAGGAAAGAACTCCTTTCTATAGCACTTTTAATTTTTCCACCTTGCCTTCATTGCTGGTCATCTCTCTGATAAATCTGTGCAATATCATAAGCTAGGAAATACTAGTTTAGGTTTATGTTAAGTCAGGCTTTAAATGTAATAACAAATTAATAAAAAGGAGTAAGATTGGATGTAGCTGGTCCTTATCTAAAGAACCTACCTTGTTCAGTCTTGACAGAGTGGACCTTTTGGCTCCACAAAATCATTTGGAAGTAGGAGATCTTAAAAGACATTTACTATGGATGACATCACACTCACTCGGTCCAATCCTTTTATACATTGATGTCTATTAAGCATCATGAAACAGGAATCTAGTATATTAGCACAATGTGAAAAATTATTCGGATAACCATAGCATAAAAAACATGCTAACACGTCAATTAAACTCTTCATGTCACTTCAAATCACTGAATCCATTGAATTCTGTATAACTTTTTAAAGTCCCCCAACAATGATTTTGAAAAAAATTTTCTTTAAACATTCCCAGTAGGGTTTTAATTAGGACTGTGAAGTTTTAACACGAATTCCACATCCCAAATGTCTTAAAAAGCAATTTTTCCTGTCGATCTGAAGCCTTCCTTTCCAAATCCCTTTGTGTGGGCGTGGCTTTTGATGCTGAGCTGTGTATCCCCACCCCTTATCCTCCAGACATGCTAGTGAGACACACTCTTTGATAAGCCCATGAAAAAATAAAATAAAACATGACCATTTAGGCTGCATTAAAGCAGCGAGCAGCACTAGCTGGGGTCCATAACTGATTTCATGCTAGCACATGTTGATTGTTGAATTCACTTGAACAAGAAATCTAATGAAATGAAATGCCAGAATACAGAGAGGGTCTAATTGCACGTCAGTTTGTAAATGCGGGCAGCCAGTGCTGATGTTTTTAGATACACCCGTTGAATCCTGAGCGGAGCTGCTATAAACAAAGAAACGGCACAAAATTATTTCTTATTATATTTTTTCCCTTTCAGAAGAAAAAGGTCACATATTCATGTTAAAAACTCGAAGAACATGATTTTCATTGGAGGGGGACTTTAACAACACTGCAGAGCCAGTGCTGCTTCTTCTGCATTTCTATATGTGGCAAATACTTATAAACACGCCTACAGTGCCCTCTAGCGGTTGTTAGTAGGAAAACAGACCCATAGGCCTTTTTAATAAAAAAAAAAAAAAAAATCCTTACTCTAAGTGTGTGTATTGGCAAGTGCCTGGTCATACGATATGTATTCCAATGTGTATTTCGATATGATACATACAGCGATATATCTCAAGACTGTACCAATCAATACAAGTATCGGCAAACAAAATATCGTGATATATTGCCAAAACGATTTTTCCCTACACCCCTACTTACTTCTGATTTTAAGTTGCAAATTATGCAAAAAAAGTGACTTAGAATAACATTTTTTTTTAAGGGTTAACAAAAACACAACTCTGCAAGTCTGGAGGTGATTACGTACATGTTTTCATATTATTCGGGGCTGTTGCTGCTGTTGTAGTTTTAATTTGGTCAAAACCTCCCGGGTGGAATCAAATATTCATGACAGCAATGTAAGGTAAGACTCAACCCTGCAGGCCAAATTTTTTGCATCTGAACAGGGAATTCTAAAGTAATAAAAGTCAAGGAATTTATGTATCATCTACGATTAGGTTTTGTCAAAAAATACTTTTTTATTTATATCATAAAAAGGAAAAAATATTGAGTTTGCAATTGCTTTCTCTATAGTGCTGCATTTGTTATCTTAAAAGTTTGGGTCTCTTTGCTCAGACAGCCTGAAATAATTAGGCTTTTACTTTCAACATTTTACTTTTGAAAGGTTTCTTTCTGAAATATTAATGCAAAATCTTGTCAGACCAGAATCATGCATTAGCTTTCTTAACAGAACCATAGTCAGCTTTTACATTCTGCCCCTTGATAGGTTTCTTTAAAACTGGTTTCAAAAGTAGAGGTGCGTATTGGCAAGAGTAATATGATATGTCTTGCGATACACGAGTGACAATACGATATGTCGCATGATATATCACAAGACCATACTACAGGCAGTATTTCATCTTTTTTAAAATAATGACTTAAAAGTTTTATCTGAATATTTATGCACTTTTCACACAAATACACTTGTAAAATACATTTTTTTGTATTGGTCAGAACATTAAGCACAGGGAGTGTATCTCATTTACAGGAGGCTTTGCACCAATCGTTTTCCAATTTGTTTTATTTTCACAACTATAAATTTTTACAACATAGGAAAAAAAAACACAGATTAAATGTGTCTTAACCAGTAAGGTTTTATATGTGAGAAAATAAAAGGCTTTGTTTCTAACACTGCTAAGTGTAGTCCACCGGGTACTTTAGAAAACAGATAGGGCGGCTGTGGTGCTGCGGTAGGGTAGTCGACTTTTGATCAGAAGATTGCAGGTTCTATTCCCGCCTTGCATGCCCATGTGTCAAAGCACCACATTGTCTCTGGTGGAAGGTTGGCACCAGTGTTCGGCAGTGGGTCTGTGATGATATGACACTTTGGGCCTTTGAGGAAGGTAGAAAAGAGCTATTTAAGTATACGCCATTGACCATTTTAGACAGTCTGCATAGCAGCACTACATCTCTGTTTTCATATAGGCGGAAGTAAACAGTATTTCTCCGCTCATCGCCACAGTGATGTCCTTTTTTTAGAGCATTATACGCTGATCCATGTTCAGCAGAACTTCCCTCACTTTGTCTTCCGCCTTGTAACGGAAGCTCTGAGGGGTGCAAGCACAATTCCCACTGGTCTCACTTGCTCTCCCAAGAGTCACAAAGCACCGAAATCTGTACTTTTATGTGGCACCAGTACCAACTTGGCACAGCTTTTCAGTTTAGTACTCATCCTTAGTTAAAACTGAGTTGTACACGTCTCATTTTCCTAACAACAACTGCAAGGCTCAGAGTTCACATAAGGTTCACACAAGATGGTTCTCTTGAGATCTTGTGTTGGTTGAGGTGTAGAGCTGCTCAAAGAGGCTCAGTGCATCATGCTGCCATCTAGCAGTTGTGGGTTTAAGTGGAAAACCAAAGTAAGACACATAACTACATTTTTGCTCATACATAATTAAATATCGTCTTGGCCGCAATTTAAATCGATACAAGTATCACCAAACCAAGTATGAATCATTTTTTTAAGTCCATTGGCCTGCTATACTTGGGCCAGATTGAGTCCTGAACCTGGTTTCTGTTTCGAACCAAAGCTGGTAAACAAAACCATGTGAATAAAGATCCCTTCAGTCATTGGCCAGGAGTTTTGAGGGTGTGACAAAGCAACAAGAGAAAGAAAAACTGAAGGTCCTCCCTGCATTGAAGCAGTATGCATTTGCATCTTATTGCGGTCATGACCCAGAGCTCATGGCCATAGGTGAGCAATGGAATTAAGAAATTGAGAGCTTTGCCTTCTGGCTCTGCATTCCTGATCACACAAACCATTTTTTGTCAAAATTGGGTGGCAGCAGCTAATCTTAAAGATTCTGCCGATGCCTCCCCATCATACAGTGGTACTTGTATTGATGATCATAGCAACATGAACACATTCTCCTGTCTTTTTTGGAATAAACCAAAATCCATGCAATAAAATAGGAAAAGGCAAATTAAAGTCATTGTGGAGTGGATAAGTGGAAGGCTACTGAACAAAAGGGGACATACAAGCATTAAGTATAATTTGAAAAGAATGGTCAGTGATTTGTACTTCTTTGGAATGCATAGATAAAGTTGATCTGAACCAAAAAGAGACTTGTTATCCAACTAACTGATGAGTATCTGATAATCTCTTAATCTCTCAAAGGAGTCATGGCGTCCATACCACCTATACCCAATCAACAAGCAACCCAGATGTACAGTTATCTACCACAATTCCACTTTTTATACTAGATTTTCTTGGGTCCATCAAATGTTTCTACCTGCAAATCTCACCAGGAGGTACTCTATGTGTCTCTGACAAAGAGCCCTACCGCCTTGTTGCAAGAGGCACCCATAGTCCCTGCACCCACAGGCGCCGTTTTCACAGTGATGTTAAAACACCCTGACCTTTAAAATGAGAAGGGGTGTCAAGATAAGAGCATAAATAAATCATGCAAAAAAGTGACTCAGGCATGAAGGATTTGGTTATGTCATCTCTAAAAGGTTAAGGGTTTCTTTGGGAGTGCATGTATATACATATGAATACAGTACAGTGGAAAAGTTTCAGACAGATGTGAAAAAAAGGCTGCAAACAAAGAACACCCTCAGAATTTTAAATAATGGTTGGCTTTTTATGTCAATTTACAAACTGCAAATAAAAAAAAAATCTAAAATAGTTGTTTTCAGTTACTATCTTTTGTATCCATCCACCATCTTCATTATCTTTTAAGTTACAAACATGCATGTGGGCATGTGACGTGCATTCAAGAACACGCCAAATGCACATTCTGGACAAACAAGGACGGAAAAATGTTGAAGCAAATTTCATGCATCTTACTCCATGATTTTTTCTTTATGGCTCTATTCCAAAATACTTTGTGTCATATACAGTAGTTCTGTCCGGGCACAAAATCTGTAGGATTGTAATCAGCTTCATGATCAACCATTTCTACCAAACAGGTCCTAATGATCCTCTAAGTCACATGTAGGCTAAAACCCAGTCATGAAGTGAAAGAGAAACAGCCGGGGGAGGCCAAAAACTGTGCGAGGAACATCCTTTACTCTGCTACCGAAGTGAAGGTGTGAACTAAAGCTCTATGTCATAGTAAGAAAGATTTCACAACAGACCGGAGTTTCAAGGTGTTTGAGCTCTTTTGAGGAAGCATGAAGAAATATTGAGGACGGTAGATTCAGTGGTGTCTAGCAGTGCCATCAGCTCAGAACTGATAGGAACCAGTGCTCTCAAGATAAACCTATTGACTGAAAAAGTGGTCTTAATAGAAGAGTTGTAGCCACAGTACCACCAGGTCAAGCGACTAGAGAATGCAAGAAACCATCGAAACGAGAGTGAAGAAAATGGCAGCAGGTGCTCTGGACCAAACTGGACTAAATTTTCTGCAACTTGTTTGTAAAGGTGTAATAAAACTGAGTGTCTGTGGGCAACCGTGAAACACGGTGGAGGTTTTTGAACATTTCAGGCTGCGTTTCTGCAAATGGAGTTGTTCTACATTCTCAAAAATACAAGAAAATACTAATCCATCATCCAGTCTCATCAGGGAGGTTCAGGATTGGCCCCAAATGTATTCTGTATCAGGACAATGACCCCAAAGTCGTTAAAGACCCACTTTGATTTAAAAAAAAAATAATATATATATATATATATATAATATATATATATATATTTATATACTTTTTTTTAACATGTTTTTATGGACATATAGATAGAAAAATAATCTTAAAATTGCATTTCTGAGGTTGTCTTTACTAGAAACATTGTGAAACAGGAGTAGACAAAAATGGTATTAGAAAAAGGTTTTATTTGTCATGTACATAGTTATAGTTTTGTATAGTATTGTATAGTAGTATACTATTGTGTTGTATAGTATTGTGTTGTATAGTATTTTATAGTATATAGTTATTGCAGATAGGTGTGTATTACTTATATTCATATTTGTGTTCATAGGAATATGTGTGTTTGAAAATGTTTAGGTATATGGGTGCCAGGACAGATAAATTTATCCCTTGGGATATGAATAAAGTTTAATTCAATTCAATTACAAGATATAATGGGTGGGTGTCAGGTGAATTCACCTAGACACTAAAGAGAAACAGTAAGAGAATACCAACAGTTACTGATACCAATTCACCACCCCAGACAGTTGGGCGGCCGTGGAGCAGCGGTATGTGGTCGACTCTTGATCAGAAGATTGCGAGTTCAAATCCCACCTCGTGCACCCATGTGTTGAAGTGTCCTTGGGCAAGACACTGAACCCCCACATTGCTTCTGGTGGAAGAAGCCAGTGTTTGGTAGTAGAGCCACCACCAATGGTTCTGTGACTGTAAAGCACTTTGGGGGTCAAGGACGGTAGTAAAGCGCTATACAAGTGTAGTCGTTTGCCATCAGGTTTGCTGGGGAGAATGCCAGCATTCATTTTCTCAAAGGACCGGTCTTGCCTAATGAAAATTCAAATGGAAGGTTAAAGTTACAAGCAGAGAAAGAGTTTATTAGGAGTGTTTTCAATCCAAACAGCCTCCTTCCTCATCAGCTAAGGAGCGTGTGTTAATCTGTAAACTACAACTTGAGTTAACATTCAAAAATACATTTAAACAATGCTATGAAATGAAACAACTTCTTTTACAGCAGGCCACGAGCTTCCTGCTCTGCTCCACTCTAAGGCATCCACTTGTAGGCGACTAGATCCATGTACGTCTTTGTTCTCCTCGTCCAATCTGGCATCCAACTTGGAACCGTACAGTTGGATAGCTCCGATATTGGTCCCCATTTTTGTTGCATCGCTAATGTTAGCTTGAGGGTGTGACCTAACGGGAGTAAACAGATAAGTGATAGAGAGTGGGGGTGGGCTTACTCCAGGTCAACAATGTGTGAGAAAGCCTACATCCACAGGACATCTGTGGTTTGGAACAACCCACCAGACAAGTTTCTTCAAAAAATATGCAAGGGTATCAACAAAAAATCTGATGCTTTTTTGAAGACAATACAGGGTTATTAAAAAACATAATTTTTTTAAAAATAAATTAATAACAAAAAAAACATGCATTTCAAAAACTGTTATACCACTTAATTTAAATTAAAAATGTGACTTCTGAAATGCAAGAAAAAACAATGTTTTTTTCAGAAGAGTAAAAACAAAAAGCATGCTTTTGAAAATCTATATCTTTACAAATATTTCCCTCTAGTGTTAGAATATTAGAATACAGAGACTCCAATCCATCATTACAGGTTACAAGCCTAAGTTTTTCATACATGGAACCTCGTTAACCGATGTTTATCTGCATCAGTTAGGGGGTTGGAGTTTGTTTGTTTGTTTGTTTTGTGTGTGTGGTGGGGGGGGGGTATCAATTTTATTTCTTATGCTATCTTTTATATATTTTATATATTTGGATTTACAACACTTACGGTTACCTTTAGGGATATTTAAATAACGATTGATTTTGATTTGATTCAATTTGAGCAAAAGGACAAATTATGTTTTTTGGAACAATTAATCGCTAAATTTCAATCCTAATATGATTTTTAACTAAACCATCTGGGTGCTTAGACATTTACAAGTTTTATAAATCCATTTTTTTTCTGTTCAGAATTAGCCGATAACAAGACATGATGTCAAATCTACAGAAAGCAGCGTTCAGCAGAAAATTCACCCCGGCTTGTTTACAGCGCTGAAGATTACGGGTGAAAGAGCGTGTAGCTGCAAAGGTCATCAGCACGTGCGCCCTCTGAATCCTGCAGATTATGCTGCGCTCTGTTCACACGGGGGGCTTAATTGAACATTAACTGCCCTTTGTTCCAAAGAGGCAGGGGGAAATTTGCAGCGATGAACTGCTCTGAATGAATCTGACATTTATGACCACAAACTGCAGCTTCTACAGCCCATAATGTCTGGTTATTCTCAGAGCTGCACTGCGTCGGTGGAAGCATAATGGGAAATGTTAACACAAAGCTATTTGTGCTGTTTTTGTATATTTAGTACAGTTTGTGCCAAAGAATAAAACTGATGTCACATTTAAATCATAAGTTTATTAAAATTCCAAATTTTTGCCGTTCTAAACCAGATAATTTCAAAACGTAAAAACTTGACATTATGTCTGGTCGTAATGGAAAACATTTTAATTTGCATTAAAAATAAAAATGATATTATTTTTGATAATACACTGCATTTGTCAGATGCACTGTAGCTATAAAAGTGGTGTTTTACATTTATTAAGACATTTTTACTGTATTTGCCTTGAATATAATAATACTCAGAAATGCAATTTTTATCTTTGTATACATCTTCTAAAAGAACATGCAAAAAAAATGGCAAAAAAATTCATTGGAGATCTTTAGGGGTGGCCTCAAATTGAGGAATAGCCCCTGAGGTCTTGGTTATCCCACATCAGAGAGGTCATATCAAGGAGCACTGAGTAATGCATGACACCCATTACATGAAATGTACTGAACTGGTGTAACTATGTACCTGGTCCAGTTAGGATGTAAGATACTCCACCAGTAAAGGGAATTTCACACAAACTGTAAAAGTAGATCTTAAACTTTAAAACCTTTTTAACTACCTAGATAGAGGATTTAGTGCTATATTTTGTTGCTTATGTCTCAAACTTTTTTTTGTCTTTAACTCCCGTTCTCTTATACTGGAGCCGGTTATTCAAACAATCTTACATTTTGTTGTACAAGCACCAAATTTGGCGTGAATGTTCATATAGCGAGGCAAATGAGTATTTGAACACCCTGTTGTTTTTTAATGTTCTCCCACTTAGAAATTATGGACAGGTTTGACATTTTCATCTTTGGTGCATGTCCGCTCTGAGAGATATGATCTATAAAATATATATGGAAATCACTTTTTGTGATATTTTATTTAGAATAATTTATTTATTTGTATGCTACTGTTTGAACACCGCTCTATTAGATCTGTTTGTCTGCCTTTAATCAGGCCACCTCCACTTATTATCCTAAATTAGAAGCACCTGTTTGAGTTTGTTAGCTGCTGAAAGACACACGTCCACCCACAAAAAAAAAAAAAAAATCATTAAGGCTATGTCCGAATCCCCCCCAATCCCTAACTACTAAAAAAACTATATAGTACGGCAAAATACAGTGTCCTGGATATTAAAGGTAATTCGTACACGATGCTCACTACTTTTCTTTCATTTTTTTAAACGCTGGAAATGACGTCATTGATTTTACAAAGTTAAAATTGAATAAATATGAACATTTCACTACATTTATTTATGACTCCACAATATTACATTTAAAGACGCTTTTTGTTCAAAATTGTTCGACCGAAATGCATTGTGGTTTATATTTATACTAGATATTGATCTAGTGAGCGTTGATGCAAGCTAGTTTTCCACAAAGACTTCTGGGAAATTTTGAGTGCACTCGTTTTGGAATTAGTAGATTCGGACAGCACTAGAAAATGGCGAGTGACTAGGGGGAAAATTTGGACACAACGCAAGACTCCAATTACTAACACGGTCAAGACCAAAGAGCTGTCAAAAGACACCAGAGACAAAACTATAGACCTCCACGATGATGGAAAGGACTATGGGGTGAGAGCCAAGCAGCTTTGTAAAAAATGATCCATTTTGGAGCAATTATTAGAAAAATGGAATTAGCTAAACATGACTGTCAGTCTCCCTCAGAGTGGGGTTCCATACAAGATCTCACCTTGAGGAGTCTCAATGATGCTAAGAAAGGTGAGGAATCAGCCCAGAACAACATGGGAGGAGCTTGTAAATAACCTGAAAATAGCTGGAACCACCGTTTCCAAGATTACTAAGACTTTGCCATAGCTCAACTAGAACTTTCTATTGCTAGAGTCCAGAAGGCACAGAGTATTACAATTGAGTTATGGCAATTTATTATTGAACGTCTCCAACAATATTGTAAATCTGGACTTTTGAACATGGGTGGGTAGGGTTAATTTTATTGTAGTCTGGAAAAAATGATGTTTCCTCACAGACTGGGTTTTATGCGGCAATTTATCTTTAAATCACAATCAAAAATAGTCACAGCCTTGCTTTCTGCAGGTTAAACAAAACCATCAACCTTCATCCAGAATGAAACAAACAGTGAGCCGTTGCCTTCATTGTAATTATTGCTGACATTATGAGGGGAAAGCTCCAAAGCACTGATGGATGCTCCGGATAAATGGAGGTTGGTTCTGGAAGATCACAACATGGAGGAACATGCATTTGGCTTCAGCTTCAAGGACAGAGTAAAAGCAAACGGACAGAAAATCCAACGCATCATTCATTTTCTAGCTGTAAAGGGACTGAAGAAGCATCCCAGCGTCCTGCTCCCCCCTCATTCTGCGCTCCGCCCTTTCCTTTTCAATCAGTCTCCTCTTGCCTGAAGTTTCCAAACTTCTCCCTCATCTGCTGTAAAGTCTAATGAGGCGGTTGTGTTTATTTCCGCCTGTCAGGATGAGCGTGGGCATGCGGTTCCAAGCGGATCTTAGGTGGCCCATCGCTCAGCGGCGGTCGGAGGGGGAGAAGCGGTAACAATTAAAGAGTAATGCTGATGTTAGGAGTGGAGCACTGAGTGCCAGCGTAATGACTCCCTTTGCAGTTGTTCTCTTTTCCTTAATAGAGAAGGTAATATCACACTGCACCTGACCCTCAGCACAAAACCCAGAACTTCTTCAGCCCAAATCATTTCAGATGGAAGACTTTTCTTTTTGACAAAGTAAGTGAATACCTGCAAAAAAATATAACCATTCCTAAATATCAATGCTTTTTATATACTATTAAGATCGTTAAAAATATTAATTAATGCCCTCAAGGATAAAATAGTGTGAAATGTTGACTGTATATTAGAACTGGAATGAGTGGCCTTTCCCCCGCTGGCTACAAAAAAGCCAAAAATCACTCCGATTTAACCATTCTTGCTCTGCTACTTTTTTAAATGTTTTTTTTTAATCCTATTTTTTTCTTTTTCGGGATGTTTTTCTTACGTTTTCAAATTACAAACTGGTCAATCTGATACCCCGATAAATGTGATCTTGTGTCAAGCTTTCGAAACATTTGTGTTTGTGTGTCACAGACAAGCGTTTTCAAATAAATTGACAATATTGATTGATCAAACAGTATTTGTGGTCTTAGATATTTTCTACTGTTGTTATGAGCCAAGATAAAATACACACGTCTGGTAGCAACTTGCTGTGAAATGCAAACAGTTTAAAAGGATAAAAGATTTAAAAAAAAAAAAAAATTAGAAACACCACACAACTAATAACCAGTCAGTTGCCAAGCTGAAATTACAGACCAGGAAGTGACCAAAACAACAAAAATGATAAAAGGTTTAAAAACAGTCTGCTGTACTCCTAACACAGACTAACTGGAGTAAAACTAAAAAAAAAAAACATAAAAAGGACAGTAGGTAGTAGTATAATGACTGGGAACAGAAACAATAAAAATAATCATTTGTTTAAATACCCAGTTCCTTGAGATATCAAAAGCGATAAAATACCGCTGTGGTATCGAGCATCCACACCCAGTCATTCACCCTGTAGGTCTGCCTTCAGATACCACGGTTCTGTCGTAAAATATTTAAAAACATTTTAAAAGACAGAAAAAAACCCCAAACATGATTATTAAATAATAAAAACAAATTTACCACAATGGCTCACAGCTGCCGCAAAACCAGCATGGGCCCAGTAGTCAACCAAGTGGCCACCCATGAGAATCTGGCACTCTGGCCAGCCCCGCCCCCCTCCTATTGACAGGGCCTTAATGACAGAGCCACACCCTCCAGGTGTCACCCATCACATTTGATTGACAGATTTCATGCAGCCAGCTTTCAAGTGATAGAGATGTAGACCTTCATAAAGTTCACTCCTGATTGGTGAGAGTGGTTGCCATAGGAACACTGACCAACACAGACTGCAGGGTCACTGATGATTTTTGGGTTAGCCACAGCATTTCCTTTTTTGTCTTTAAGCCTGCTTTTGTGCTAAATAGATAAAACGATCGAACATGGTGGCATCTGTATCAGGAAAAAATGGAAACTGACTTCATTTTGTTTGAGTCGTAAGCTATTTTTTCTATAGATGGCGTAAAAATAGTTTATTAACCAACATTTTGATCATTACAGAAAATTATTTTTTAAACTAAGCCCCAAGTATTAATAAATTTTAAAAAAAGACTTATTTAAAATCCCTTCTAAACTGGAAAGCAATAAAGCTATAAAACTGTCAGATTGCTTATCTGTTAATGTGAATGAATGCCTTTTTTACTCATTGCATTACTTTGGGTCTTTTTGTTTTTGCATTTATTTCCTCTCCTGGTGCTTAGTCTCTCTTCCAGTGTTGTATTTTTGGTAGACTACAGTTGCCTTATAGTTTGTGACGATTTAAAAAAAAAAAAAAAAAAAAAAACTATGGTTGAGGTCACATTTACTCAGTCCAGTTCTCATAAACAGTCAATGATTAGAACCCAGCTGGAAATCCCCCCATTGTCCCAGCTCTAAAGCATGGTGAGAGAACAATCATGATTAGGGACTGTGTCAAAAGCAATACAAGAGTAAGACTTTTTTCATCACTGATGCATTACATTTGGAAGAAAAAAAAAAAAAAGCTTTTTCTTCAAAATAAAAAAGAAAACATTACCTTTCCAGATTCATTTAATTCTCTTTATTCACAAAAAGATTTCAGTGTTTCCAGAAAACAATTAACATGTGCTCTGAACACAATAGCAGCGGTGCAAATGAAAATATCGACATGAATACAAAACAATAACTGCATGCATTTTACTTAGCAAAAATGTATAAACTTCAAAAACACCAAGTAGTTTTAATAATACCGTTAAATTCAATGTTAAATGCTTATAAAAAAAAAGAACCTGTTGATCTATTCAGTCACCAGATTCAAATAAAGACGATTTATTACAACATAAAGCAGCAGGTTTGTGTAATAAAATCAAACTTTGGAATTCAGCATAACGTGAAAGACATTAACAAAACCAGTGACAAGTCAAAATAGTCAAAACAATATAAAAAAATAAAAATCTCCTCTTGATAACAAGAACAAAAATGAAAAAATAAATGATGCTTTTCTAGGATCCGTCTTGCATCTATTCCGGTATAGTGGCAGCAACAACTTTACTGTAGGGTCCATATCGGCCGAAAGCGTCTTTGCCCATGACAGCGGCGCACACCTTGTGGCCCGGCTTGTACTTCTTGATGAGGGCACACATGGGAAGGGCCTTGGCCTCCACCCTATTGTAGGTCATCCAGTCTGAGAAAATGCCACTACCTTTTACTTTTTCCATCGTCAGGAAGATGCTGCAGCAGTCAGAAGAAGACACGGACGCAAATGTCATCTCAGAGCATCAGCCACTCATTTCTATGAACAGGCGTCTCATTCTTACGTGTAGCTTTCCATCGGCGGTGCACAGGGGTCCACCTCCGTCACGTTCCACAGCACCGACAGTCGAGTGGGGTTTCTGATGAGCGCCAGGTTGACCTCTACTTTCTGAGGGATGCTGTACGAAGCCGCTTCAATGCTCAGAACCAGCGGAAAAGGGACTGAAGGAAGCGGAGGATAGGAAAGCAGTTCCTGCTAAGAGAGAGAGAAATGTGAAGAGACTCTCCAGCAGTCAAAGAAATGCTGAGTCTGCAATACCTGATCGCTGCTCCCATCGTTTCCTTCAGGTGTGTAGCTGCACTCAGGATCGGCTTTTATTTTGAGAAGATTATCCTCTGGCTTGTCTAATTGTTCTAAAGTCTCTTCAGTGTGAGTTTCTTTTTTCACGATCTTAAAGAGATTTCAGAAAACCCCCAATTAAAATGTGGCTGACAGTCTAAGAAGGAACATTCTGATGTTTGATTGATACCTGATGGCTGGTTTGCTCCATCACTACAGGACTGCTTTTCTCAAGAACTTCAGTTTTGATCTTCTTGGCCTTTGGCTCAAGCGTCTGGTTCACGGTCTCATCGTGCTGCTGAGGTTCTTCCTTCACTGGGGTTTTCACATCCGGACATTTCTGGAAAACAAAACAGATTTATGAGGGGTTTTTTTTCATATATAAGAAAATGCATAAACAAAACAGAAGGGGTTTTAGTTTCAGGATTCTTCAGATTTTTCTTGTATGTTCAAATATAACTCAAAGTACTTGAAAATATTTTTGTCAGAACTTTTCAGAGATCTTGTTTCCTGAACAATCCTCCTATCCCTATTTTAGCTCCATAACCAAACTGGAATTTTTGGGTTTGTTGTTGTAAGCCATAAACAAGTTTTAACTCTAATAAAAAAAAAAAAAAAAATCCTAAGTTTGTGATGCTTGGAAGCATTCCATCAGAAGACTTTAAAACTTCTAGTCTAACACGTGCAAGTGCCTTTATAATAAATGCATAAGTTGTGTATTTATACTGTATGTTGTGTTTTTTTAATAGTTTAACTTAAAATTGGAAATTATAAAACCCTACCCAACATATGCAACTATTAGGAGACTAATATTTTGTTCAAATAATCACAATACTGTCATAAAACTCTTCTTAATGGTTACATTTATATAATATTATACATTATATTTATCATTTCACAGGAAAATTGTGACAGATTGAAGGCAGTGGAAGCAAGAATGCAGCTTTTAAAGTGGCAGATAGTAACTTTCAATTTTTTTAAACTTAATATAAATTGTTTTAGCTAGATCTTTTTTCGACTTCGGGCCGTGCTGGTGGTGGAATGTGTGTGTGACTGTGTGTATATATATGTGCTCCAAAAATGTTCTGTTAGAATGTCATAGTATGGAAACCGAAAGCGGAGATGTGTCGTCACGAGTTAACAAGATAAACAAGGAAGAAGAAACAATAACAAAAGTTGTTTAGTCTATTTTCTTTTATTTTCGAGTCTACGAACCTCAAATTCCTTCAGTCCGTCTCATGCACCTGCCCTCCTCCCTTTACAAACCTCCGAACAGGCTGATTGACAGATCAAAGAGCCAACGAGAATCTGTGCATGATGTGTTCAATGACCTCCGGACATTAAAGGACCCAAACAGGCACTCGGCCCAACTCAGTCCGCCACTACACTTGTCATTTTTATGTAGTACTCAGCAAAACAAAGCAGTTTTTCAAAATAAATGTCGACAGCATTTAATCCATCGATTTTATAAGCATCAGTTCTGGGTTTGAAGTTTTCTCTGATAACCTGCTTTGTTTTGCTGCTGATGTCCAGAGGTCAGTGAACGCACCATGCAGAAACACTCGGCAGACCTGAATTCTGTCATTCTGTGAATGTTTGTTCAGAGTTTTGGGGGAAATTAATGGATTGGGCCGGTGAATGACACTGAAATAAGACGTTTAAAGAGCATAGATTCACCAATAAATAAAAATTAGACTAAAAACAACTTTTGTGGAGTGTTTTCAGACAGGTGAAGTCTCTGCATCTCCATGTGAGACGGGAAGAGGGAGACGCTTCAGTCTTCGTTCTGGATTATCTCGGTAAAACGAGAAAATGATGAAAAAAAAAAGTGGGGCAGGCCGTTTTCAGCTTCTGTACTGTAGTTCCTTTCTTTTCTTTACCTTGATTTTTTTTTAAACATATTGCTCACTGTTTTGTGGCTCTATTTCAGTTTGTAAGTCTTCTATAAAAAGAAAAAGTCAAGTTTTTTTCCATATACAGCTCTGGGTGTGACATCCAGGAAAAAAAAAACAAAACTTAATCATTTGTGGTCAAAACTTAGTATTGTGTGGACAAATTAGTAATTTGTGGGCACAAATCATCTTTTTTTATATGCATTTTGTGGTCACAATTTAATATTTCATGGGCATAAATTGTCTTTATTAGTATTTTTTGGGGCATAAAATTAGCATTGTAGTTACACATTAGAATTGTGTGGGTCAAAGTTCAATGAACATTTTTTGCCAAGAAAAAAAAAAAAAAGTATTTTGTTGGCACAAATTGGTGTTTTATTAGTATTTTGTGGTGTCAAATTAGTATTGTGGCCAGAAATTAGCATTTTATGAACATAAACAATCTTGTTTGTATTTTGAAGGCACAAATTAGTACTGTGGGCACAAATTAGCATTGTATTCGCATTTTGTGGGCAGACATTCATAAATGATGATAATCTGTGGTAACTAATTACCATTTGGTAGCCACAAACAAGTATTAGAAATTTAAGATACCGGTACCCAAAACTTTTGCAAATTGCTAAAATGTGACCTGAAAATATTAATTTGAGGAGACAATTTATCAATGTGTGGCCACAAATTATTTAGAACGTTTAGAATGAACAAATATAGACTATGAATCACAAATTATGAAATTAATCGAATTGTTAAAATGAATAATTACAAACCTAGTTTTTGTTTGTTTTAGTCAATTGAGAGAAAGCCTTAAAGGTCTTACCATTCATAATGGTTTTTCATTTAGTGTGGACAAGCTTTTACTGTCCATTTAACTGACTGAATTACTCCAGGTCCAATAATTCATAATTCAGTCTATTTACTTACAACAAATAGCTTTTCAAAAAAAATGTATTTGTTTACAAAAAAATTAAAAATAAAAGTACTAAAGGAATAATAGTGATATACAGACCCTACCTTTATTTTCGCTGGACCGTAAGGCGTGAGAAAAGGCGGGAAGGCTTCAGCATTCAAACCTGACACAGACGCCAATAAAACTGCCCAGAAAAAGAATAAAATAAATAACTGAGAAAAGGACACTTTCTTTTTGTTGATCTAAATAGCCAAACTGGTCAATTCTCAATTTTAACTTAATTAAATCAAATATACAATCTTCTATTTACTAGTGCTGGGCAATATGAAAAAAAAGAAAAAATAATCACAATATAAATTATTTTTATATATTTGATAACGATATATATCATGATAAACTACAATTAAGTATAATTTCAGTTATTTTCTGAAAAACAGTTAAAACATGTCAATACATACTTTTCTTTGACTATTTTTTTTTATTGTTATAAATGGGAAAAAAAAATTTAAAGTACACAATAGTTTGACGTTTCCTCGTAGGAACACATTTTTGTAAAAACGTTTGGCAATGAAAATAAACAAATTAAACCAACAAAAATTCTATCATCCACACAATCCGTATTGTCATATCACCCAGCACTACAATTTACCATCTTTTTCTGAACGAAGCCTCTCCAATGCACCTCTGATTTTATTCTGTGGAGGAACAAGGATTAAAAAATGTTAGAAGAATAAAGTTAGATTGAATAATCACAGGACTCACAATAAGTTAGGGACTTTGGGGAAAAACTCAGTGAATGTTGTTTGCTTCACTTTACAGATATTCAGGATAGGAAGGGAATTGTTTTGGGGTGATGGGCAACTCATCATAGGCATACCTCAACTATGAGAAACCAAAAGAGGAAAAAAAAAAATCCACAAAAACACACTGTCTGATAAAAAAAAAAAATGTAATTGCAAATTTGGTGAAAAATACCGTTCTTGTGTTTATTTTGACCCCCCTGGGGGGTGAGATCTTGCAGGATGGAGGGAGATTATCAGTGGTCTTGTATGTCTTCCATTTCCTCATAATGGCTTCCACAGTTGATTTCTTCACACCGAGCTGTTTATTTATTGCAGATTCAGTCTTCCCAGCCTGATATAGGTTAACAATTTTATTTCTGGTGTCCTTCGACCGTTCTTGGTCTTGGACACAGAGGAGTTTAGAGAGTGACTTTTTGAGGTTGTGGACAGGTGTCTTATATAGATAACGAGTTCAAACAGGTGTTATTAATACAAGTAACGAGTGGAGGACAGAGGATCCTCTTACAGAAGAAGTTAAAGGTCTGTGAGAGACAGAAATCTTAATTGTTTGAACGTGAACAAATACTTATTTTTCACCAGAATCGTCAAATCAATTCTTTAGAATCTGACCAGATTTTTTTCTCATTTTTTCCTCAGAGTTGAGGTATACCATGAGGAAATTTACAGGCCTCTCTCATCTTCTAGAGTGGGGGAGCTTACACGACTAAATACTTTTTTGCCCCACTGTAACTTATTGTGAGTAAAGAGATTTAAACTGATCCAGAAGGAAAAAACAGTTCAGTTACTATTATTTGCTTGATCTCTCCGTTCTTTGTCGTCTTGAATTCCAGCGTTTTAGCTGTCAACACACACAAAAAAAACTTGTCAATTAAAAAATGAAACATTTAACCCCATAAATTTTGATAATCTTTAGTGTTTCTGAGCTCTCACTCTGTGAGCCGGTCTCCATGCTTTCGTCGTCCTGGTCTTTCCTACACAGTTCATGACATATTTCTCTTATTCCAACAAAATAAATCCCTGACAGGGCTTAGCCACATAATAACTGAACTGTCTTTATACAATTATTTTATTTAGGACCAAAACGGAAAAAGTGTCTTTACATACCTGGGGATGTCAGCAGGACATGGACACTGAAAGAAAAGAGCAAATTGTGTAAAAATGTAAGATTTAAAACATCTAAATCTAAAAAAAAACAGATAAAATCTTTACACTTTTTCCAAAAAAAAGCATGTCTTTCTTTCATCATATACTGAATTTTTGCATTTTTTTTTTTTTTTTTACAGTTTGAGCTTCATCGACTTTTTTATAATTCCTAAACTTTATTTTGTTTAGACTGTGGTGCTTTTTTTTTTTTTTTTTTTTGTTTTGTGGGAAACTTTGACATGTGTGATTCTAGTGTTGGTTTTGGTATCAGAAGTACTAGAAGGCAAATGTTTACACTTCACTTTCTAAAAGTAGTCAGATGTTAAAATATGACGTGGAAACACTATTTGAAGCTGGTTTATGTTGCTTTTATTGATCAAATATTTTACTAAGTCGGTATAATGTCCCTAAACTTTTATGTTGCGTTCATACCGACACAATTCATGCATCAAATGCGTATTGTGCTGCTTTTTTTTGATACGTGTCAAATTTGCTGCTCAACACTTTTTCAAAAGTGTTCATAACTTGACACTTCAGATGCATGTGGGAGGAGCTACAAGTTCTTTGTGTCATTGCTACATGGGAGAATAGACAGTTTGTGTATACAGTGTTGCCTCGTTTATTGCAGAGGTTATGTTGTAATTCTGATAAAGGCTGTAAAACCCCTCACTACACACTTAAAACACTTTTCGCAGACAGACATGAACATTTTTACACTTCTTTAAACTCTCAAAAATTTAAAATCTTCATAGAAAGTAAGTCCAGTTTTATAGAATAAAAACAAAGTTCTGATCTTGAAGATTTATGTAGATTTGGCAAATTGAACACATGATGTAGAGGAATCATGACGCAAAATAGATTATTAATGTTAAATGGAAAAGCAAGACGGAACACAGTGAACTGTCCTTTTTTTTTTTTTTGCAAAATTGGACTTAAAAAAAAAATCAGTGAAACAGCGAGACTGTGAAAGGTGAACTGAGATACAACGAGAGACCACTGTATGCCATATACAGTCGATGCATGGAAAATCTGGTTGCTTCTCTGTTTATTTTGAAGAGCTCTACTAAAGCATCAGTAAACATGTCTCCATATCTGGGTTCATGGGTTGACCGGTCCGCAGCCGCTAAAAGGTTGGGGACTACTATCTAGACAGCCCAAAAAAGGGGTTTCTACAACATGAATGTGATCATGGACACAACACAAACCGTGTTCTGAGATGCAGTCAGGTAAACAAAAGCTTTGTCTGCTTTTCTGGACACCGTGTCAATTCGAGCCTAAAGGAGAAGGAAAAACAACACATTTATTAGTAAAAAAAGAACCTTTGTGGGACTAAAGTACAGCTTTACACTAATGTTGATACTGATTTAAATAAATAAAAAAGGAGGATTGGAAATCTGAAAATAAACAATCTGAAACCTATAGGGTATTAGTTGAATCAGATACTTTTGACCATATACAGTTGTGCTCACAACCTGGCAGAAGTTATTACTTCTTGTCCATTTGTCAGAGAACATGAATGCCAACACAACAACGGTTTTACCACTCATGGTTAGTTTTCAGGTGCAGCAATTTACAGTCAGACAACTCTTTTGAAATCATAACATAAGGAACATCCCAAATGACCCTGTTCAAAGGTTTATATACCCCAGTTCTTAATTCCTTGTTTTACCTCTTTTGCATCGATACCAGTTTGAAGTCTCTTGTGGATGAGGTTCTTTATTTTTCTTCGTGCTAAAACAGACCTTTCTTCTTGGCAGAAAACCTGAAGTTCCTTTAAATTATTGAGCTGTCTTACTTGAACTGCCTGTTTGAGAGCGGCTCAATAATATTGAGGCCAGGAGACTCCAGAACCGTACTCCCCTTGTTCTTTGGGAGCCAATGACAGGTGGACTTTGAAATGTCCAAGTATGTGCATCTTCCAGGCAGCAGAGTGCAAGTTTTTCTCCAGTGTCTTCTGATAATGTGCTGCATTCATTTTGACATCAATGTAGACCAGGTTTTCTGTGTCATCCCCAAACCATCAGCGTGTTTCACAGTAGGAATAGTATTATTTTAATCATAGGCCTCGTTGACTCCTCTCCAAATGTAGTGTTTATAGTTGTGGCCTAAAAGTTCTGTCTCATCACTCCAAATGACTTCAGTCCAGAATTTTGAGGTTTTTCTTTGTGCTGTTTGGCGTGTTATGAGTGGGCTACTTTGTGTCATTGGTGTAAACTTTCTTATGGTGACTCAACCATGTGTCCCACTTTTCTTCTCATATCCCTTTTCTGTTTTTTACAAGTCAGTTAACCTTTCCCGTAGATTTTTTTTCTGACAGCTTTTCCATGTGACTCAAGAAATGTCAGTCCAGCACTAGATAAAGGATGTACAGGTCTGTAGAGAGTTCCAGAAACTCTGAGACTTTTTGTGTACACACGGGCAAACAGGTAAAGATGGTTACTTTTAGCTGCCAGTCATATCAGCTTTGTTGCAGCTTGTGTGCATATCATCTAGCTAAAATCCCCGGGGTATGTAAACTTTTGATCAGGAAGTTTCTAATGTCATTAAGGACAAATGTATGTTCATGAGCACAACTGTAGTTTCTGATTAATAGTGATCAGTCACTATGATGACAATACTGGAAAGATTTCTCAGTGTCCAAATGAGATTCAAGATGAATTCTGATCAACAAATCTTGTGTTTGCATGGAATGGCTCATGGATTAAAGTAAATACATAAAAGCCACTAAACCAGAAAGTTAGGATAAGAGGAAGACTAAAGTTTTCTACTCACCTGCAGTTTCTGCATTAAACTTTCAAAGTCAGCTTCATGGTTGATCTCCTTAATACCGTCTATTAAACCCTGGAGCTCCATTTCTTTCCTTTTCACAGCTGACTGGACTTCCATCTCAACCAGATTTTGCACCTACAAACCCGATCAGATAACTTTTAGCTTTTTAGATTATTCAGACAAAAATGTCACTAAAATGTAGTAATTTTGATATCTCAATTTATGAAAATAAATAGCCTTCTTGACTCAAACTGATTTACTAAGAAAGTAGTAAAACTTTTTTTTGCACAAAAGTCACATTTTCTTTTACAATTTAGGTTAATTACAATTCAAATTTGTTTCCAACTTTAAATTTTAGACACAATCGAATGTAAAATCTAAAATAATTCTTTAAATAGATCAGATAAACACAAGAATCAAACTGTTTTTGATGTTTTTACTCACCTCTGACTGAGAAAACCTCTTTTTTTCACTCTTGGGATCATTTAAGGGTAAATCTGGGGACGACTTGTCCATTTGTCTTAAGAAAACAAAGAAAGTTTTAAAAGTTGCACATGGAGAGATTTTTGAATTTAAGACCCAGAAAAATGAAAGTTCTTGTGTCATTTTTATAACGATGGAGGACATATATAAAAAACATTTGGCTTAAAATTATGTATCTTTGTATTTTGTTAGTCAAACTGTAGTAAATATTTACAAGCTACGCTTTATAAAAGGATGTCTCAATGTTCACAACATAAAGTTTAGAAAAATAATTTCCTTCGAAACTTGACCAAAAGATAAACCCATTTGATGTTTGTTTTTTCTAATAGCTGTTATGTGACTGATTTGTCAGTGAGTTTTGTCACTCATTGTGTATTTGTTGTTTGTTTGAGCCTGTACACATACGCTGCAACAACTTAATTTCCTGAGCTGGGATCTGGGATCAATACAGTATCTTTATCCTTATCTATTGTGATAAATATATATATATTAGTGTAAATAAAACAAAAGGAAAAAATAGGATTTATTTCAAAATATGAAATAGTTTATAATTTTTGACAGAGGTTGACATGACTTCTTTCCTAATAAAAGACATGTTGTATCAGATAGGATCATCTCAATGTACCAAGAGTAGTAGTAGGTTGTGAAATAACTGAGGTTTTTAATTTAAAGTTATGTTTTCATAGTTTATGGTGCATCTTAGCCAATATGTAAAGTGACTTGTACTGCTTTAAATATATATATTTTTAAAAATCATTTAATTTCAACAAAAACAAAAAATCTGCTTTATAATTTGGTGTGCTTTAATTCTGGGTGTCCTTACTGATGTAAGGACAAAAAACCTGTCAAAAGGTTTTTGTATGACCTGTGACATGTATTGTTCTTCAGTTGTTTGAGTAAGTTGAATTACGCTTCATTTTGTTTACTTTTTTATTTTAATAATCAATAATATATTTTAAACTTTACTTTAAAAACTTTTTTTTATGTTCTTTAGCCAGAAAGCCACCCCTAAACTGGACTTAAATGGCTCTGTTTGCATTAAAGGGAGCCAACTCTTTGGTTTAGCATCATAAGACAAAAAATTGGTTTATTTTAGCCTATTAAAGTCAATAAACTTTTATTCTAGAAATTATAAAAATGATAATCCACAAAATCGCACAGTTTTGTGTAATGCAGTTGACTTACAGATCAAGAAGATATTTGGCCATTTGGGGATCCGACTGTAATCCTTTAGCCTCTTTCAGTGAGCACCATGCGTCAAAGAATTTTCCAAAGTTCACTCGAGTGTCCAACGGTCTCTTAGTGACCTGTTTGGATGGCTTGTGTTTTCCAAATGACTTGGATGACTCTCCGCCCGGCGTGACTTGATCTGGCATGTTTAATAAACCTGCAGTTCCGTCAAACAAGACAAAATTAGACACACCACAAGAAAATATTTTCTCTTTGGTTACAGACCTAAATTAGGAAGGGAAAAAGTTATGGATAAAAAAAAAAAAAAAAAAAAGAAACAAAATATTATCTATATATCTAAAATGACTAACACGTTTGTTTAACCCTTATCAAAAAGTAGTACACTTGAAGTATACTTGAGTATAAGTATAGCAAGTGCATCATAGACCGTGTACGTGTAGTGTAGGAACTTTTGTAACTGAGTACTTAAGACTAAATTAGACATTTTAAGGTTACAATGAAGAAATAGTAAATAAAAGTCAACTTCAAGTATACAACCTTACATGGACAAAGGATACTTATAGTATATTAAAATAGAGTCATTTTTGCAAAGATAAATTATACATTTGATTGAAGGAAAAGAAACTAGATGCTTAATAAACATGATTTATCTAAAGTTTAGCACTAAGTTCTCTGACATGATGCTAGCTGTCTTGCTAACGACAGTTCGTTAAATTTTCGATAAGCATTAATTAACAGAAGTAAATATGACAAAACATGTCTTACATACCTTACGTATTTGAAATGAGACTCAAATAATTTCAGAAGTTTTTTGCAACTGTTGCAAAATAAGATAGAGCATCCGTACTTCAACTTCTTTGTCTTAAGTTCCGCTTTTCTTAGTAAATCACTGAAAAACGAGCTTTCACACGCATTACTGCCACCTAGCGATTGGAGTGGGAAATTTTTTTTTCGTCATAATGTATAAAGTTTTATAAATTTTTGGACAAAATTAAAATTGTTTTTTTTTAAATGTAATTTAAAACATTAAATAAAACTAGCAAGCATTTTATTTGTTGTATAACAGAAAAAATAGTATCAAATATTTGAAGGAAGTCATGGCTTCATCTCAGTAGAAAAAAAAAGTGTTCAAGCAGACAACATTTTCAAAGCATTTAAATTTATTAAAATCATCGTCTACAACAAAATATCAAACTTCCTTAAAAACAAAATAAAAAAAACACATTTCCATGGTGCAGTTCTCAATTAGTCCACTAGGTGTCAACTGAGGACAACAAATGTTTTTGACCGGTGTTCTAAAAGTGATAGAAGCTGCCACTCATAGAGGTAAACAATAAATAGCACGTTTTATTTCTTTGTTTAAAAATAATAGTTAAAAAAAAAAGAAGCATATCCAGGTAAAAATATAATAAGCAGAAAAGAAACACTTCAGAATTATTTTATTCTAGTCAAAAACAAAGAAAAGCTTGGCATAAGATCAATATAATTACAACCAGTTAACTTCAGTTTTACAGCAAAAAATGTAGAAAAAAATTATAGATTTGGTATATGTTTGTAAGTTCTGATTTTGTAATTGTGTCAATATCAATCATTAAGAATAATCTCCCAAAAATGTTGCTGTTGGAGTGACTTAAGAAAAACATTTCTACTAAACATGCTAAAAATCTCACTGAATGAAGTTAAACACTGAAATTAAGTGAACACATTTTTTTAAAGGACTTTAATAATATTTTTAATGAGAACTTCATAATTTCCTAAATTATAAATTTGATACAAACCCGTCATATAGCAAAAAACAAACAAACAAACAAAAAAAACAAAATAAAAGGATAATTTTAGCTTGTAGAGTTAGTAGGCGTTGTCCAAATTTATACTAGTATTATAAATGAATTGTTTAATTAAAAATATCCCAGGAAAAACCCTTAAGTAGCTCAACCAGACTGGAAAAAACAACAACACTTCATTATCATACAAGTCAAATAAATTGAAAACACAAAATCATAAAATAGTGGTTTCAAATAAATATTTTCTTTTTTTTCCTTTTTGATGGAGGAAAAATTCTAAAAAAAAAAACACACACACACACACATCTTCATTCCTCTTTCAAGTTTTCATGTTGTTTCTTTTATCATTTTAAATCCCAAACATCACAGCACATGTATTAACCCTTTATAACAGTCATTAATAAAAGAAAATAAGAGTCAAAATCCTACAAGGTACAAGATCTACTAACTCCTGTGAGCTGAAACACTTTTTTTTGTAAAAACTTTATCAATATTTTTCCACTAACAATGTCTAAATGACCTGAATACATACACATATAGTTTTATATACATTGCACATTTGTACATGAGAGAATAAAAACAGACTTTTTTTTTTTTTGGTAAATTCAGGATTTGTGTCACAATCAGGAACATTTTCAGACCACAAATCAAACTGAATACGATGGGCTGTTCTAACATGACGTTTTCACGTGTCACATGATGCTCTTTTACATACTTTTGTCCAGTTCAGAGCCTGCAATCTTTTAACTAAAAGTAATTCTGTATGATCAAAATTCATAGCTGTATGTTGACATTTGCTCCATGTTTTCTGCCCCTCACATCATTTACGTTTCCTGAGGACCAGGTACATGAGGCCGCTAAAGAAGGTCATGGGGAAGCTGACCCACGCAAGGATGTAGGAGGAGCCGTAGGAGCCTTGGTGGAGACTGGTCACGTGAAAGCTCCTGTTCTGAGCGGTGTAGATGGACGCTGCAATCATCACACATAGAGCTGGGAAAAGATGGGAGGCAAAATAAATAGTAGTTACAAAGAAATAGATCACATTTTCCAGGAGGACACTAAAACAGTCCTGCACTCTCTGTGTGAAATGTGTAAATATGTAAAAAAAAAAACATAGCTAGCTGCTTTTAAAAATAAAATTGAAAAAAACAGTAAGCTCTGTTATTTATGACCAAACTGATCATCTTTTTTCAACACTAGCATGTCATCCACTAGTGATCTTTTTATTATTCAAAATCCCAATCTGATCATCTTTTGACGTATTTTTTAAGTCCCCCATGACAATTTTTAAAAAATTTTAAATAAACATTCCCAGTAGTGTTTTAATTATGATGAAGTTTCCACAACCTAAATGTCTTAAAAAGCTATTTTTCATGTTGATCTGAAGCCTCTGTTTCCAAAATATCCTCTGAAAGGGCGTGGCTTTTGGTGCTGAGCTGAGCAGCTCCGCCCCTGATCCCCCCTGTTTGATCATGATAGCTCTGTGTCTCGGATCGGATCGTTTTGAGCCGGATGTCGGTTCAGATGAGGACCGAAACTTCATTGATTTACAATCCTTTACAACTGCTGTCAAATAAGCCGCCGTTTGCATTTCCGTGGTCACATCAAGAAGCTCCGTGGAGGAGGTTTTCCAGTCCAGTGACCGCTGATTTGACCACAGAAATGTGAATGACGGCTCATTTGACAGAAGTCAATGCGAAGATGACATCTTCTCTTCTCCGGCACCTGAGCTAGACACGCTAGCTGAGCCAGATGAGGGGTTCAGCGCATGTGCAGCAGAGCTGGTGTAACGTAAAGAAGGATCTTTAATTCAAATAGAGCTCTTCTGTGACAGTTTGATTGACAGAGACTTAAAAGGAGAAATATTCGGAAATGCAAAACAAAATGATTTCTTATTAAACTTGTTCTTTTTCATAAGAAAAATGCCACACATGCATGTTAAAAACTAAAAAAACAGGATTGTCATCAACGCTCTTTGATATACTGTTACTGGATCACCAGCTGATTCTGATGCAGAAAGACACTTTTCTCAGCAACAGAAATTTGCTGATATTATGTTTTATGCGTTTAAAGAGAAACGGTACAAAAGTATGTAAACACTGAAGGTAAAGTTTGGCATAAAAGGGTTAAATTGTCTGGTATAGCCCTGTATAACCTGAGGCGTCATCAGTGACGCTTAAACACAAAATCTTTAACATACTGTAACTTTTCAAGCATTAACACAATCAACGTAATTCCAGTAGATTCTGAAGGACAACATAATCAAAGATGACAAACACTGGAGCTCTGGGGTTAAAGGGTTACTTAGTCTTCAACATACAAAGTGTTTTACTTGATAAAAGTAAAACACTGACACCTTTTAAAATCATTTGCTGTTTAAGGAAATACTGGAAGTAAACTTTCTCAGCTCAGAGCAGTGGGCGATTACGTACAAGCCAGCAGCTCGATGATGGCCGTAAAAATGAACCTCTCGCCCTGCTTGATCCTGAAGAGCTGCAGGATGAAGGTGAAGAAGCTGATGCAGCACAGAATGGTGGACAGGATCATAGTGGCCTGCACCGCCTGCAGGTACGCTGCGGAGCAGAGGAGAGAAAGGCGGTTTGAACACGTTTAAACAAAGACGTGCGTCTTGAACGTAACGTCAGACTCACCTGCGTCCACAGTGTGGCTGTTCTCCACGGGGTAGCAGGTGGAGTTGCAGGAGTACCACAAGTCGGCGTAAATGACTTCACGCCCAGCTGGAGACACCACCCACCATGCCTGTAGGATAAAGGAAAAAACAAAAGCGTCTGGTGAAAGTATACTTCCTCTGCATAAGCTGGTGGTATTCTGGATCCTTACATTGTGAATGGTGGAAACGAAGAGTAAGATGGCTCCAGCTAAATGAAAGAGGATGATGAAGGCTAGGATGATAAACATGACTCCCCCTCAGTCGGCCTCTCCTTTTGATCACAGCAGTCAGATGGGCGCTCTCGCAGGACGACTGACAATTTGCAGGAACTTTGTTGCTGCTGGAGGTGGAACGGCTTCAGTGTTTACGCCGAATGTCAGACAGGAGGCTGATCGTACAGACAAGAGCAACGTTCTCACGGGAACCTGTTGGAAACAACACACAAAAACATGAAGACATGAAGAAACTGTGTACTGTAAAAACAAAAAACTCATTTGTTTACTTTAACTTTAAAGCAGGTTTCAGATACTTTCATTTACACATTTGACTCTAAAAAAAGGTTTTTATTTAACTTATAGGTGTCTATTATATTCGTTATTAAAGAGAGATTTTTTGAGATAGTTTGATTGACAGCAATTTAATAGGAGAAATACTCAGAAATGAAAAAACAAAATGATTTCTCACTGCATTTGTTCTCTTTGGAAAATGCCACACGTACATGTTAAAAATTAAAAAAAACATGATTTTCAGCGGAGGGAGACTTTAAAAAAAATGTGTAAAAAGTGAAAATAGTTGGCTAAAAACAAATTATGTAAAGGAAACAGCGTCATGTTTTTTTTGGTATTTTTAACATGTTTGTGGCATTTTTATAATGATGGAGGACATATGTAAAGAAAATGAAGCTTTAAATTTTATTTTTTAATAATTATTTATTAATTTCATTTGTTTTAAATCAGGAGAAAAAAAAAACACTGTTTGAAAAAAATTGTAGTTGTGATGTAGAAAATATATTGGGAGGACCACAAGCTTCCTGCACAGAGATCTTAGTAACAGAGAGGGGAAGGGGGGGCGGGGTTGCTCAGTAGTCAATGGTCCCGCCCACAACTCAGAAGCAAATTCCTTATGAACTACTGTCTCTCTGCAGAAATTAGCAAATTTTTTAAACAATAAGTCGCATTTTTGGAAGAGTTTTATTTAATAAAATACAGGAACCAAATCGGACATTTTGTCTTGACAGGCAAATCAAAATAACAGAATAGACTGAATAAATCAACGCTGCACTACCATTATATATAGATGCTAATTTAGCCTCATGAAACAGAAACAGAATCTAGTATATTATGGCAACATGTGAACAAAATTTCAGATAATCGTAACATAAAGAACATGCAAAGAAGTCAACTAAACTCAGTATATCACTTAAAATCACTAAAGCCATTGAATATTTCATCCTATGAGTCGGTTTGGAATAATTTAGCCAAACTTAGCATAAGATTGAGCAGCACTTCCTCTGTGTTGCTACAGTGCCCTCTAGTGGTTGTTACAATTTACTTAAAAAATCACATATAAGTCCCACTTGAGTGTAAGTCAACTTAACAAAAAACGTGCCTTTCATTTTATTCCAATAAATATGGCAAACTCTAGAAAATGACTATTGTTTTTGGCTAAAAACAGCGTAAACACAAAAGACCAAAGGGAATGCTCTAATAATAGATCAAAAGATGATTGGAGTGAATCTATTATTATTGAATTATTGCAGGGTTTTTTTCTTGTTATTTGGCTTATTTGGGTAGAAGGTGATGCATTTTAATTTTTGATACTGACAACTATAATCCAGATGTACATTTCATTGTCTATAATAAGGTCTTCCCTTGTTTTCTTCTACTATTTTGGTTTCTGTGCTATGAACACCCCCCTCTAAAACCAGCACCCGCTTCTTTCTATTTTCCATTGGATCCAGAACTTAAAGACATTACTTTAAATAAAGTTTGGCCACAAATGTAAACCGGGTTAACACTATTAAACACCTGGGTTGCTTTAGGAATATTTAACCATTTTTTTCAAACATCCATCAAACACATGAATGTTTTCCCTTCACTCTACCTCCTCAGCTGCAGGACAGAACAAACAGAAAGATTCTCTCTCTCTGCATTATTTCCTTTGTTTCCCTCAGAGCGGTCGTCTCTGCCAAATCGCGCTAAAGTAAACAGACTTTATTCAGCTTCTGCAGCGACGCAAAACAGAAGCCACGCCCATTTTTACGAGAGGAGCACAGCTTCTCTCCCAAAATGGATCACAATCTTGGTAAAACATGCCATTCAACAACATGGTGCCACAACTGTTCAGACTTTTAAAAGTACAAATGGACACAAAGACACAATTTTAAAGCTTTACTTTCATTCTGTTTTTGAATCCTCCCAACAATTTAGTAAGTTAAATAATCACTAGTTTGTTCCAGAGAAGTACTGGAACAATCCAGTGACTGGAAACGTAACTGATATAATCTATTACTGAGATAATCAGATTGAATAATTTAATGGATCAATGTTGCTTTGAAGTTAATGCAGCAGTGTTGATGTCCGGCCCTTTTTAGGAGAGGGAAACTTTCTCCTCATGTTGCCTCCAACTGGGCTGTAACCCAAGCAGGAAATTAAGACTTTTCATTTATTTATACAAAGATGATGAAGAGCGTTTGCGGAGAAGCATTTAGCCTCTGTTCATATTAGCTGGCCCGAGCTTCCTTCGCCAACACAAATCTCTCATTTCCAATCCATCCAACCTTCCTGTTGAGGGTCGTGGGGTTGCTGGAGCCGCACAACCACACACACACTAACATTCACACCTAAGGGACAAATGAGAGTCCTTGAAGCGCCTTATGTCTTCGTCACAACTGCCCTCACGGGTGGAGGTGGGCGCTCCCCACTTACCACCAGAGTACAATACACATTTCATTTTCATGACGCCCTTGGTGACCGCAAGAGACACACCTGTTCTCCACTTAAAGACCCACTGTTTTTTATGTTTTTAACATGTCTATGCAGCATTTTTCTGTAGAACAGGGCATATATAAAAAGAAAACTGAGCTTAAATTTTTTGTTTCTGCATGTTCAAATTGTGGTGAATCAGGAGCACACAAAAAGAAATTGTTTGTAAAGTTGCTACGTAGTCTACAATCATCAGCTCCCTGCTCTTCCCCATTCTGACCCTTCCACTTACAGACGACTAGATCCATGTACGTTTTGTTTTCCTTGTCTGAGCTGGTATCTGGATCACAACTGTACAACTGGATAGCTCCGTTATTGCTCGCCGTTTTTGTTTGCTAAAGTTAGGTTGGGTTTGTGAAGGGTTGTAAGCTCGCAGGATAGAGTGTAAACAAAGGAATGATGGGAAATGTTGGCTGGTTTACACCAAGCCAGCGGTCCTGCCACAACTCAGAAGCAAATATTCTGATAAACTCCTGTCGCTCTGCAGACACTATGTCCTTGATTTAATGATAATTAAAAAGAGCACTGGGAATGATTTTAATAGATCAAAAGATGATCAGAGTGGGACGTTAATGTCTCAGTCCCATGCACCCCTACTGAGATTGCAGGTTTTCGGTTGTACGAGGGTTATAGACAGGAGGAGCTGGCTCGTAAGAGGAGCACAAGTGTGTCTTGCAGTTCTCTTGAGGCTTGAGTCATGAAAATAGAGCATACAATTGTCGTGTGTGTGGTAATTGTATCATTGTCAGGACCCAACGCTCTGTCTCCCCAAATCTGTCTCACAGATTTGCCCCTTTTCACCAGAGACAACCTATATCCACCTTGTAAGGGCAGTTGTGACAAAGCCATAAGACGCAAGCGGTGCTGACCCTCTGCGGGCCAACCCAAAACTCCACAGCATGGGGGTTGACCTGCACGGGTGCATAAGCCCTTAGCATTTCCAAAAAGAGAAGAAAAAAAATCTGATGATTTTGAATATTTTGCCGACTGATGTGTGGCTTCACGGCTCATTTATAACAGCCTCGCATTTATTTTCACCCTGAAACGAAATTCAACTGAATAAATCTTGCTTGTTGCACTTATAGCACTGACGCAGCACAAACTTTACATTTCATCAAACTAAAAACTAACTGCACGGCAAAGAAAAGTAAACAAGCCGGCTGTATAAGCACTTATCCATCTGGAGCCGATTACCGACGTACAGCTTAGCCAAACAACTGAGGAAAAATGCAGACTTAATGAAACAGAGAAATATTTGTCGCCTCAAAGTCTTCCCCCAAAATTACCGAAAATGTTTGTGTTGTGTCTGTATGTAGGCAATACCGCGACAGAGTATCAGTGTTTTTAAAATTTGTGGGGTAGTGGTGTATATTCTGCGGCATTCAACCCTTTAATCCAGACTATGACATGTTGAAGGACACAGACTCCTTAAATGTATTGTTTTCATCCCACAGAGCTCTGAAAGAAATTATTTTTAAGCCCAGCCACAGGACTAAATGTGCCGTTTTATTATGCATTCCAGAGGACACTAAAGAATGTTTCTCATAAAGATGATGGTCTGTGAGTGGACCGCTTCAAATGCTGCTTCAGCCTTTGTTTTTTAGGTTGTTTGAACTTTACTTTTGTATCATTAGTACACAAGAGTCCAGCAGCTTTTCAATGTTGTCAGTCATAATAGCTGTGTGTGTGTGTGAACTGCTGAAGATGCAAACTTCACGTAATCGCCACATTACAAGCTTGGAAGGCAGTCAGAAGGTTTTTGGACCTTACTGCTTTTCAAACTACACCCTACGCAGAACAAAAGAAATGAAAGATAGAAAAAATGTCAGATGTATAGGATCTTTTTTTATCTCAGCTCAAGAGTTGTTTGGTACACGACGCTGGCAAATGTGAGGGATTGTGGTTGTGGAAAACCTAAATACAGGAGTCAGAGCTTGATTTAATAATTCAATTGTAGCGTTGGTCCAAGACGAAAAAGAAGAATGTAAACATGAAAATTGGACTAAAGCAAACGGAAAACCAAAATATTGAACGAAAACTGAGCCTGGTATGAAGAAAGGCAGGAACACTGATTCAAAAAACAAATTAATTTAAGAAATTCTAAGGTCATTGACTTAAAACTTTAAACTATCAGATATGCAAAATTAAGATTATAAAATTTCCATAATATTTAGCAATTTGGGTTATGATCACATTTGAAAAATAAACCCATTTAAAACGCTTAAATAACTGCCCAGCCTAACAGACTCAGTTACAACAACAGTCTTTGCTCCGGTTGGGTAATTTACGACCGACAGAAGGCAACTGATCACCAAATGGTCCAGACAGCTGGTCTGCCAAAGAAACTAAAACCAGTTCCTGATTTCTAAAAGCCTCCATGCAGGATTAATTATTTCCCAACAGGAATTATCCTGGATGTTAACGTCAGCAGAGCCTGAGTTTTTGCAGATCCACCAAAACTATGTGCTCGGATTAAAAAAAAGGTATCTTTATTATAATTTGTACATTAAAAAAATAAAAATGTAAAGTGAACTGATTGTCATATTTCAAGATCCTTTCCTCTCGACTAAGAGTCAATTGTACTGATCAATAGCTGTTCCTAACCTCACCTATGGTCATAAAATTAGGGTTACGACTGAAATGATAACGTTCCAAATTCAAGTGTCTGAAATGAGTTAAAAATAGGACGGGACACCCGGGAGGACTTCAGATCTGTAGATCTACTGGGGGGATATAGAGAGGAACATCGTGAAGAGATTACATAAGTCTCTATGCAGACCAGGGAGCTCCTTCTGGTTGTCCTGGTAGAACTAGATACAGTTATGAAGTCTGGGCATCTCTGCTCAGACTGCTGCCTTCACAACCCAACTTCAGATATTGTATCAATTATTTCTATACTTATTTTTGAGCACAAGTCAAATTAAACATGTAATGGTAACTTTAAAGTGATAAGGGGCTGCATCTCGATAACCTTAAAACATCAACTCATCATCATTTGTGGCTATGTGGTGAAATCAAAAGTATATCAACAGCAGAGATAATATCTGCAGTATATTTTCCACTCTAAAATAGTACAGATCCACCAATCAATAATCTAAGGACTTTTCACAAATTCAAACACTGATGAACTACTTAAACCATTCATTCTCCATACTGCTTTATCCCTTTTGGGGTCGCGCGGATGCCGGAGCCTATCCCGGCGGCTGATGGGCGAAGGCAGGGTTTACCCTGGACAGTTCGCCAGTTTGTCGCAGGGCCACATTCACGCACACAGTCACTCCCACATTCATACCTAGGGGCAATTTAGAGTCACCAATTAACCTATGAAGCATGTTTTTGGACAGTGGGAGGAAGCCGGAGTACCCGGTGAGAACCCACGCATGCACGGGGAGAACATGCAAACTCCACACAGAAAGGTCCCAGTTGGTGTTTCTGATCCCCCAGCCGGGATTTGAACCGGGGCCTTCTTGCTGTGAGGCAAGAGCGCTAACCACTGCGTCACCGTGCAGCCTACTTAAACCATCCCACGGAAAGAGACTAGTTTACTGCCCAATGTAGCCAGGTATTGAACCCTCAAACCTGCTTTCACATCAGACTTGGCAACGCGCTTTCAAGCAACCACTTTCAAAAAAAGTCAATGTAAACGCATACATATGTATATTTCGGCATTTCGTCTACGTCCAAAACGTGCGTCCACTGAACACGTGTTGAAAGTTAAAGCGGTTGAACTTGGGCCAATCAGGGACTCGGATTTGTTAATGATGTGCAAATAGAAGGCTTTTATTTAACGGAAGTGCCAACCGTATGAAAAGTGATGATGGAGGACAACGTGGTAATTGTGGATTGTGCCCTGATGGAATCATATGTGAGTAAATACATTGGGTAATCCAGTGGGAACACCATATGCTAAAACTACTGTGTCACAACAACATCAAACAACTGCCTCTTTTGATAGAGTGTATGAATTGCATCTCCATCAGTGATTTCCAATGCGCTATTAGCAACACCTTTTAGCTTTTGTGTGTGTAGAAAATGTCTGTGTCTACAGACACACACACACATCCATAGTCTTACAACCAGACAGGAGACAAATTAGCTTCGTCTGCTAAAACGCACTCACAGTAAAAACAGGCAGTCCCCTCCAACAGGAAGCCTGTCACCATGTGTGAGAGCGTGTGGCTGTGGAGCGAGCCAGAGGTACCTAATACCAAAAACAGCCTTAAAAACATCAGGCTTATAAAAATAGGAATTACCAGAAGGTTTTAGACAGGAAGCTCTTGAATAGGTTGATAAAAATAAGTCAAAGTAAACAATATATTAATGAAAGTTTGCTCATATTCATTTGAAATTTAAATCTAAGAATTTTCAGTCAGCGTACCAAAGTTGGTATAATATTTAATGTTCTTCCTTTTAGGCGGTAAAATACAAGTGATCATTTACATTTGAGTAACACTGTATCTTATTGGTTATTTGATGAGTTGATCTTAAATCGGTTTAGCAGTGCGGTGAAATGACAAAGAGGTACGTCGAAATAAAAAATAATAACTAACCACCAATTAGTATAACACAGTGGCTGCAGACCTCCTCAGTTCAATCTGATGAAGTCTGGAAGCAGCAAACTATTGGCTTTCAGGGGAAAAATAAGTTACTTTTCAATGAAAACCAGGTGTAGAAATGTATTTAGCAAATGTTCACTAATTTAAATGCTGAATCTCAAGTGATACAATGGTTGAATGTTTGTTAGTTTTGCCTTAAAGCAAGAAACTCTAAAATGGAGGCAGTAAAAACGTAAAGACTTTCTAAAAAATTCCCACGGAACCTTTAAAAAAAGAGATTTATAAACCAGGGAAAACTGTGAGAATCTAAACACAACACAGTCAGAAAAAGCATACAACTAAACCATGTGCATGCTGAATTCATTAGCTCTGCAACCATGGAATGAATAACATTGATGTTTCACATCTCATTTGTCACTCTACACACACAAGACCCTCTGCTGGTCAATTTGCAGACCAGCCGAACAGATTACACTCAAATGTGTCGTGTTTGTGTTCATAAAATAGGATTTTACTGAGAAATATGAATTGAGGGGTCTCCAACCCTGTTCCTTGTGAGTTTCTTCTCTGCTTGTTTAGCATCTAAGAGTTAGGTGGGTTCAGGCTGGGCTCACTCAATCCAGCCAAACAGACACGTCTAACCAAAGACAGAAGAGTTGATTTGTTTTATGTACAGCAAGAAAAACAAATCTAACTAATCTCTTCTGTTTCTTTTTCTACCGTTTAGCAGTTCATGTCCGCCGCGCACACTATGTTGAAGGAAGCTGTGCAAATCTCAAGACTTGGGCACGAAACAGAAATATTTTATTATTATTTTATTTTATTTTATTATTTTACTTGCAATGGCGACAATGAATTACCATCATTTCAGCAGAGAGGCCTTTGTTTTATCTTTATTTGAAAAGCAAACGCAGACTTTGTTGGGCTCATCGCCGTGCCTGGGACCTAATACTAAATTTGAACTTAAAGTTTGATCTGGTTTAACTTTCAACACACATTCAATTGTTATGTGTTTTGTATGTAGTGGCCAAATATGGTCGCAAAAACTTGTGTAGCTGCGCATGACCGTAAGGCTCGTTTCTACAGAGCGGATGGTCCAATCTGGTATTTTGAGCATTTCCATTGTAAAATGGACCCATTAAACAGTACCGACCCGTACTTCTTGAGTACTTCTTCCTTTAGTTGTAGGTCCATTGAAAAGTGGAACGGAATGGTTGAGGGGAAGCATCTGTTAGGCACCCGTTGATTGGCAGAAAGTGACAAAGACATTAGAAAGCGGCACTATAGCACTCATTTAAGCTAATGTTTTCAACGTTTGTTAGCATTGAGGTTCTTGCGGTTTCCTGTGTCCTCTTTTGGTCGCGAGTCTATATTGAAAATGCCAGCAAACAACAGCAAGGTCTGGTCTGTGCTGGAACTGCAAACGTTCCGTTCCATCCTTGGTGACAGTGTGATACAGGGAGAGCTAGCGACAAGCTAGTCGTCTACACCACGCAAGCACCGTGAAACAAACCACTCAGTGGAAGCGAGGCTTAACTAAATGGAAACCCTCGCCAGAATTAGCTGGACTATAACCTACCACTCATTACTGTACTGGATCGGACCACTCAGTAGAAACCGGGCTAAAGAGTTTTGAACTTGTGTTTATATAGACTTTTTGTTAAAAGTGGCTGCTTGAACGCACATTGCCGAAGGCGGTGTGAATGTAACTTTATATTTATGAGACCAACTCTGCACATAAAGGGACGACAGAAAGTCAATAGTTGGGGAAAAAAGCACAAGCTTGCAAAATGAAGTGGTGCTCCAATCCAAGAATCCAAGTCATGTACATTTAGCTTGAAACGACATATAAGTATTTTTTGGAACATTATTTTTGTGTGACACAACATGAAGACAGACGACTGGAGCCTCCTGTCCCTGACCCACACTAACACCCGTCCAGAAGCTGCCATTCCTCCTCTCCACTCAGCGTTATAATAGGAGGCTGGGATGTTCAGTGTTTGAGAGCAGTCTGTGTGTGGACGTGTGAGAGTGCACGGATGTCTACTGCTTCTCTTGCGGGGTGGAAAATGCTGACTTTTAATGTCCTTTTTGTTACTCTTTCATAAAACACAAAGCCATAGACTTAACTGGGCCTCTGAATCAAACTCTCGTTCACTGTCCCACTCTCCCCCCTCTGCCCTTGTCTCTGTTTCTCTTTAACTCTTGTATCTAGCCATGGAAAATCAGGAGAAGCTAAAGAAATTACAGAAGTTTATTGGTTCCTTAAACCGCTGTTATTTGATCTGACGGATTTAGCTGCTAAATGTTTTGCAGTGCAATCAAAAATGAGCACTTTAAGCATTCAAATGCTCTTTACCCCCTTTCTTGAATTCACAAATTTCTAGAGTAATCCAATAGAAACCAGAAATAAGCTGTCTTTAGTTTTCATTGGTGACACTAATATACAGTTTTTGACTGTTATGGGTAACTTCTGTCACTAGATACTCTTGATATTATGAACTGGGCATAAGAATATTAATACAAACCATTACAAACAACAACTGTCTGTGACAAACAGACAAAACAAAACTTACAGATTAGATTTCATGCAAAGTAAATTTATAAAATGAGTATAAAATACAACCTAATTGTCAAAATTAGCCTGAAACACAGAAGATAAAGAAGAATTGTTATTATGTCAAGTAAGGAGTAAAATCCAGCATAGTAGGGTATAACTACAACGCTTATTCTAGTCCAATTAAACACAAACTCAAACCTCATTATCATTATATTTCCCCTTATAACACATTTGAACATGAGGAATATCCTATACATCTGTCAAGGGGTTGAATATGTTCAACCACTCTTAGCATCCTCAAGGAATGTTTGATCCTTCTTGCAGAAGCACGAGGGATTGAACGAGTTCCGACTCAAAGTCTTGGCTCTAAACTATCCTAAATGTGTTCTGATGAGTTGAGGTTAAGCTTCTATGTAAGCTAATCAAGTTCTTCTACCCTAAGCTTTTCTATATCTTCATTGTCAATCGTTTCATTGCATTGTGCATTGTTGTTTAGGCACGTAGGAACAGGAAGTGGCCCATCCCTAAACTGTTCCTTCAGTTGCAGGGATGGGATTGTCCAAAGCATCTTGGTATGCTGAGACGTTCATCTGTTCCTTAGCTGGTTTGATTCCCACTTTAGGATTCATTTCCTTGGACAGTCCGCAACATTTGGCAAATGTGAAACTCTAGTATCTATGGTACTAATCAAACAAATGATCCATGGTGGACTTTATTTACGGGTGAATGTCAGTGGAATTTTATAGAGTAAAGCTTCTTCTAGAGCCATATGAAGTTGGAAGTTCTGTAGTGATCGACTGGAGAAACTTGGCAACTGCACTCTCCAACATCCACAGACCCTCCTCTGTGAATCAATGCCGTCTACCACTCTAGTTTCTACTCACTTTCACTTTGTTTTTCACTCCCACTGACACTCGACCGAGAAGATAATAGCATAAAAAATGTCCCAGCTGGATTTGTTTCGCTCAGAATGACTTTCTTCCACAAATGTTTGGAGAAGCAGTCTGCATACCTCTGTGCATGATTTTATACACATGTGGCTCTGGAGGGGACTGCAATCCATACAACCATGTTCAGAACCCGCTGGACCCCATCACGGGGTCATGGGGTTGCTAGAGCTAATCCCGCCACTGTTGGACAGAGGCCAGTCTGTTGCAGGGCGCGATTGCATCTGCAAATTCAACTATTTGTATGGGTAAGCAGACACTTTTGGCAATTTAGCATATTTTATTTTATTAATTAACTCATTTAAAAGGTCACAAAGAAGCATAATCTTTTACTGTAAATTATTAATGATACGTACTTAATAGAGATTTACTTAATAAAGCCAACAGATAAAAACCTTTACCCTAGAACTGACCTTAAATACTCTATTTAAGCTGCTGATTCTTATGGCAAACTTTTATTGCACTCTGTATAAATAACAAAAAGATCTTATTTTTAGATAAAACACAAGGAGGACCTCAACACACGACTCCATGAAGGTTTGTTTTGGATGTGCACTCCAAAATAAGCAGGCAAAAGCATACTCACATTTACAGTTAGATTTGGGGAGTCGCTTACAATCACAGAAAGAAGAACGACAGCCATAATCCTTGTATTTAAAATATGTCTGGTGTCTTTATAAATATAGATGAAGTTATGGGCTAATAATGTACAAAAAGTGTCTTCTTAGTTTTAAAACTTACTAAGATTAAAGCATTTTAATGTCTGTTCCTTGAAGCGTCTAGAGTTGATTTTTAGGCCACAATTCTGCATAATGATTTTATTTTTTCTAAGAATAATCCCAAGATGCAAATTTGGCAAATTAGGCATTTGTAACTCTTTAAATTAGAGGAAAAATAACTTTTATATGCATTTTTTTATATATAGTTTACATTTTCTCAACGGAATAAAGTTGGATAATTCCAGCCTTATAATTGGGTTTGTTGTGTTCTTTTTGTTCAAATTATATTAGTATTAAAGGAATCCTATTAGAGTTTAAGTGCAGTTTTAAGTCCCAGTTTCCTTGTGTACACGCACACTCTTTCTTTAAGTTTTCAGCTTGGATTTTTTAGTCACTGCTTTTTTCATTGACATTCTCTGGACTTGAGATTTCGGAGTTTCACCATTCAATCGAGGAGGGACAAAAAAGCGGATCTCGTTGTCTTAATATGAGTCTGAGGTCAAACTCCACACAAAAATTGACTCAACTGTGAATGGAACCTGGACCTTTTCCATAGAACAGTCAAATAAAAAATAGTTAGTGTTTCATAAATTGTGCAATTTATATTCAAATTTACTAAAAAAAAAAAAAAAAAAAGTTTTTTCAAAAAATATACAGTAAAAGGCACAACCTTTGTGTTTGTTAAAAATATATATTTTAGGTAATATATGCCTAATTCATTTTTATAGTACCTGTCTGTAAATACATCATAAATGTTTAAATGCAAAAATAAACATATTTTATTATGTTTATGCTCTTATTTTGTTACAGAAGTTAATAAAAACATATTGCAAGTGCAGAAAATTAAGTAAGAAATGCATGTGCTGAAGTATGAGTTTTAAAGGTCAAGTTGTTTACTTTTTTTCTAACCTACTTACTTTATGATTGCCCTGATGTTAGATTAAGTTTGACCTTATTTGCTTTTCAAACTTTAAAGGGTGCTAGGAGCTTATATTTCACTTGTTTACATTCTTACATTGCACAATAAGAGCTTCAGAAAAGCGAAAGCATACAAACATTTGACAAAAAAACAGTTTGGTGAAGTTCTGAAGCTAACCTGGAAAGGTTTAAATCACAAAACTATTTCCCTGCTGTGTTGAGGGGCTTCCCTCTGACAAAGGTATTCCTTCATGCTTTTATAAGCACGTCTTTCCTCGTGACATTGAGTAATGGCTTCCACACTGCACCATGTGTTTGGGCAAACAATAAGAGAGAAAGAAGAAGAGCTCTGCACTCCATCTTCACCTGATGTCCAACTCACTTACCTCAACACTCATTTTATGCAGTATAATTACCAACAGCTCTCACAAAACAAACAAGAGATTAAATAATCTAACTTGATATAAAAAGAACTTTAATCAAATCTCAATATGAAGCTAAAAGCTTTACTTAAGAAATACAGATAACCAGGATGCACTATTTTTTCTGAAATACAAAATTAATATCTATTTCTTTGCACAATTTCTACGACAAACTTAAATACCAGTATAGTTTTTGATTTGTTTACAGTGAGGTGTCGCTGTAATTAACCAGCAGGGGGCGCACCATAAGAGAACACGGTACGGATAAAGTGCCACATCAAAATGAAGTGAATGGATATCAAATTACTACGAAGAAACTGTGTTTGGGAGTTAAACTTATTCAGATTGTCAGAATTAAATATTTTTAGGGTAAAATTAAATATATATACATATACATTAAAAAGAGAAAACTTAAGGCTTTTTTGTTATAAAACATGTAATGAGGGGAAAGAGTTTAGTAAATGTTTAGCCACTACACATAATTACTTTCCAATTTTATTTGATTATTTTTTTACTTATTCATTTTAATAACGTGAATATTAAACTTTCAAGACTACAAATATATTTTTACATAACTTAAATTTGTTCTTCCCCTTTTCTCTCCTGGGATTGGAGCATGACAAAATAAAAAAATATATAAAAAATAAATAAACTGATATAATACAACCGCAACAGAGCATTGCGTCCGCAGCAAACATGCAGTCAAAGTAACTTTTTGGATTACCCCTTGATAGTAACAGGACTGAGCTAAGCACCCATAAATTACATTAAATATATAAAATACTTTAAGTCTCACGTAGAAGATTCGAGAAAAAAAAGGCACGTCATGTGAAAGAAAAGGTCTTACCAAGTTGGCGCGAGGACAGGAGCAGAGCTGCGTGGATGTATGGATGTGTAAAAAGAGGCGACGCGCGGAGCAAAGAGGGAGGGGCGGCGGGTGGGTGTGGCTTTTGACTCTGCGTGCTTGGAGGTGTGTGCTGCAGGGGCGCGTCCAGAAAATTCTCATGAGGGGGACAAGTGTCAAGGTGGCACCTCTAAACACCTCTAGATTCCAAAGAGAAAGTACACGATGGTTCCAAGAAGCCGAAATCTCATAGACTCCTATTGAGAACTAAACAACTATTTTTCAGGTTGTGTTTGAATTTCTTCACTACTCATATTTAGTGCACTATAAAGTGATTTCAGCATTTATTGAGGTCCATTCACACTGAGCACGATTTGCACAACAAATTTGCATGGCCTCTTTCGTTGCACTGCAAATTTGCTGCTGAGCTCGACGTTGCGGCTGCATGTGGGAGGAGCTACCAGCTAATGTTTTTAGGATGATCGCTATTAGGAACGGTCTCTGTGGATTTCTCACTTAGAATGCATAAAGACACAAATGATGTTGAGAAATCAGGTTTATATATTCTGAAGTGTTCTACAGAAACATTGGTTATTCTCGGTACTAGGCTTCTATCTCACTCCAGGGGCTGTGTCTGTATGACAGCTGCTTCTACTGTGCTTCTGTGTCACTGTGGCTGAGCTTGAAGGCTAGTATAAACCTGAGGGGGGAATAAGGGGCCTTTTTCTTATTTATTTATTTTTTTTGGAAATCTCTTGATGAGACCCGAGACAATAGCCTCCGCACCCCGCAGTGGCTCTCTGTCTGCTGGAAAATTAAGCAAGTGAGCTCCGCCATGGGAGTGAAAGCCGGGCATTTGTCCCTTATAATATCTCACCTTGGCTCCAAAGTAGCTCAATGAGCTCTTTAACCCCGTGGCTCCAAGGATAAGGGCATAGTTGCAGTACTGTCTTTGGATTAATATTCCCGTTAATATTCCCACTGATCAAGTATGGTTTTTTTTTTTTATATCAAAACTCCACGCAGAAATAAGACATGTCCACACACATGTCAAACATTCCTCACGGACAATTCAGACCCCCGTGAGCCCTTTCTGCTCCTGCGCACTGGAGCTGGAATCTATAATTCTGATATCCAGTGCTCTAAAAATTTCCCACATGTCTCAGCAAAAGCAGTAATGTCAGAATAAATGGCGATACCACTGCTACTGTGTAAACTTTCAGTTTGCAAAGCTAACAGATGAACACTGTCTAATACAATTCTACGTAAATAAGAAGGTAATTATAAGGTAATCTTACCAATTTTAACAAAAAATTTGAAATTTGTTCTATAAATGTCCTTCCTACTTTTTTTAAATAAACAAAAATTAACATAAAGATTCAGTTTAATAAAATGATAGAGTTTGTCAAAATGTATGTAACAGTTATGGATTAGGTTAATAAAATTAAAATGGCTTATTTTTCAATGTAGTCAGAGATATGGTGGGGGATTTTGAAACTTAAGAGTTTAATTTTTAGCAATAAAGTATTTTTTTTTAATTTTTCTTGGCCAAAGGCTAAACAAAGTTGTACAACTAAAAAAAATTATTAATATGAGAATAATTACCGCTATGTAAAATTGTAACTTGTCTCTCACTTAGAAATAGAAGTTATTTTTAGGGCTTAAATTTTGACTCATCCTAAAACGGCAATGGAAGACTCATTTAAAAGTGTTTAATGAAATAGTTTATTGAAGCCTTTGATGCTTTGTGTTTTTATGTGATGCTATGTGGCAAAAGGGGGAAAATAGAGGTAAGAGGGAGAAAAGAAAATACCAGAAGTCTGACCGAGAGACGAAAGGAAATTAAAGTGATGAAGGGATAAAAGGTCTAGAGGAGGAGGACATGAAGAGTGAGTGGTCTGAAGAGGAGAGGAAATGAGAACGGGGAAACTGGCAGATCATTGAAATCATCCTTCTCCCTGGTCATTGCCCGTTTGAACCTTTTTATTTAAACTAAAACAGATTCTGTTTAACCTTTAACCACATGTTTTGTAATCACAATCTTTTCTTTTTTTTATTGTTTGTTGGCAAATGACGCACAAACTCTTCTGGTGGGTCCCGCAGTTATTTTTTGTTTTGTTTTTTGACCACAGTGTCCATTAAGGCATTATTTCCATGCAGTAAAGCCAGAACGTGTTCCAAATTTTCCAACAGTTTGAACATTTGCCTGCTGACTCTTCACATTTTTTTCGTGATTTCACTCATTTCAGACAAAGTTCTTTCTCGTGGTCGTGAACGGACGGTTAGTTCAAACCGGCACGAGGTATTGAAGAGGGCATTGTTGCAGCTTCTTGTGCTGCTCATTATTTCCCAACATGTGACTCCCACCATAGTAAGGACGGTTGACCAAAACAAAGCAAGTTCATATTCATGTATTTTATTTTGAAAAACAGAGTAATATATTTTATTCTACCTATGTATAGTTGAATGGGGAAAAATGTATGTATTATCAATCAATATCTATTGATCTTTCCTTCTTTTTTTTTTTAGAAAAATAATCAAGAGAAGCCAGATTTTACTCTGGTTCTTTTTCTTTTTATTTTGTTCGCACTCTTTTTTGTTCAGTTCATCTATTTTTCTCAAAGGTTTGTCTGTTGACCCAACAAAAAAAAAAATCCAATTTACCCTGCAGCTTCTTTACACCACTTCTTTCACACACTGGAGGGAACAGGTTTGACTCCTCTTTATGGTTTTAGGTGTCCAACACAATAGAAGCTCGCCACAGTAAATAAACAAACATGAGGTCACAACTTTTGGTGGTTGGGGGCCTGAAGCAGACGAATGGAAGACACCCATCCAGAAAAGATGGCTCAGCACCATGCACCACGGTGCGCGAAAAGAAAATCTTTTTCACTGTCGCTTCTTCGCGATTCAGATAAAGACACACCTGCCAGGTTAATTGAGTCCAGAGCTGAAAGCATTCATGGCTGTTGGCCTCATTTGTTTGTGTGGCCTGCTGATGAAAGGATGACCAACCCTAAAAAGGATTAGCTCGATCCACACGGTGATCAAAGTCTGCACAAACCACTGCAGCAAATATGTGCGGTCAGAGGCATGCCTGAATGCTGCATGAAAACTGAATCTAAAACAAGAGAAATGACGAGCGACTGAAAAAAGCACTAAAATCTTAATGTAAGTGAAAAATCGCTGGAAAAAAACAATGGTGAGCGATTGGAACATTATTGTACGTTATTGTACAAAGTCTTTCTGAATGCTGCATCAACTCTCAGCCAAGACAGCTGTCTAATGAAGTGTATTAGCCTTAATATTATTAAAGACCCACTCTGATCTAGTCTAAATTTGTTAATAAAAGTCAAAAAGGGTCAGAAAACTAAAGTGAAAAAAAAAAACTAAAATTAGCCACTAAAATACTAAAACAGAACACACAAAGCCTAAAAACTGTGACAGATATGGTGTAAAAGTGATATTTCTGTCCAGAATAAGGAAAGTAGTTGGTCAGTTCATCTCTTTTATTTATTTTTTTGAGAAATTAAAGGAAGTGAAGCGTCCATCCAGCCATCTTCATAACCTGTTGAATCCCTCTCAGGACAATGAGGCTGCATGTTGGAGCCAATCCAACAACTGTTGGGCAAGGGCGGGGTACACCCTGGACAGATCGCCGGTCTGCTGCAAGATTTTCACACAATCAAACACACACTCCCACCTTGGGACAACTTAAAGACATCAGTCATGAAACACGTTTCTGGATTGAGAGAGGAAGCCATAGTTGCTTGAGGAAACCCAGACATGCAGGAGGAGAACATGCAAACTCCACACAGAGAGAACCCAGCCAGGATTTGAACCTTATCGCTCTGAGATGAGAGTGCTACACCCTAAAGCAGCGCCAACGAGATTAAACGCGTTCATAATAAGAGATTAACCTAATATTTCATAAAATGTTAGAAAAATACCAAAAAGAAAAAAAGGGGGGCTGAGTGGGGTTTGGATCTGGGATTGACATTGAGGTTAGCAGTTAGCTTGAGGTAACGTAGTCACTCTGTGACTTCAATTTGGAGAGTGGTACCGAGCAAAGTGTTGGCAGTATCTCCACAGAACTTTCTGTGGAGGGAAATTATTTTTCTCTTCTAACTTTTCGAAAGGCAGGGGTTTATGTGTCTGAGATTGCTAAAAGGACACTAGCATCATAAGCTAATAAAGGCTAACGTGTCAACCAAACAATTCCAAGTGAAACATTCATTGCTATCCCATTAAACTAAAGAAACCACTGTTATCTAACTTTCAGGTCAACTGGGAAGTTGTCCAAGCCAGTAGATTTTTAATGACTGAAAGCAATACACCTGAGCTATGCAAAAGCTAACATGATAACAACAAACCGTTAAAGAGTCAAAGATGGGCGGGGCTTTTATTCTGGAACTGCAGAGCATGATGATGTGAAACTTTTAAGATGACATGAGATTTCAACCTCTAGGGGGCAGCAGACTGACGTTTTTAGACTATAATTTCAGGATGTAAACACAAAACAACTGTCTAACAGCAGTCTGTTACATCCACTTGTTAGAATACTACTCTATGCCTTTCAGAGTAAACTATTTCCATTTATATGATAACAAATTATATCTGGCACACTAAAGAACACTTCGTTGAAAATATTAGCTTTTTTCCTGAGCTTTCTTCTTACCCGGAAGTAAGATGCCCCAATCTCTGAGGCTCTGCCTTTCACTCCTTGTAGGTGCCGCCCATTTTATGACGCCTTCCTAGAGCTGGCCTCGGCAGCATGTTTGCGTTTTGCCCACAAAAACAAAAAAACATTCAAACTTTTAAAGAGAAAGTGGCCGTTAGCCTCGGGGTGGTGTTGGCAGCGCACTCTCCTGAAAAGGGGCTGTTCTCCACTTTGTGATGTCACAATGTTGGGACTTACTTGTTTTTGTGAATTGGGAGGGACTGCTGCTCAGAGCACAGGGTTTTAGAGGACTACTGCTTAAAGATGTGTGGATGAATCTAAATTTCACTTTGGGGTTGTTTTTCTATGAGGAATTAACATTATAATACAATTAAAAGTTAAAAAAAGTTGATATTGTATGATATGAGTTTAACTGCCCACAGATTCTGAATATCATTGGCTCTTGTGTCATCACTGTTTAACCGCCCCTTTGGAAGAGGGGGAGGAAAAAGGCAGCTGTGGCATCAGGTTGTGCAGCAATGTCTGTGAAAGTTGCAGGTTGGCATTGCACTGCACTTCATGGAAAAAAAGTTCTGTCTGTGTTAAAGCAAAATGTGCAATCTTTTTACCAATATTACATTTTAAAAATCGACAAAAATCTTTTTATTTTCTATTCTTTTTCAGATTCTCATCTGTAACAATATTTGCGATACACGTCTCACGATACGATACTTATCGCGATATGTCCTAAGGTTGTACCAGAGCAATTTTTCACTTTTTTTTTAAAAAGAGTATGACATTTACTTAGAAGTACATGTCTCTCAACAACAAAAACCGTGAGCCTGACTGAACCAGTGAGACTGAACATTTAACTCAAGTTAGTTCTCACGAGATCTGTCCTGTGCTACCAACTAGCGGTCAGAGGTTTAGGTGGAAATCAAAAGTAAGGTGCTAAAGGACACTCACAAATAATTAATTAAATATCATCTTGTCAGGATTTTAAATTTATAAAAGCATTGACGAATTAAAATTTGCAATATATCATTTATTGATTTTCCATTACACCCCTGGTAAATAGATCATGCTCAGGTGAGTATTTTTCACACCACTGCCATGCAAGTCATAGAAACTGGTTTAAGCAGATTAAAATAAAGCATTGTTGCCTATGTAAATGAAACCTAAAAGGTCAGTCATTCACACACACAACAGAGTTTCCAGTGTGTAAAAGCTTGAGAGTCTGCACTCCAGCTTTCCTCCAACAGAGCCTCGTGCTTCTCCACCCCTTTACTCTGCTGCATGCCCGCCACCTAGATGCATACCAGACCCACACGCATAAACACACACATGCAATGATCTACGGCCAGACAGGAAGCACCCCCCCACACACCGCCCTTTTTTCCTGTTTCTCACAGCATAAATGGGCGTGTGTCCACGCTCTCTGAGTGAAATCTTTTGACGACGGCGGCAATCAGCTGAAGGCAGGCAGAGAGGCACAGGAAAAAAAACTGTACGAGACAGAAGATAGACGGGGATTGAAGAAATATTATTGGAGAGGAACAAATATGCAGAAGATTATGCGGATGGAGAGCAAGCGTGTCAGAGGGATGTGGTCGTGGAACAATGCTGGCAGTGGAACTGTTTTCTTCATCTCCCTTCCTTCCTTTTCAGGAGACGGAGTTCTGACAGATAAAACAGGCAGTTAAACTCCAAGAATGGATCGTGTATTTATCAAACTAAATAAAAGCTATATTAGTAGTTTCAAAATAAAATACTGTTTTTGGTTCTTTTTTGGGAAGATTCTATCTGTTATGAATATACAGAAAACTGTTCAGTGTTTCTAAAATTAAAAGGGAAAAAAAGTTTTAATAGAGGAAGTGTGGTAATGACAAGTACTTCCTCATTTTTGTACTTTTTTTTTGGACAGGAAAGAAAGCATAACATAACAAAACACACTTAACATCAAGCGATATTCCCTCTGTTTCTTTCTTCTTCTGTGGACACCCTTCCCTTGACAAATACATGAATGTAGCTACAATCAGTCGCTGCAACAAGAGTCTAGATCACACAACATTGCAGCATAAGCAAATCCGAGTCATTGTATTTGCATCCCAAAATTTTCATTTATTTGCCTGAGCACCTGGTCAAAGCAGGAGACAAAAGCTGAATACAAAAGGGATCTGCAACCGTTTCAGCTGGAGGAAAAATGAAGGATCGACATAAAGTTTTGAGCTACGGACACACAGGCGTTCAAGAGCGCGCTAAACCGGATTCTTAAATCCATGATTCAAATTCTCTTTTTCTTTTTCTACTGTTCACTAGTGTGTGTCCACCACCTACAGTTGGAAGAGGCTTGGTATGAAATGTTGAAGTGGTGGAAATCTCATGAACCGAACTCTAGGCTTTTTCTTTCACAGTTTTATTCACATATATATTGGTGTCATAGAATTCCAGCCAGACACAAACTGCAATTTTCTCTCTATGATCAATTTTCAAACAATTTTTTCCTAAATTTACATGGACAGCATTCATACTGTTTGTCATTACCAAATCCAAGTCCCTGATTGATCAAAAGTCGACCTGGTTTAACTGGATATGTGTTCGTAGAGCCCGAAAATGGTTGTAAAAAGTTGCGCAACACATGAACGCAGAAGCCCGAAATGCTCCTTTACGTAGGCTGAATCTGAAATCCTCCCCTACCCCTCTAGAGCAGAGGTCCCCAAACTACGGCTTGCGGGGCAGATCCGGCCCTCCCCCATTTTTGGCCTGGCACCCCAGAAACTATTAGAGACGCGTAACTTTTTTTTCTCAATCTGATATGAATTATTTAAGATTTGGCTGTGTGGCTTTCTGTAAAACTATAAAGATTAACGTTCAGGCTGCAATTGTTACACTTTTTCTGTTAGCCTGTAACTGACCCCGCCCCCACATCCAAGAAGAGAACAGTTGTTTGGCTATCACAAGAAAAAAGTTTTGGGCCCCTCTAGAGCATTTAAAGATGTAGTGGTGTCTCCAATTGTTGTTTTTTTTTTCTTTTTTTTTAAGGGAAAGGCATAGGGACCTCAGGTTGACTGTACACCGGAAGTGTGATCCATGTTGCTGAGGAGAAACCCATTTCTTCACGTTGGTGTGCTCTGATGCACAGAAGTTTATATTAAAATGTTTATAATGACTTTTTTTAGCATGGCTTTTAAAAGTTATCAAACCAATATTGTTGTAATTTTTCGAGTGCTGGCAGCTACAAGCTCACATAGATGACAGGCAACTATTGATGATGTCACTGAAAGTTAGTAACATCCGAATTTGAAGACATTATTTTTCAATAACTCTCCATTTGGAAGGCTTAATGTAGGGATAGGGAGAAGCCAAGGCCTTCTTACTCCCAACTCAATCAATCAATCAATTTTATTTATAAAGCGCATTTCATGGCTTGCGCCAGCCCAAGGCGCTGAACATAAAAACAAGAAAAACGTTAAAAACAGTTACATGTTTAAAAAATTGCCCCAGCAAACCCTGCCCTAGCCCCACCCACCCAATATTGCAATAATCAACCCTCCATAAAATAAATAAACAAGGATTAACAATAAATCAATGAATCAACATAGTATGAAAGAAACACGTGGCTTGGCTGCGTGCGGAAACAGTACAGTGTGATCCATTTATCACAGGGGCCGGCTGCACTCATAGGGCATCGCCACGGCATCCACCCAAACCAGAGAGGCAGGGGTCCTGCACCACAACTGTACTCATCATATATGGACTTGTGGTTTGGGCCCCCTCCGTGCCAATTTTGGACGTTTTGGTTGTCCCCAACTTGTCATTCTTTGACGGGCTGACTGTTCCTATTGCATCAGTGGTCCCCTACCTCCAGGCTGCAAACTGGTACCAGTCCGAGAGCCGCTTGGTACCGGGCCACAGACGCTAATCGGGGGTCCCCAACCCTTAGGACACGGACCGTACCAGTACCCTAACCAGTATTGGTTCCAGTTCAAGTGACCGCTTTCAATTATGAGTCAAAGGCTTAATCTGAATTCTTCCCCTAACCCTGGAACCGGTACTGGTTAGGGTGCCGTCAAATCCCCGTCTAGAGGGTTGGAGACCCCTGATTACTCCCTGTGACCCGGTACCAAGCGGCCCTTGGACCTGTGCCAATTTGCGGCCTGGAGGTTGGGGACCCCTGATTCAATGGGAACAGTCAGCATGTCAAAAAATGTAGAGTTGGGGACGTCCCAAGCATCACAAACACAGGAATCCCAAACCATACATCCATATATGACGAGTTGGGAATATGTAGGAGAAGCAGTAGGAATAGGGGAATGATTCGGATTCGGCCTTAGACTTTTCATTGAAAGCAATCACTCAAACACGCGAACATGTAACTAGAGGCTTCACACTTCCATTTAGTGATCTGTCAAATTTGAGGTTGGGGAAAGTGAAGAAATATACAAAAGCAATGCTATCAAACTCACCAAAGCCAACAAGGAAATCACTATTTCCACCAGTATGACTGTGATAAGAGCTCAGAGGATCTTTAAATAACAGCAATTCCCATCATCCTCCTGATTATATCACAACCAGGGTAACACCCACCACAGCAGAAGACTATTTAACCACCAAAATAATATGAACTCAAAACATTGCATGACAAATGCCAGAAACAATAAATTCCTTTAGAATCAATTTTCTATTTTTGTTCGTTTAAAAGATTAACTGAATGTGCAAGGGTTTGCAGTTTGAGTTGTGTGTACATACAAAAAAAAGTCAGGAAGTCCTGCTTATCTTCCTTCCTCTGCGCAAACATCCCGACACGCGAGGGCGCACATTTACAACTGACATCCGTTGAGATATTTTTATTGTACTGGCCAGTGCCCCCGGCTTCTGAATGCAAACAGTTAACACTAATCATGCGGTTTCTCTGTCTCAAGAAGCAAGTCAGGAGCGTGGGGGCATCGCCCCGCAACCCTGCCAGTCAGCACATGACCTCTAATGACCACTAACTGCAAACATATGCCTTACAATTAACATTTCTGAACGGAACAGAGATCTCAATAATTGTCATGTAGTGAAATATGGTTTCAGAGATGGTTGTATTTCATGAAGGGGACTGACTTCCTTCTGGTTTACCCTTTATTTGCCTATAATCACAGACAAGGCGCCATGTCAACCTCTGAGTTTTAGCAGGGGAGAGGACCTCAGCTGATGGGCTTCAGCATAACTGTTTGATTAGTATGTTCTAGAGAGTGGGAGGCCTCTGTGGTTGGTGGTTTGAGTTGTGGGCTGATCAGACGGGGTCTCTGGGACGGAGGCAGAAAACCAGACTTGATGTCTGGGAATCCATCAGCTGCAGTCTGACCTAAATTGGAGGAATCCCTTCTTACTGTGAGACAATATGTGGCTAAGGACTACGGTGAAACACTGAATCTAAAAGAAAGGAATGTAGAGGGTTGTCATGTGACATTTGTTTTTATTTGATGGTTTATAAACTCATTTGGTCAATTATTTCTTTTTTATTTATGACCCAGTCTGTCAAAAATTTAGTTTTTGGTGTTTTTGTCATATTCTTGTGGCATTTTTCTGAGGATAGAGGAAAAATATAGATAAAATTGAGCCTAAAATTAGATTTCTTTACTCAAATCGGCATGGAATTATATAAGTTTGCTTCCTCCCATTCCATTTCAAGCAATCTATAATTTGATCCCTAGTTACCTTGTGTCTGACGTATCTTTGTATAGATGTACAGTATACTTCTGTTGATTGTACTTCCCATGCATTCTTGATTGACTGCTTGAAATAAACCATTTTAATTCAAAAATCGCTGATGAAAAAATGCAATTCATAAAAGGGCGTATTTATGATGTAGAAATAACACTGAGCGGGCCAGAAGCTCCCTGCTTCTCCTCATTCTGATGCATCCACTTTTAGACAAAAAGATCCATGAATGTATGTTTTCCTCGTCAAAGCTCCAATATGATTTGTAATTTTTGTTGCACTGTTAATATTAAGTTGGAAGTGCGATTGGCTGTAAGCTAGCGGGAGATGGTGTAAATAAATGGGTGACAGGAAGTGGAGGTGGGGTTGGTCGCCAGCTGTCAGACAACTCAGAGGTGAATTTCTAATGAGCTACTGCTATGTCCTTGAGAAAGAATAGGCTGAAAATCACATGAATGAATGAATGAATGAATGAATGAATGAATGAATGAATGAATGAATGAATGAATGAATGAATGAATGAATGAATGAATGAATGAATGATATGGTTTATTTCAAGAAATCAGGATATAATACATGAAATAACATCACATGATCAATCATAAGTAGATCACTTGAAACGGAGTGGAAGGAAGCGAACTTATATAATCCCACCCCAGCTCGACCAAACCATTTTCTCTACATGAATTATCAATATCCGGTTCAGGACTTAATATCAAATGTTAATTGATTCAGGTTATTAAGATTTGCGGAGAGCTGGAGGCACACGTCTGCTCGTGGTGACCCGGAACCGGAAGGATCTGACATAATCATGATTAAATGACCTTGAGGAACTCTTTTAGATCACACATGTCAAAGTCAAGGCCCGGGGGCCGGCCCGGATCTGGAGGGCCGGGTAATTATAACCGGCCCTCCAGATCATTTTATTTTATTCTTATTAATGACTCAAAGTTATCTTGGACTTATTACAAATGGAAGAATTAGAAAAAAAAAGCTATTTTTTCCGTCCAAAAACAAAAGTTACATTTTCCCAACACTAGCTGATTTTAAATCTGAAATTGTTGTTTCATTTTTTTCCCATAAAGTCCCTCCTTCCTCTATTCTTTGTATTTGTGTGACATTCCCAAACTCAGAAATTCTCCTCCTCAGCTGACTCTAGTAGCAAGTGGAAGCCCTGTTGAGATTGTGTGTGAGTCTGCCATTGTTTTCTGTACAAAGGTTTAACATTTTTCTCCTGAGTAACAGTAACCAGAGTCTGACCCAAGTCAATGACTTTGTGTGTGTGTGTTTGTTTTGTGCTGAGTTAGCAGAATGTGTCTCAGCTGACTGTCTGATTTCAATCACCTGAATTTCTCAAGCGTGCAGAGAAAAGGCCTTCAGTCCTGTAAGAAGATGCAGTCACGTTTTCAAGTTTTATTTGGTACACAATTTTATAGAAGATCTTTTCTATTGTAGAAGCACTAAAACGTACAAAAAGATGAATTAAAAATTGCAACTTAAAGCAGGTAAACAAAAAAAACACTTTGATGAAAGTCACTTGTTTGATTTTTTTGTATACGACTTGATCCAAATACATCTTTGTTTTCCTCGTCTGAACAGGTATTTGGTTCAAAACTGAACAACTAGATAGCTCCAATATTGCTAAGAAGCGATTAATAGGAAGAGGGTGCGGGGTTGCTTCACACCAAGATTCCTGCTCACAACTCAAAGGTGAATTTCTAATCGACTGCTGTCACTCTGCAGAAACTATGATCTAAAAACGATTTAAGCTAAAAAATTTGATCATTTTAATTAAAAGACCACTGGGAATTATTTAAAATACATCAAAAGATGATGAGAGGGAGACTCTTAGTGGAAAAAATTGCTTTTATTCACCACAAGAAGGTTTAAATAAAAAAAATGTCCATCTTTGCTTGGGGAACTTCCATGAACTTCTAAAAAAGGATACGGAGAGGAAGTCAGAAGGTGGCCGAAAGGAGAAGAGGACAAAAACCATCAGCCATTACAAGCCTGACCTCTTGCTTTCTAACTAAAAGTCCCAACTCAGCAAAATAAAATCCTGGGATCTTTTCTAATTTTAATTTAATTTTTAAAGTTTATATTAAAAATTGCATGTTTTCTTGTATTTATCACTCACAGGTTATTGAATGCAAGTCGATAAAATATAATAAGGAAAAAGCAATAAGATCAAGTGCTCTTTAGTCCAAACGGTAATGTTAACGGTTTGTGTGATTACATCAGACAGTTACTGACAAATAAAGGACAAAACAACAACAAAAAAAAACTATCTCAAAAACAGTTCCTGCAGCACCAACTGCTGGAGGGCAACGACAGATACCAGAGGACAGCAAATGCACACAAATCCTAAACTACACACAGTTATCACTGTTCAAACATAAAGGAAGCCTTTCACACCAGAGGGCGATGAATTTCCAAAGACTAGTGTTACAGGTACATTTTTTTTTTTTTTTTTGTAAATTATGCTAGGCTTTATATTTTTGAAAAAAATATGACCTATTTTAATTTATATATATATAAATTTAGCTGCAAACTTCCTCATGTGAATGGATGCACACTGTGACAGTGTTCCCATCCTCTTGTTTTCCTAACCTTCTTCAAGTGGGAAGTGCCCTCTGGTGGACAGAATCCAGAATCCTTATGTTAAATAAATTAAAATAAAATAAAATAAAATAAAATAAAATAAAATAAAATAAAATAAAATAAAATAAAATAAAATAAAATAACATAAAATAAAATAAAATAAAATAAAATAAAAAATTGAGTCCTCAAAGTCTGTACAGTAATTGTACTGTATATAGTGTTTTAAGATTAACCTAAGGTTTTTAAATTTCATGTATAATAAGTCTATAATAAAGAAATATTGAAATAAAATATGTAAATGATAAGGGTGAACTTTTTATTTTGACATGGCAAATATAAAATGGAACGTTTAGAAGCGGAACGTTTTAAGGGGAAGACATTATTAGTAGGACACATAAACAAACATGGCTGACAGACCGGAGAACGCACCTGAACGTAAGAATAATTTTATTTTTAGAAACGCCACAGGACTTTCTAATATTATATTGCTTCTGTCTCATAAAGTTTTTTTCTTAAAATATAATCATACTTTTTTAAGCTTCGGTATTTATCTGCATTTAAAAGAATAGAAAAGTTATCAAACTTGAGAAGAAAAGTCGAACCTTCAAAATAAAAGTGCGCACTTTCTACGGGTTACGGTCGACAGCCCAAACTTAACGTATGTATGACCTCAGTCTGACGTGTGTGGATAAACACAAACATGTTGTGTTTTAATTTTTAATTTTTTTTTTTTTTTTTTTTTTTTTTAGACTGCCCGGGGACTGCCAGCGAAGAGGCAGGAAAGGCTTCATCATGTCAGGGCTGTCCCAACCAGAAGCTGTGCGCCTCTGGAGCCGCTAAAAGCCCCGACCCTGGTATGACAGAACACCTTCATCTCTAAAATGAACAAATACAATGAGATACACTACAGGAGTAGTAATGGACTTTAAATAATTCACCTCAATCATTTGTTACTGCCATTGTCTCGTCTCAGCCATTGCAGAAATCGGAGAGAAGCTCTCGAGTGTCAAACATAAGATCCTGGTGTTGTCTGGGAAGGGAGGCGTGGGGAAGAGTACCTTCAGTGCTCAGCTGGCACACGCCCTGGCAAGTGATGGCACCAAAGAGGTAAGTCTTTCTGTTTATGGCTGATTGGAGTTAACTTCAAAATAATATTTAATTGGAGTATTTTAGTAGCCCAACTTGCCTTTCTATACCTAGAAACACTGAAAATTTCACTTTTGCTTTATTAGACTTCTAAACGAAAGATTTATATCCCTCAGCATTAGTAAAGCTTTAAAAAAAGGAATAAATAGGGTAATTCAATTAGAACTATAACAAATCATTTTTTTGCAATAAGAAATGTAGCTATAATTTTGTCAAAATCATGTTTTCTTAGACGAAACTATTAGTTAAATGATAAATTAAGTTGTGATTAGGAACTAGCTGAGCATTTATCAACAGATTTAGCATTGTAATGGGAAATAAACATAGAAATGCAGTGGAAGTCCCTTTCCATATCCCTGAATATTATCAAAAACTGTAAATATTATCTTTATTTTGTTTGTATTTTTTGTACAAACCGTCACCTTTTAAAATGACTTTTTCAAAATTTTTAGCCTTGATTCAGGCAATATTTTGCTTTGTTTTGTACATCACACTGAGGGAGAAATTCAGGATGATTTTATGGAGTAATTTCTTTCAATGAAGTAGTAAAGTTACACCACTCCAATGTCAGTTGAATGTTGATTCAAAATCATATATTTTATTTTAAGTTTTAAGATAACTTTTCAAAACATAAAGTCTGTTACTGTTAATAAAAAGTGATGTCTGTTAATTGTTTAAACAAACAGGGCTGTTTTGTTTTTTTTTCAAAGAAAAAACATTTTATTTTGCACAAAATATTTTTTTTAAATTATGTTTTAATAAACCCAAATGTATATTATTATTTCCTGACTATCATTCAGTATGTAAGATTATAGTCGAAAAGTGCTTTTTTGTTTTTGGTGAAATGAGCTAAACTTTAGGTTTTAATTTAGAGAATATGACTAGTTAGGATTAATTTAAATAATCTTTTCTCCAGACTCAATTATGTGAATGGATGGGTCTCAGTAAAGCAGGTTTACACTCACTGAGCCTCTTCACGTCTTTTCCCAGTTGTTCTTTAGTCAGAAAAATGTTCGTCTCCTATGTAAACACTACCCTCTAGTGGCTGTCCACCATATTACACTTGGCCTTTTGTGATCGCCTGTTTTCACTGCATTGAATTTTTGGTGTAGTTTGAAATGTGTTTGAAAGATCAAATACGATTTGAAAAGTCAAAAGATTATCAATATTGCATTGTAAAAATTGCTGGCTTGTGTCGTTAATTTGTTGTATACCAATTTTAAGCATATGTTCTTAAGTTTCATCTATTATTATAAACTTATTGCATATTTTGTAGTCATAAAGTCTATAGATAATGAAACCAAAAGTTTTAATTTTATGGATCTAAGTTTATTTGCATGTTAAAGCAGCAGATAAGAGGACTTTTTTAGCGATTAAATTTTATATACAAAACACTGTTCATTTTGATAAGTTTAACACAATGAGCTTTATGTAACCCAAGTGCAATAAAATGCCACCTTACAGAATAAAAAAAATAAAAGAGAAACTATAAATGAACCCGAGACAATTAGCAAATTTAATTTCATTAAAACCATAACCAAGCAAAGATATATTGGAAATGAATGTTATTAGATTAGCTTGAAAAATAATAAAGAAACAAAATTTGAATACAGATTATAAAAACAAATATACATATATTTTTCCTGAAGTGTTAACATTCTTCTTCTTCTCTTCTATAACATTACTTTCTGTTTATTAACATTACTGTTAATAAAAATGAATGGTAATAAAAGCTAGATAGACAATAATTAGAATTAAATGACAAAAATATGTCAAAAAATGTGTTGATTTAGTAAAATATATTAAATAGAATTTAATTTTAAAAAAACTAGTGACACGTGAAGGTTTGAAAAAAATGATAAGTAAATTGCAAAAATATAGGAAGCCCTATATATTAGCTATCAAACTGTACATCTTCAACTTGTCATTGAAAACTCTCTACAGAAGAAGCTCTTAGATCGTCAGAGGATAATTCGTTCGACAGTTGAGGTGCATCTTATGATCCCTACTGTGGGAGTTGTGAGAAATCCAGAATCTGAGGATCAGAGAATGTTAGAGCAGAAATGTCAAACTCCGGCCTCCTGCTGGTTTTCCAGAAATCCTACTTTATCTGCCGGTGATTACCTGGATCAGGTGTGTTGTACGACATCGGCCCTCGAGGCCTGGATTCTGACACCCTGTTTTAGAGGGTCTGTAAGGTGAACGATTGGAAAGACGAAGGACTGAAACCATTAAGAGCTTAAAAATTAAATAAATTAATTAAAGGATCTTAAAATCAGTTCTGGAGATTTGCAAGTATCGGATTTGGTATCAGGATGTGTTTGTATACAGGGGTGTTAATGAGTTAAAACTTCCAGGTTTTTGCTAGTGATAAACCCAATAAACCTGTTGGTGTTATAAGTGTCTCAGTGGACATTTTTTATACTTTCTTGTTATTTAACCTTCATTTTAACAGGAAATCCAAGATTAGATCTCTTTCTTTTTTTTTTTTCCAAGGGAGACTTGAGCTGAAAGGCATCAACGCAGGAAAATAAATACAGATAAACAATAAAGTAGAAAAATAAAATATAATATAAATGAACAGTATAACAACAGTTAAAATGTTAATCATAAAAACTGAACAACTTTGACAATCACTGAAATAGAGTTGTTTGACATTCATCGGTGACACTGATCTCAACCTGGCACCTCTGGGCCGGCCGTGGTGCAGCGGTAGGCCGGTCGACTCCTGATTGTAGGACTGTGGGTTCGATTCCCACCTTGTGTGCCCATGTGTTCAACTATTTCTGGACACTTAGCCTCTGGTGGAAGGGTATACGCCGTTTACCATTTAAACTGGACAAAAATGCTGCATGCTTTTTTACTTGATCTTTACAAAAAACACTTATCTGTGTCTAAATAGATTAAAAACCCCAAAAAACTTGATAATCAAAAAGTTAGTTTACCATATGTCCTCTTAGCAAAACAATATGCTGTCCACAAGTGTGCCTGCTCGTTAATCCGACTGAAACACTGATTTGTCTGCTGTTTCAATCACACTGCACGTCTTTTTCTTTTGCTTTTAGGTAGCGCTGCTGGATGTGGACATCTGTGGTCCGTCCATTCCTAGGATCATGGGTTTAGAGGGAGAACAGGAAAGTTGTGTCCAAACGTAACATTTTTAGTATTTTAAGTCCAAAACAAAACATTTGAGTGTGTAACATTTAAGTACATTTAACTCATGATGCAACCGTAAATATGCATTTGTTTAATTTTCAAAGCTGAGTTTGAGATTTTTTTTTGTCTGTAAAAAATTCTTCTTGTTGTTTTGTTGTCACTTTCAGTTCTTGCTAAAGTGTTTTAACTATGTTTGTGTTTGATACAGGTTCATCAGAGCGGGTCTGGCTGGTCTCCTGTGGTGAGTCAAACATTCTCACGTTAGTTAAAATGTTTTAAGGACTCAGGATTTAAAGCGTGTGGTTGTGTTTGCAGTACGTGGAGGATAACTTAGCAGTCATGTCCATCGGCTTCCTGCTCAGCAGCCCTGATGACGCTGTGATCTGGAGGGGTCCAAAGAAGAACGGTGAGTTCAAATGCAGGTACAGCTCAGTTTTAAAAATGAACCCCAGGAAACGTTCTCCCCCTTTTGTTTAGGGATGATCAAACAGTTTTTACGGGATGTAGACTGGGGGGAACTGGATTACCTGGTCGTCGACACTCCCCCCGGCACCTCCGATGAACACCTGTCGATCGTCCAGTACCTCAGCTCCACCCATGTGGATGGAGCGGTCATCATCACAACGCCACAGGTGAGGAAGGCAGTCCCTGCCCAAAAGTTTTCTTCTGACTGTCGGAGCATCAGTCATGATCAGTTGGCAGTTTGGGGTGGACCACTGCTATCTGCAAAGTGACATTTTCCCTCTCACCTCTGGCTGCAACTGTCGCTTTGCCACGTTTTAAGCATTTCCTGTGAGACTTTTAACATCTTGTGGTTTGAGTCATTGTGAGAATCTTTCAACCACAACAGTAATGAAAATTGTTTTCAAAGGGGCTTAAAACGGAACTACTTCTATCTGGTCAACTGAAATGCAACACTTATGTCCCCTGTTAGTACCAGGTTCATCCAAAGAGTGGTGCAGACTTCATGAAATGAGCGTGCTCCGTTTCCAGTCTTCTCCAAACACACATTTGATGAGGAAAAATCTGTTTGTTTTCAAAATGTTTGAAAAAATTTGCTAAAAATCTGATAGCATTTTATGAAGTTCTGACTACAGTCATGCAGATCGAGCTTCCTCAATCCCTGAATAATGGACCACTATCAATTTACTGTAAAACAAAATAACTTGTTGTGTTTATAATCTGAATCTGAAAGATGTTTTATTTTGAAAACCACCAGATCTCACACGTCTATCTGTGATATATGTCAGGATGTTCTCCTTAGTCACACGTTTTACCCACATTCACTTTCTTCTTGAAGAGGCCGTTCCAGCATAATATAGTAGAATGAAAGCATCACGCTAGCAAAGGAAAAAAAAGTGTTTTTTGCTCAGAAAAGATCCGATGAGAAAACAGAGGAAGAGAGTTCAACTTTGAGAAAAAAAGAAAGAACAGATAAAACCATGAGTCCAACTTTAAATATAGATTTATGGTGACAGTTGTTTCCACACACAAACCTGTTCTGCATGATACACAGTGACTGGCTCTATTGTACCAGAACGACTGAAGAGGATCAACATCAAAATGAAGTTTCACAAAGACTTTATGTGGGTTGTTTCATTTGATTTTATTGTGTGCATATCTCACTAAACCAGTTTGTGATGCAGAAAAGGTCAGGGGTCAACCTCATAAATCAGTGGAATATCATTACATAATGACTAATTACATAAAAGAAATGTGATTACCACACCTGTATAACCCCAGAAATATTTCATGTTTCTTTTGTTACTTTATTATTTGTGAAAAAAAAAAAAAAAAACACTCAAAACAGACGTCAGAGTATAGAAAACATTTATTAGAATAGCGTTGTAAAATTGAGAAGAAAGATCAAACCTGAAAAATTAAGAGAAAAGCCTAACTTGCTTTAGTATAAGGAACTGCCATGCTTTTCCAAAAATATGGTTGGTTGTGTAAGCCGCTGTCCACAGAATTCTTCTGAAGAGGTTGAATTTCAAGCTAATTCTTCTTAATGTCTTTATATGTGTAGTAAAGCATTGGTGACTCACTCACAGACTGATTATTTCCTTATTTGTGAAATCACGGCTGAAGTAAGCGCTTACCATGCATTCTGCGAAGCGTTCTAAGATCCAATATTGGTTCTTCTTTATTGTTTTTTATATATATATATATATACTGCATATATATATATATATATTTTGTAAAGCTGCGTCATAAATGTAAGACTTAAACCTTGTACATTTTCATCCTATAACCTTTGAAAATGGACATAATTCTTAAATTTCATAATTCTCCAAGTTTATTCTGGTAAAATTTCCACTTTTTTTCATAATTTTACCACTTTGTTCTTGTATAGTTTTGACTTTCTTTCTCCAGACAACATTGTTGTAAAATTAAAACTTTTTTTTTCTTAATTGTGCCACTCTATTCTTGTGAATGTACTTTCTATCTATCCTAACGACCTGTTTTTTTCCCTCATAATTTTACCACTGTATTCTCGTAAATGTTTTACCATAACAACTTTAACCTCGTCAAATTACAATTTTCATCTCATTGTATTACAAATTTATTATCATGATTTTTTTTTTTTACTTACAGTATTTAATCCTAACAATTTATTTTCGAAAATTTACAGCTTTGGTCTCTGATTTTTTTTTTGTTTTTTCCTCAATAACTTAATTCTCATAAAATTACACATACTTCTCATGTTTTTTAAATTTTAATCCCCATAAATTGTTTACTGTCTTTGTAATCCTTATGATTTACTCTTAGAAAATGTTTTCTTGTAATTTTACAACTTTGTTCTCTGAATTATTTTTTTCCTTCTGATTTCATTTTCGTTAAATTAGGCATTTTTTTCCCCCTAATTTTACAACTGTATTTACATGATTTCACAACTTTATTTTATTCACATAAAATTATCTTTTGGCCTTTATTTATTTTATTTCTCTGGGACATTGCACATCAAAAGCATCGCTGCAAAGCACCAGAATTAGCCCAAAAGCTATTTTTCATCTGTAGTCCCAAGTTTAGTTGAGGTTCTGTCTTTTTTTTTTTTTTTCTTCTTCCCACACTAGAAGGTAAAATTGTGAGAACGAATGCTGAATGCTGAACGAAGTCTGAGTCTTTGTCCTTATCCAAAGGTAACAATCACACTTCCTGTTTGAGGAGGTTTGAATAACCAAAGGAACTAAAGCCTGATGTCTGCAGCAAAAACCCCTTTGTGGTGGCTACAGTGCAAATATCAACCCCCACTCCCTCCAACGTGAAGCAATACATACAAACACAATAACTTTTGGTTTTAAAGCTTCTTCTTTTTCATTTAGTTGTTGCCTTGTATTAAATCCTTATTATTTGTGTCCTACAAATGGCCTCCAAACATTTCAGACAAAAAAAGGATTCATCAAATGCAAATGAACCCACTGTCTGTGCTGTTCAATGTATCACGTGGATTAAAAGAAAGGCTGAGGTTAATGTAAGTAATCCAGTTACAAAATTATTTACTCCCTGACTCAGCTAGATGAGGCAATTTAACTTTAGGTCAACAAATCTGTGTAGATTTTTACCTATTCCTAAACACATAACAATCACAGAAACTCTTTCAAAAATCGCCAACTGTCCTAATCGGTTCCAGTTGGCAGGTGAAACACAGCAGGACCGTTTCGGCGTGGCAAAGAAGGAGTGAGCTTCCTGTGGTGGCATGTCTGATAAAATGATAACGATGGGCGTTTCTGGTAGAGACTTACGGTAAGTAGGAAGTAAAAATATAAAATAGAAATCGTTTTTGGCGTTGGGAGGGGACAGAGATTGTTTTTGTTTTTGCTGCTGCAGAGTTCTCAGCTGTTTGGCATGTCTGCTCTGATCGATGCAGCCCTATGGTTCCTGGTTCCTGATAAATAACAACAACTTCTTATCAATCCAGTTTGACTCGTCCTCAGTGACGAGCTGTTTCTGACCAACATGCTTTCATATGTTTGATTTTAGCTGTGAATGAAACTGGCAGCAGCGCTTCCTCATTCTTTAATGTTGATGCAGTGCCAAACACGTACTCAACCGAAGGTAGAAAAAAAAAGAGAGGTGGTGGTTCTTTATATGTTTTCGTTGTTTCACGTGTTCTGGGTTTTTTTATGTGCAGGAGGTGTCGTTACAAGATGTTCGGAAGGAGATCAGGTTCTGTCAGAAGGTCAAGCTGCCCATCATCGGAGTGGTGGAGAACATGAGCGGCTTTGTCTGCCCTAAATGCAAGGTGCAACTCAAATATGGGGGAGGGGGGGTTGGCTTTAAAGTCCAACTCCAATCATCAATTTTAGTTATTTTGAAAATGTTCCCAGTGGTCTTTTAATTATGACTATGCAAAAAAAAAAAAAAAAAAACCTGTTGTTTTTTAGGACATATTTCTGCAGACGGACAGTAGTTTATTAGAAATTTGCGTCTGAGTTGTGGGCGGGACTGTTTCCGTCACCCATCTATTTACGTGCTTACTTACAGCCCTTCAGAACACCCCAAACCTAACATATATTTTTCTCTCAATCTGGCCGAATGAGAAATTGGTTTAATTTTTAAAAATGTTTGTTTTAATTTTTTGTGAAGATCACATAAATTAGTTATTTAAGATTTGGCTATATTTTGCGCTCTGGAAAACAATAAATATTTACGTCTAAGCTGTGATTAATGCACTTTTTCTGTTATGCTACGAACCGACTCCGGCCGCACATCAGAGAAGAGAACAGATATGTGGCTCTCACAAGAAAAAGTTTGGGGAGTCAAAAGTATATTTTACACATCACAAATACATTCTTTTTCCAGCTGTTTTTTTCCATCTACTCCAGATTCACAACAATTTTAATAAATAAATACTCAGAAATGCAGTTTAAGCTTAATTTTTATTTATAAATGTCCTCCGTCATCACCACAAGAACATTTTTTTTTAATCGGAGTGGGTCTTTAACAAAATTCATCAAAGTGACAAGTTTTTTTTCTTCATTATTTTCATATCTATGCTGCTCAGCCTGTTAGCTACCCTGCTAACGGTTTCATTTCTCTTCTATCACGTGATATGTGATCATTTTCTTAACAAATCAGGTAAAATTTAGAACAACACAAGTCCAAGCTGCTTTATGTGAGTCTTTTAGAGTCACATAATCTGCAGAAAGAAATTGTTTTCATTGGAATTGAGTGTTAAACGTGAGATGGGTGACCAAAAATTAATTCATAATGTTGTTAAAGTTGTAAAGCTTTTGATAATTATTTATTTTAGGAGCTAAAAGTGTGATTTTTGTTTCTTAACACAATTTGATCCAAAAGTTGTTTTGTTTTCTGGATTTTTGCTGCACGTTAGACTCTCTTTTGTGTTAGAGAACTTTTCAGCTCAGTTCTGAATCACCGTTGCGTTTCCAGAACACGTCACAGATCTTCCCTCCCACCAGCGGCGGCGCTGAGAAAATGTGCGCAGATCTCAACCTGCCTCTGCTTGGGAAGCTGCCTCTGGACCCGAGGATAGCTCGGAGCTGCGACGAGGGACGGGATTTCCTACGGGAAGTCCCCGACTCTCCAGCTGCTGAAGCCTACCGTACAATCGTACAGAGTAAGGCCACGCCCATTTTCTGTTTGCTACACTCCCTGCAGCAGTGGGGGGAAAAACACTGTTTTTGATGACTAGATTATTCTTATGTTCCTGATGGAAAGTATGGGGAAAAAAAAGAAGTATTCCCTTTACAGACGGGAAGTGGGTAACTTTTGAGGAACGGCGAGCTGCGTATTAATTTTTGCTTTCTTCATGTGATTTAACCAGTGAAAACAAACAGGATTTGTGTACAGTAAAAGGGAAAAGCGGAAGTAAGAATTGATTCTTTCTGACGTTTTTCTTTTTATTAACAGATATCCAGACCTACTGCTTCAACAAACAGACAGAGCAGAGCACAACTTGATCTACACAGATCCAGAGAGAACAAAGAGCTGCCTGTGGCATCGATGTGCCAGCAGAAACATGTCTGGACCCATCTCCAAAGACATTAATGAATGACTTCAGGCAGCAGAGTTGATCTGAGGTCACTGTTCTTGTTTGGGAGTATGTAACTGCAAAAGCATTCCAGCAACTGTGGGTCTGTATCTCTATAATCACTATATTCAACAATAAAAGGATATCAATCTTTGTGTTTTTGTTTTTTTTTTATTGGAGTCCTATTTTAAACGGAAGAAATGTGAGTGATCTTGGACCAAACACTCAAATAAAAATTGTAAAAATGCATATTTGTATTTTATATTTTCAGAGGGAACTACACTGAAAAAAATCAATCCATCCATTTTGTAATCTTGGTGAATTCCTTTAGGAGTCATGGGGGCTGCTGGAGCCTATCTCAACTACTGTTGGGCAAAGGCAAGGCTACACTCCAGACATGTCCCCAGTCTATTACATAGCATATATTCATTCAAAGAAATGAATAATGGTCTTGGGGAAAAAAAACAACTTAGAAATACTTTCCACACAAATTCTAAGTGAATAAAACAAAAAATACACTACACTTAAAGGCACTTACTAGTAAAGCTAATTTTTCCAGATTTTATAGTGAGAATAACTCACCCATTGGTCTTCTTTTTTTTAGATGACTATTTGCTTTATTAAAAATATAGAAAATGTGTTGAAATTTAAAAATTTATAATGCCATGTTAAGAATGTGTGGATCAGATTTGAAGCAGTGGGTAAATAAGGTGATTATTTTTCTCTTGAAATTATGTCATGATTCTTGCATCTTAAACTAATGGTGTTGTGGGCAAAAACTCAGAAAATAACTCAATGTATCATAATCAATACTATCTATATCTCTTATAAAGATATTACATTATTTATGGATTTCATCCATAAAAAAAGGGTTTCAAAAAACATCTTTATTCCATCAAATTTGAATTTTCTGTCAATTATTTTTTGTAATTTGCTATGCAGGGTTAATTATACTCGTTCTGCCCTTGTCATTTTTATTTAAAATTTATTTTTAATCATTTGTTTATATTTATTGTACTTATGAATTTAAAATAAAGCAACTAGTTTTATCTTGTGCATCAAACACAGATGGTGAGGATGTGTGAACTTTACACAAACTATTGAGAACAACGTGGGGCCAAAATACTTTGCATTTTTCAGGCTTAGTCAGTAAATGTATTTTATAAAAAGACAAGACTGACATCGCCATGTTGGAATAAGACGATGTCAAACATTTCTATGACAACCACTCTGGCCAATCAGCAAAGTGCTTCTTGCAAGGCCACGCCCCCTCCACTGAAAGCAGACTTGGGAGAAACTGTCAAACGCTTTCGATGTGAGATGTGAATGTTGCTAATGGGGTATTTTATGCAGTTTTTTTTTTTTTTTTTTTTGTAACTATTACTAGTTGTTTTAGACCACCGAGGCAATTTTTCTCTAATGTTCCCACTAATCCAAATGACCTGGGTCTTTAGAAATAAAAGGAACTGCTTATTTTTACCTAAACATTAACATGATAGAGCTTGTCTTTTTTTCACTGCTCCTTTTATGTCACAACAATCTATAATGTATGCTTAGATTTTTTCATGCCGGTGCACAAACCGGTTCTTAAATCAAAAAAAAAAAAAAAAAGAGGAAAGGAAAACAATACACTTCTGTCTTTTTTTTTTATTGTGTTTACTTTGGTATTTTATGAGTGTTTTAAATGTTTTACAACCCTATTATATAATATCCAACTCACATCAGTGCAAACATTTGTGGAACATTTTTTCTGTTTTTTTCACTTCTTCTCAACCCCAAAGGAAACCATGATTTATAAGGACAAAAAAAAAAACAAGAAGTGTTTTATTTTGAAATGTTGCAATACTTGATGGATATTTCCTTAGAAGACTGAGACCTAATTTGTCAGAACAGAAATTGAACGGTGGGATCTTTACTTGCTTCTTAGAAGTCTTGATGTCTCTCTACATTAGTTTTTGAAGTCTCACTGTAGATTCATTTTACTTATGAGGACGGAAATGTTTTAGAGTGAAGTGGCTCGATTAAAACCCTTTAACACCTGGATTTATTTCTTGTTATACTGAAAAAATAGAATTACTTTACATTTTAGAGCACAATTGGTTTGTCGCACATTGCTGACAACAGTAATTAAGGCACGTGTGTCGAAGTCGAGGCCCGGGGGCCGGATCCGGCCCTCCGTGTAATTCTATCCGGCCCTCCAGATCATTTTCTTTTATTGTTGTAATGCCCCAATGTTATCTTGGGCTTATTTGGAACTTGTATAATTTTGACAAAATACATTTTATGGAGAGTAAATTACTGAAGTTTTTTAAGGTTTAAATGGAGTTATTCTGGAATAATATTCATGCGGGTTTTTTTTTTCCAAAGTAATTGTTAAAAAGTTATGTGTTTGAAGTTTTAAAAATTTCGTTTTAGTATTTTCAATAAACGTTGATCCTGTTCGACCCGCAGCCTAAGGTGTGTTTTTGATTTTTGCCCCGTGTGCGATTGAGTTTGACACCCCTGTATTAGGGGATCCATCTCATGATCAGAGGCTGTTATCAGAGAGGGGTTTTGGGTAATTGCAAGAATCAATTCATAAAGTGTAGTTTCCTTATAAAAAATAAATAATACAAATAATTCTGACTTATTCAAAAAGTTAAGACATTCCAGATTTATGCAAATTTTTTCTGTTTGGGAGGAATTGGAAAAAACTTCATGTGAGTAAAAACGATTATGTGATCATTTATTTTAGTTGCAATAGCACAGGGGTGGGCAAACCTTGTGACCTGTTGGCCACAAAAGGTCTAAAATTTGATAAAAGCGCCAGCAGATGTGTTTTGGTCATCCACCTTGGTAGTGATAAAAATAACATGGAATCTGGACAAAACATGCTTCAATTTTGATTGAACATAAATATATTTACTATAAAACAGAACATTTTGGAGTTTTTAATTCTAAACTGTGGCTTTTGTTCTCATTCTAGAGCCAGTTGCACCAATGAGTTGATACACCTCAAATACAAGGCTAATTTAAAGAAGTGCTGCATTCATGTGGTGTTCGAAGGATCTGAAAAATGGCCGTCTGACTCAAAACAATAATAAAACAACAAAACTTCCACCACCAGAATAACTTTCTGCACCTAGACAAAGGTCCATTTATTTGTAGTGAATCATATGGGGAGACAGCACAATTACAGGGAAAATAAATCTGATCTGGCTAATTGAGCCAAAGTTTGCACACCCTTGCAATGGCAACCCTCTAAAAAAAAATCTCAAATTTTAGGGATACTTTTAGGAAAAAATGTCAAACTTTCTAAGAAGTCGTCATTTTGGCTCTTCATTTATTGACTAAAAAAAGTTTAAAACTGTCTTTTTTATATAGTTCAGTGAAGAAGGAAGGTTTGAACCATTTTTGAGAAACGTTTTCATCAGTTTTAAAAAAGTAAAAGCTAAAAATGTGAATCAAATAATTGCATTTTGGTTGTAGATTGAGATTTTTTATGGCGCTTCTGCTTAAATGTGTGTGTGTGGGGGTCAAAATCTTTAAGGTTTGCATTTTTTTTTCCTCATTCTGTGCATGTGGGAAGAAGTTTGTCCTTGTCTGGACCTTGCTGTATAAAGACATGGTTCCTCCGTAGTTCAGTGGAAAGCACATGTGAAACTACGTCTGCATCCTGCTAACAATCAGCTTTAATGTGATTTTGCAACATAGCATTAAATCCAGGACTCGACCTGTTAGCCTCACCTTTAATGGAAAAAAAAAGAACACAGAATAATTGATTTAGCCGCAAATCCATTCTGGTACTGCAGCTATGAAATGTTTTTTTTTTATAAATGAGGATATAGATCTGTTCTCTGAGCAGATAATAAACTACACATTTTGTTATAAAAAAGGAAATAAAATCTAAAAACTGAAATTAAAATCCAAAGTTTCTTGTTATTCTGTCTAAATAAAATCATTAAGACGGTGAAAAAAACAAAATAATCTTTCATTTGGAACATCTTTGCAATGTTTGAAATTGCATCATGTCATCTATCAACTCCCATCATGCACCAGTAACTTTTAAGATCAAACCCTGCTGATCTGTTTTTCAGCAGAAGCTATGGCCAGTTTTAAATTCCAGGAAAATATAATATAATTTGCACTATTTTTGCATTTCTATGATACTGGATTCTCATTGGACCAAGAAAAAAAAATCAGTGTTGTGTGAATTGGTTCCTGTTTTCCATGAATGGTTGATCCCCTTTTAGCAATTATAAAAAAAAGAAGAAAATGAATTTCAACATTTTTTAGGAAGTTGAAGTTCATAAAAAAGTGTTTTTCAGGTAGCTGTAAACAAGCGAGGGGACTTTTTGTAGGAAAGTGAAAGTGGGAAACAGAAATGACCCCCAGCAGCCTGTCATCTTCTCTTATTAAGGAATTAAGCAACTTCACTTCCCACTAAAAAACAGAATGAGATCGTATCACATCCTCTAGTCTATCTTCTGATCACTCCAAAAGATTCTCAGACCAGACCTTCCCTCTGGTGACACCTCCCCTGTTGATGAGAACGCCTCCCGAATAAAACACAGCGTCCCTTTAAAAAAAAAAACAAAACATAGATATGACAGCTATTGTAATTGTAGTGCGATGCATTTTGAAAAATCTTTTTGACCATGGCTCAGTTTGCAGAAGTTCTGGATACAGTCCGGGCGTTTCTGACCTGGGCTCCACCTCCGGACGTCCATGCTCTGCTGGATGGTTTGGTGGCAGAGCAGGTCATCTCGGAGGGGTACAGGCAAAACCTGAAGCTGTGGAGATTAAATAACCCAGGAGACCAGGAGATGACCGACGCGTTAGGATGTCAGGGATCAACCACGCTGGGCCGGAGCGAGAAAGGATTGAGATCTTCCGTTGATCACCTTATGCTACCTGGAAATTTGGAGACTACTGTCGGGTCCTCGATGCTCCTGCACAACAGCAATCCCAAACTGATGCAGGACATGATGGAGGAGAAACTTCTAAGCTTCTCGCCGACTGTTAAGAATGACTTTTTCTGTCTACTAAAAATTACTCAAAATGTTCTTAAGAAAAAGCCAAGGACCAGGTCTCATCGATCACAGTTGTTTATTACACTTTTGCAAAAGGGAAAAATATCACAGACAGAACCGAACCGAACCGAGTCACGTCAGTGAGAGTTCTCAGCAAACTCCTCCCAGGCCAACGCCTTTATACTTTTCCTGGGACAGGAAGGACTTCCTGTGTCAGAGGTGGGACTTCCTGTGTCCGAGATCACAAATCCTCAGCCCATGTGGGCCAGCACAAAGACATTCCAGCAGCTTCAGTCTTTAGGGGGAGGGGTTGCTTCAAGACACACACAGATCCACACAATTCTGCCAATTAATATTCTTAACAGTTCGGCCCTGTTGTGGGTCTTGAAGCACACGAGCTCACAACAGCAATCCTGAAAACATCAGTCTCAAGTCTCCTGCATGAACAGTTTTAACCTAAAACATCATTAACAGATTTTTCTGTTCCAAGCCCGTGGAGGGGGCGAAAACCCAGTGGGGAAAATTCCCCTCGTCCCACTTAAGGTGCGAACACTTCAAAAGCCACGGGTAGCTAAGAAAAGCAGGGACTATAAAAATGTACTTCAAAAACATACTTTAAAAATACATTTATCATCGTCATCATCAGAATCATCATCGTCATCAGCCTGCAAAAAATGTACCATAACTGACTGTAAGTGAAATCAAAAATAGAAGGAATAAGGGTCTTGTACGCCCCAAACATATTTTTACCAACCGTCCACATGGATGTATCAACACCTGAATGTGCCTTCATTTTATTGCTCAGATTACGCAGTCCTCCTACTGATGAGTCAGGCTTCCATCGGTGGCGGTTGCCACTATTGTCTTGACAGCTTCGAAACCAGGTTGGGTCCAGTTACTGAGGCTTTGGTGAATCTGTCCTGTGTGTTTCCCCTGTCGCTGAGGGACAACCCATAGAATCTTGAGTTGGTTCTGGTAATTGTCACAGAAATCGTCATTGCTCTGGGTTTTGTGACCTGCTGTAAGGACTAGAGCTGGGGTAGGAGATCAGTTGCTTCTTCGGCACCCAAAGGTTTTGGTACCGGGCGTCTTCCACTCCTACCATCCTTCAGAGGTACCAGCTTCTTGCAATGGCTCTGGTGGATCCAAGTGCTCTCTCAGCAATCTTCACAGCAGTGGAGGTGGTCAGCTGGACAGTGAAAGGATCTCCACAGCGGGTGCAGCCCAGGTTTTTCTTTTGATCACCTTGATCAGGATCTGGTCACCTGGCTGCAACAGCTCCACCTGTGGGGAACAAGGAACATCTGGCAGATTATTTGTTCTCGACACTTCTTGACTTTGCAACAATTCTCTCATCCATTCTGCTGTTTCTGTGGTTAGTTGGTTGATCAACAATGTGTATGTGCAGGTGTTTTTGTTTGCATGCGTGGATGAAGATCTGAGTGAGTGTGTGGGAGTTGTCTCTGACTGCAGGCACAAAAATGTGAACACCAGGTGAGAAATAACAAGACACAAAGAGGACTTAGAAGTTCTGTAGTCTAAGTTACACAAAGGATTAATAAAGCTTTAAAGGAACATTCAAGTTAAAACTTAAGAGAAAATTAAAAGAGAAAAAGAAAATTAAAAAACTTTGAAATTCTTGACCTGAGCAGCTACATTAACAGTTAAAAATCTTTTCAATGTGGAAATGTCTCTTCAAAAATGTCCAAAATCCCCCTGTAGAGACATGGTAAGACCCATGGCTCATCACTGGCTGCCATTTTGAAAAAGTTTTTTCTTTATCAGGGGAGTTACTTTGCATATCAATGAAGACATTAGTAGACAGGGCATTGTCCACCTTGAGGGTAAGGCTGGTAGTGCTGGTTCTGGTGACTCTGTTGTGGTAGGTTACTGTAGTCGTAGTTTCGCCATTGGTTGAAACCACTTTGGAATTGCTGATGTGGGCCTTGCTGATGTGGGCCCCTGTTATAAGGCACTCTCTGAACAAATGTCCAGGCTGGTTACAGGTGTAACAGTTCCTTTGTCCGGTATTGGCCGGGACCTCTGGTGATTTCCTCTTCCGCTGAGGTTCCCTCTATATTGTTGTTATTGTGCCAACGTCCACGTCCTGAGTTGGGGTAACGGGGGCCCGTGTTGTTGGTAGTAGACTGTGTTTCTCCTCTCCTTCCAAATCATCGATGAGCGAACCAGCTTCCGTAGCAGTCAGGAAGACGGCCGTAAAGTTTACTCGGCTTGCCACAGTGTCAGCAAGGCGGTCATGAGGGTAAGGGTAGGGGGAGGTGAATCACGAAGCATAGCTGAAATGGACGCCGTGCTGTCCTTCCTCTGTGGAATGTTGGCTGCAGCACCACACCAACCTGTGAGTGGTGCTGTTGAGGTGGTGGAATAGGGGCTGCAGCACCACCATCAGCCTGTGGATGAAGCTGTTGGATAGTTGGTTCACATGCTGTGGACGTCTTCCACTTGATGTTTCGTCTTGTGGGTGGATCACCGCAGCTGCAACAGTTACACTCCGCCTCATCTTATCTCTGTCCTCCTTCCTCTTCTCCGCTTGAGTCAGCCATGCAAGAACAGCTTGCAGTTCTGGGTCACCCTTCTTTTCTCTCTTTTTGTCCTTTTTAATGTCCACCAGAATCTTATCACGCAGGGTTGTGCAGGCTGGGACGGAGAGGTTGCCTTTGAAACAGTAGGGCTTCTTGTTCCATTTCGCAATATACTTTGCACTTCCAGGGACTCTTTGATCCATAAATTTAGAATCCCCTTTTAATTCTAATTTACTCTGATTTTTACCCATGTTGAGTTACTTTTATCCACTATTTTATGAAAATATTTATTTTATGAAACTGAAAATATTTGTTTATGCGACGTACGTCCCTAGTTTATTTTTATTTACGTATTTATTTATTTATATATATTTGTTTCTTTTATTCAGTTAATTATTCCTTCAAATCTCTATGCTATTTCGATTTAAATGCTTAAAAGCCTTAAGGGGACAAAATTAAAAAAAAGGATCTTATAAAAATTGAAATGGAATATTTAAGTGAAAACGTAAGGGGAAATAAAAGTATAATAAAATGAATTTCAGAGGAATATTCAAGAGAGAATGTAAAAATAAGATTTTTTATTTTTATGTATTTAATTAAAAAATTTAAGAAAAGGGTTTTAATTTTTATGCATTTATATTCATGTAGCCTTAATTGAAAAATATTCAAATGGAAAATTTAAAAGGAGATAAAAGAGAATAAAATGTAATTAAAGGAAATACGGAATAATAAAGTGAAATTACAGGAACAATAAAATGATATTAAAGGACCAAGAAACTGAAATTAAGTGGAAATAAAATAATAATAAAATGAATTAAGGGAATGAATTAAAAGAAAATAAGGGAATAATAAGATGAAATTAAAAGCAATATTTAAGAGAAAAACGTTAATAAAAAGAGTTTTATTTATTTATATATATATACTTATTTAGTTATCTTATTTTATTTATTTGTTTATTTATCTTTAATTAAAAAGGGAGAATTAAATGCTAGGAATAACAGTTCAGGACATACACATAGACATTAAAAGACGCACACACACACACTGAGACAAGTTCCATGCACATACAGCCACACCCTTAGACAAAGACAATGCTGCATGCACTCACATTATTAGGCCAAACACATTCAATTTTTCGTACGAAATTATTTTACTTTATTTACCCAATATCCAGTTTTCTTCTATGCAATTTTATGAGCTCAGTTATCCACAAACCTTAAATTTCACAGCTAAAAACAATAAGTCTCCACCGTCAAAGTCCCTTTAAGCCCCCTTCTGAACGGCCCTGCAAGCAACCTTCCTCCTGTCCTGCGGCCACTACAATTACCCTTAGCTAGCTCAACCACGTGAATTCCTTTGTCTAGTAGCTTAGCTTAGCTGAACCACATGGTCTTTTATCTGTTAGCTAGCGTTTTTCCACGTGTCTATTCAGTTAGCTTAGCAGCTCCACGAGGCCTTCTGTTAGCGTCTCCACGTGGATCCCTCTTTGTTCATGCCAGTTAGCTTAGCATCTGCACATGGCCTACTAGCGTAGCTCGGCCAGTTCTTTGTTCGTTCTCCACAGTCAGCTCCCCCCACGGTGTTTTTCCCTTTTTAAATGAAATAAAACTCTTTAACGAGCGCTTTACCATATTTCACTATTTCACTCTTAAATCACTTCTTATTTTCCCGACAAAGACCTTTTTTTTCCTCCACAAAACCTTTTATTCCGTCTAACCAACCTATTGTCGACAAACACGTACAACTTTTCATTGGTGCCTGCTGGCGATAGAGTTGATTTAAAATTACTTCTGCCAATGAATGCTTTTTCCCACGCGCATTCCTGCGGACCTGATCGATTTCTAATCGACGATCACGTACAATGTACCTTAGCAGCCGCTAAAAATATTACCATGTACATTGGCAACCGCTGAAAATATTACCAACCAAAATGCTCCTGTGCCGCGAGCGGGAGACGGACCCGGCGATTGTATTCGACAACCCCCCTAGGATTTAAACTTTTTTCTTATTCACGTTTACCTTATGCCTTTTAAAACCTTTAATTAGACTGAATCAATGACTGACCTGGTCCGTTGGCCCTCAGGAGACGTCACCGCCTCGGAGGGCTGCCGCAGGAGGATCCCTAGCGCCGGCCTCGGGCTCAAACGTCGTGTCCGAGGTCTTTGTTACGGATCCCGATACCGGTGTCCGCCCACGTGGAATTCGGCTCACCCCCCGCGCAGTCCTTCGTCGACGGATGTTGCCTCCCGGGTTTCGGCACCAACTGTTAAGAATGACTTTTTCTGTCTACTAAAAATTACTCAAAATGTTCTTAAGAAAAAGCCAAGGACCAGGTCTCATCGATCACAGTTGTTTATTACACTTTTGCAAAAGGGAAAAATCTCACAGACAGAACCGAACCGAACCGAGTCACGTCAGTGAGAGTTCTCAGCAAACTCCTCCCAGGCCAACGCCTTTATACTTTTCCTGGGACAGGAAGGACTTCCTGTGTCAGAGGTGGGACTTCCTGTGTCCGAGATCACAAATCCTCAGCCCATGTGGGCCAGCACAAAGACATTCCAGCAGCTTCAGTCTTTAGGGGGAGGGGTTGCTTCAAGACACACACAGATCCACACAATTCTGCCAATTAATATTCTTAACACCGACCTACCAACACAGTCTCAGATTCAGTGATAAAACACAAGAACTGCTGATTGGTGAAGAATCCGGGCAGAAGCCAGGAAATGATAGTGAAAGAGCCAAGATAGGGAATTTGGAGAATGCTGAGGAGTGGTTAGAGCAGGTAGAAGAGGCTGCAAGGAGGATAGCTGTGCCTCTGTGGCAGAACTGGCACAAAGGACGGGACATGCTGCTGTCTTTGGTTCCCTGTTCGGCCGCCGGCTGTGCAACAGGTGACAGTATGGTGTCCGACCTTGCAGGACAACACTCGTTCCTGGACATGGAGGAGGAAACAGAGTGGGACGCTACCAAATTTGAGGGTACCTCATTGGGAATCACAGATCCATGCTTGAGCGACGCGCTTGATCTACACTTTGGAGACTTTTACTCGTCGGCAGCTGACAGCATAGCAGGGCTGAACATCGATACCTGCGAGCTGGAGGAGGAAGTAGGAACTGACTCACCTGTTGGAGCCTGTCGAGAGGCTGAAACAAACGAGATCACTGACAAACCTTGGGTCTTGAGTTTGAGCGACAGGACAACAGATGGGATGGATGAGAAGCTCAGTTTGATGGACGCAAAACGTAGAAGAAACTATGCACTCCCGGAAAGCATCTGTGGAGATTTGTTGCACTTATTGAAGGACTTTGAAAGCAACATCAAAGAAAACTGGTCCTCAGATCCCACCAACAAAGAGAGCCTTGATTGTTGCAGGAATGAATACGATGCACCACCATGCTGCACAGACAGAGCAGCCTATGAGAGTGTAATGTCACACCAGGGTAAGTTTACGCTCGATTTATTGGAATTAAAACTCATCAAATTATCTGCAACGTGGTTTGTCAAAGCGCTTACGTCAGCTTTTTTCAATAGAACTTGAATAAAACAGACGTGGCTCGATTTTTCCTCTCACTTGCAACTGTTAACCCTTTAACACAAAATCTTTAACATACAGTAAGTTTTCAATCGTTAGCACAATCAGCTTTTCTCCTTCACAATCTACTGGAATAACATTGATCGTGTTAACGCTCAGGTGTTAAAGTGTTAATATAACCAGAAATACCAGAAGTTACAGGACAGTCTACATTTATACTTATACTTATTTGAGTGCTGGCACCCGTGTTTGTTTTCCTTTTTAGTTTTTTTACCTCCACAATCTCCAGGTACTTTCCTCTACCGCTCTCATTACCTCACCCTCCTCCCTCCCTCCCTCCCTCCCTGGCTCCCTCGGGCACCTGAAGGGTAACAGGACTCTGTACCACGCATTTCTGTTTGATTCAAGCTGCTTTCATTTTCGATTTCAACCACTGCTGCATGAAGAGTTTATTAATTCAGCTTGAACTAGTGTCAGTCTGCGTTGGTGCTGCAGCTTCATGCAGTGATGCCTTGTTAATGTCCCACTCTGATGCTCTTTTGAGATTTTGAGCATTTTTATTCTGATTATGCTCGGGGGTTATTTGAGAAGAAGCAAAGCCGATCCAGCTGGAATCTGAAATCTCTCAGGAACAACACATTAAGTGCACTGCACCAAACAGAAGCATAGATAGCTAACTAAAATCAATAATAAAGAATAGATGAAAAGTGAAGTAAATGAGAATAGATAACAAAACCCCAGTGCACCATACTTTAAACTTCTATCAGCCTACTAGCAACTACATGTTATTAAATTTTAATTCAAACATATGAATAGTTAAAGGCATTTGGTATGGCACATATAGCAGACGGTAATGATAACAGAATATGTAAGATTTTTAGCATATCAATATTAATCTAAATCCCTGTTTTGCCATTCAAGATGAAATGATGCTCTTGTTCTCATATTTTGCTGAATAAGTTTTTCCCAAAAGTGCGACTTGTACTCTGAAAGACACGATCCTCAGAAAAGAAATTTTATTCTTAATTTTCCTTATACATGTCCTCCATAATCAGAAAAATGTCCCAAAAACACGCTGAAAACATCAAACGCATGAGTCTGTGTTGGAGTGGGTCTAAAGACAGATGAAAATATTAAAAAAATCAGTTTTCTCTGTTGTTGTTTTGGCCATTCTAGCTGTGTTGTTACTTGCGAAAAGCTAAAATATGAGTTTGTTTGTGTGTGCCGAGGGAAATAACAAACTGATTTGCCTGAGAAACTAGTATCAGTTCAATGACATAATGACTTGATACGTGGTTGACAAAACAGGGTAATCAGGTGTTTTCAGTTTTATTTATATGACCTGCTGGTGTCTCAGTGAAATTAGCAGTAAATGATTATGTTTTTGTGCCCCTGGTCTTGGAAGGAGCAGCGTGAAAGAGGACATCAACAATAAGTCAAACATTCATATTGATCCCATGCTTATAAAGCACCAGACACAGGAGGAAACATTGAGAATTATAATGTAGATTCACTTTCACACAATGGCAGACAGAATCTTTTGAAAAGCTCACATAGACACAAAAGCTGCTTGTTTTGGAGGCCATATTGCCCAAATAAAGTTCTGAACAAGAAGAAAAAAACGGACATCTGGTTTGACCACCATTTTTTGAGAACTCCCTTCACTTGTGCACTACACAGTTTGCCAACATTTGCTTTTTTTTGGCACATGTCGGTGGAACATCTCAAACCAAAAACCGCCCAAACTGACTTGTTTGGTTCAAACCAGACTTTAGATGAGCCATCAGACATAAGGAAACACAGTCAACTGTCTGTTAAGTAGAAACTCATTTGGGACCAAGCAGGCCAGAATGACAGAACCCTCACATGGCTCAGAATCAACACTAGTCCAAGTTACCTCAAGGTAGATCCTCACCCCTAGTCAGTTTCTTGATCTTATCCTGTCAGAGTTTAGTCGTACATACAGTGAATTACAGAATTCTTTTACAAAAGGTCAAATGTGTTTTTATTTAAGACCCATGCCGATCATCTTTGGATCTATTTTAAAAGCGTTCCCAGTGGTCTTTTAATTATAATTATGCTTTTGGCCAATATCCAAAACCTGTAAACCGTTTTCCAGGACATAGTTTCTGCAGAGCGACAACAGTTCATTAAAAATTCATCTTTGAGTAGTGGGTGGGCCGGTTGGTGTATAGCACCCTCACCCTTCACCTCCCTGATACTGAGAGCTTTCTGTTTACATGCTAGTTTAAAGCCCTTCACACTCTTGTCCTAATGCTAGCAGTGAAACAAACATGGTAAAAAAACATTTTTGTTTCCTCCTGATTCACAACTTTTTAAATACTCAGAAATACAATTTAACATTTGATTTTCTTTATGTATGTCTTCCATTAATAAAAATTGCCATAAGAACATGTAAAAAATACCAAAACACGATTTGGATTTGGGTGTGTTTTGAAAAGAAGTACAAGTATATCAAGCTGCAACTCGATGTATTCATGATCTATTCATGTCAAGAATGAGTCATTTCTAAATACCAGATTCAGCTATGGTGTCCCTCAGGGCTCTGTGCTTGGACAACCAGCTTTCTCAGTATTTTACTCATTGAGTTCTCTGTTACTAAATTCAGATTAAACTGACACAGTTGAGTTGACCCCACCTTGGTTTTTGATTACTAATATATTTTTTGGCAGGAGCACTTATTTAAAAGCCCGCCTAAAATGAATGCATTGAACTCTCCTATTTTTCTAAATGAAATTAGCAAAGTTAGTAAATTTCACTGATTGCTCTACCAACTTAGTCCTTCCTCTGCTTTTGTTTGTAGTCTGTAGAATTAAAATCAGCAGCTTTCTTCAATGGCTCTTTCCCTTCAGTGGACATATTTTACATTCCAAACCACATCTACAGTGTTTATTTGGTGAAGGTTGTTAAGGCTGCCATAACCACACCTATAGTTATGTTTCTATTGGAGGAGGCCTCAGGCTCTACTTGTCCTGCACTGATCTTACCCAGATAGTCTTTTATATGTTGCAATATACAACACACCTAGCTGAACCAAGGAAGACCACGCCCCCTTTTATTAAATAATTTAGCTATCACAAATAGTTAGTTTTTCAAAAGAGTAAAAAATTGGAACCAAACTGATCACTGGCTTCTGTTGCAAAGGGCCGAAGTACAGATTTAGGCCGATTAAAAGGTTAGTTAAAGCTGCATGACAGTAAAGATAAAAGCCACAGTCTGAGTATTGTTTAAGCCAAAGGGCAAAAGGTAATTTTTAACAAGGAATATTTTTCAGCGTTGATAAATTATTTGCCAGAACAGGCAGTTCTTTGCCTTAAAAGCTGTTGGATTTTAAAAAGTTTGTACAAATACCCCCAGATTGTAAACAAAAAAAAATCCCAGGTAAAAGACTGACACCCATCCAGAGCAATACTGACACCCCTATTAGAAAAAAGCAGGTCAAATGCATAGCACAGCTGGATGATCTATGTGGACAGAACTGGAATAACATTTTCAAAACTAAAAGAAAAGCACCAATTAAATATAGACAAAGTAGACAAGTATGGCACTTTCCACACTCTCGGACGCACTGGATTATAAGCAGGACCATCAATGAATGGTCTATTTTTTTAATTTATATCATATATAAGATGTACCACACTGTAAGGGAGACAAAGGGGTCAGAGATAAGTCTTTTTGTCAGACTTTACAAACTGTAACTTTAGAATTTGTTTGTGAGACGCTACACGTTAGCCATGTTAAAAGCATTAGCTGTGTTAGCATATTCACAATACCAGTAACTATATATCTGGTTTACAATGTATAAAAAAGCAGGTCAATAACACTAAAACAAATGGTACTGTGACTATGCCAATTCTCAACCTGCTACACGTTAGCCACAATGTCACCAAAACAAACATTTTGGACAGAATTCTGTGTTCCTCTCAAAATTGCTTCTACATCAAGAAACTCAGCTAAAAAGAATCCATATATAATGCTCTCTGGATTATGAGGCTTTTTCTGTTTTTTCATTTAAGTTTGTCTTGTAATGCGGAAAATACAGTACCAACTTCAATCTGTAATTCGTAAAATGTTCAAGATCCGTCATGCTAATGGCTACGACCCTCCCTGTGCCTTGAAAATACCAGATTGTATCGATGAGGGCATCCGGTGAAAAATTCTCTGCCAAACCACCTGTGCAAATCAGTGAAAGTTGGTTTGCCGTGGCGACCGAAAGGTGAACACACAAAAAAAAATAAATAATGACCAAAAAAAAACTTTAGTTTTGCTTTAAATACATGGGAGTTGTATAAAACTATAAAATTGGTTCACTCCAGGTGCAAGTCTTTTCAAATCTGTCCAAAATCTTTCTCTGGGAGTCCCTCTACTGCAGGGGTGTCAAACTCGATCACACAGGGGGCCAAAATCCAAAACACACTGTAGGTCGCGGGCCGAACAGGATAAACATTTATTGAACACGCTAAAACTACGTTTTTAAAACTTTAGAAATGTACATTTTTAACATTACTATGACTAAACACAGGCAGGAATTTAATTCCAGAATAAATCCACATAAACCTTAAATAACTTCCAATATTTTGCTCTCCAAAAAAATATACTTTGTCACAATTATGCTAGTTAGAAATAAACTAAACTTTAAAAGAAAAAAAACACTCAGATGTATTTACTTCTATGACATTTTATATGAGAAATTACACTCATAAACATCCCAAAAGATGATCTCCTTAATATATATCCTGTTAAAATGATCAAAATATGAACATGCTACCAAACAAAGCCTGGAAATAAAAATAAAGTTTCTTTTTTTTTTTTTAGCAAAAACAAATCAAATTATCTGCAGGGCCAGATTTAATTACCCCAGGGCCACTTTTTAATTTGTATCTCTGTGTGCTTGATATTAATTTAGTGTGGAAAATGTAGTTTTCATACAACACATATTGTGTTTCTCATCCTAAATTAGCCGAACAAACCTTTTTCTTTTTTGTTTTGTTTTTGTCACTGACTGCTGTTGTTGTTTAACAAGGAAGAAGTGAAAAAACTTAAAACAACCACAGCAAACATGAAAGTTAAACCATCAGCGACCTCCAAAAAAACTACTAGTCTTAATGAATACCAATTAACATTAATAGTAAAAAAAAAACTTTAATGGTTAATTTAATTTGTAATCATTTCTAAAAACATCAAATTCAGAAGCAATTTTCTGAAATAGATGTATTCTGTAACATTGAAATCCCTCCAATGAAAACAGCCTTTTTGGAATTTTTAACATTTTTTTTATTTTAACCTTTATTTTACCAGGAAATTCCAATGAGATTAGATCTCTTTTTCAAAGGAGATCTGAGCCGAGGGCATCAACACAAGAAAATAAAATACAGTTAAAACAATAATTGTATGAATAAAATACAATTACAATAAAATACAATTAAATGAACATTATGACAAGAGTTAAAAGGTTTATCAAGAGTGGTACAGTCAAGTCAGGTCAATATTTCTTTACTTGTTCTTGTGGCATTTTACTGATGATGGAGGACACATGAAGAAATTTAATGTCCAAAGTGCATTTCTGAGTAATTATTTACTCAAATTAATATGATTTTACAAAATCAGATAAAAAAAAAAGACATTTGAAAGTGTTTATTTGCAATGTAGTGGGCCACACGCTCGCTGCAATGAGGAAGGGGGCGGGGTCGCCCCATGTGGATGATCCCACCTATCACCTACTGCCCATGCGGATGGTCCCACCTATCATCTACTGCAGAAACTATGTCCTAGAAAATGACAGTTTGGGGGATTTTGGCAAAGAAAAACATAAATAAAATTAAAAGAGCACTGGGAACGCTTTTACAATAGATCAAAAGATGATGGGAGTGGGATTTTAAATAAGGAAACCTCCAGAAGGGGTCTTGAACAGACACTCATTAAGCACCGTGATTGGTTAAGGTTTAACACTTGTCTGTGTGTCCCATTTTTGATGTGGAACAACACACAATGCCTTGAGTTAAGTCCTAAATATGTTTAAAAAAAAAAAAAACAGAACATGTCTGTTTTAAACATTTGTGGGTATACTATTTTTTAAAAGGTTCCTGTTTTTTTGTTTTTATGCACAACACAAACATTTAATAAGAAGGTCATGTCATTAACACAGTCTTGCACTTCATGTGAATGTTGATATAATGGACTCTGAAAACACACCCCGAGTCTGCAAACAGGTTTTTCCTCCACAAGTAAAGGAACAAAACTAAATTAGGCCAAGCTCCGTCCAGCTTGTTGCTATAGTCTTTTTACAAAATAATTTTATAGTTTAACACAAAATAAAATAAACAAATTAAAAGCAACTAAATAAAATGCCAAGATGGTGCGCATAAAGAGGAATAAATGCAAAAATATGATGATTAAAACGGCAAGGAGGAAGGGAGGTAAAACAAGGACAGGAACAAAAGACAAAAAACTAGAAAGACGGACCTTCTTTTCTTTAATTTAGTTGTAAACATTAACAAAAGGTCAGACATTCCAGGTCACTGAAGCAAAAAGATGACAGAGATTGAGTCTACTAACCCTTTAGGAAAATCACCTCATGGAAAAACTACATCTAAAGAAAATTTGAGTGTATTATGGAGTACTATTTTAGAGAATATAAATCACATTTAAATTTGATTTATTTGCTGATCGATAAATAAAATGGATTTTCTGCTTTTTGTAAACTTTGCGCAGATTTGATTACATTCAACATATAGTGAAGTAATATTTCTTTTGTGAGCTGAGCGCAGCAGGAATCGCAGTTTGTTGACAGAAAATGGCTGTTGCTGATGTTGGTCGGGGGGGAAAACCAAACCCTCCGCACTGCATCAGCGGAAAAGCGAAAGTAAAAGCAACATTGCGCGCAAAGGCTGTAATGTTGGTCATCTGAGGATAGCAGAAGCTGGCACCTGAGTCTGGTCAGACACAGTTCGGATGGGAATTCATCATAAAAAGAAATTAAAAAGAAAAGCAGAGAGGACCGGGGCATCTTGCTGCGCGACAGGTACATCTCCAAAATGTTTCCAAACTTTAAGGGCGCATGGTGGATGTGTCCTGAGTGCGCAAGAGCAAAAACTAATATTTTTTTTATTATTGTTGTTTTCCTTTTGCGTGTTATAAGGATTAAGGTGTGATTTTAAGGGTTTTTCTAAAACTATTTGACTAATATTACTTATTTAAGAGTGGGATTCCAAAGATGCGTTATTTGCGAGGTGCGTCTTTCATAAAAGAGAAAATAAAAATCAATGTTTGTTTTTCAATGAAAAGAAAGAAAGAAAGAAGAAAATACACAATCAACTGTCTTAGTTGCAATTAATAGTAGTTTATTTATTTTTTTAATCTTATGTTTGATTTTTTTGTGAGCTCTTGAGACTTTGGTAATGACTTTAACTGCTCGTGCTCGCCATTTTTCACCAGAACGCGCAAAGAGCATGGAGGAATAATTCAAAGATTTTGAGGTTGTTTTCATGTAGATGCGTTCAATTTCAGTTGGCTACTAAAGGGCGTGGCGAGCGTGACCATGTGTGCGCAGTGAGGTCATCGAGCACAAATGCCACGAAATTATAGACTAAAAGTTGCGTAAAGACAAAGGGATTTATGTGGACACATGTTCAATAAAATTAATTAATTCCTTTGGTGGATTATCAACCTTATTTTGGAATTGGTGGGATCCTGTGCACCTGTTTTGGCGTCCTTCTGGATCACACCTGATCTTCCCCCAGTGCTATTCATGAACAAGTGATTAGTAAGTTATAGATGACCATCAATTATCTAAAGTACAGATTCTCTATTGAAAAAAGATAGAAAAAAAGCTTTCTAAGGCCAGACTTTAAACACTGCATGAAACACTGGCCCACTTTGACTGAGAAATAGTACCAAAAAAAATGCATTTCTGAATATTTCTTTATTCAAATATTTGTAAATCAGGAGCAGATGAAAAAATGCTGTTGATAAAGGTTATAGTTATTTTAATGTAGACAAATAGATCCATGTACGTCTTTGTTTTCCTCGTCTGAGTTAATATCTGGATCAAAACTGTACAGAGGGCTAGTTCTATTTTTCTCACACCAAAAATGTTAGGTTGAGGGCTGTAAGCTACTGGGACAGAGTGTAACCAGGTGAATAATGGGAAGTGGAGGTGGGCTCTCTCCAATGTTATGAGTTTTAATGTACTGCATATTTAGGCGTAGTATAAATAAAGCGATTGATTTACTGGAAAAGAAGAAGACAACAATTCACTCGACTAGAGCAAAAATAACCTTATGCTATTTATGATTTATGCTTAAGCTTTCGTTTTCTCTTGGCGCACATTTTGTTTGGCTGTGCCGTTTCGTCTCAGGTTACAGATCTGATGAAGCAAAAGCCCAGAGATTCACAGGCTGCATGTCTTGATTAGCACCGCTTGCAGTGTAGCTAAAGGCGTGTCTCTGTTGACATTGAAAAATTAAGAAAACCCCAAAGCAAACAAGTTTGCATTAAACACTAGAACACACTACTTCACCGTGTTTTTGACCAACTTCAAATAAAATGTACAATATTTTTATAACTACTTGCTTTTATTCCTTTTACTTGTTTGTGACATAACATTTGTTATTGTTCAGAAATGTGTAGCCAAACCAACTTTCACTTTGCTTATCTCAGTGGCTCTCATTGATTTTTAACTCATTTGTTGACTTCCAAGGGGCAGCTTGTGTCAGTAAAGGACAAACTTTGAATGTATTTCTGCTGTGAGAACGTAACCTTTTCTACCTATTCGTGGCATGAATTCCTGGTAAAAACTCGCCATGCTTCCTGGATGTCTGCGGTGGCACAGGGTGTGTCCTGACTTATTCTATTGTTTTCTGATTCCTGCAGTGGATCTTCTTACTCTTTAGGCCCCAGAAGCCCAAGTTTACACATGAAGTGAAAATAAATTTTAAAAAAAGGCAAACAGAGCTGTAAAAATACAGCCTCAGCTTCATTGAAAAACATTGATTTCCAAAAACAAAAATCAATTTCTTCCTTTTGCTTTTGCACTTAATATTTCAGTTTTTCAATTGAAATTTGGATTTGATTTCTGTTCCTTTGTCTTCGTCTCGAACTTGGCTTTACATAAGAGGTTTTTCTCACAATTATCATGTCTATTATGTAAAACATTAAAATTTGCTTCATACATTAGGAGTTGGAGAAGAAAAGCAATTGAAAACACAAGTGCATATGGTATTAGAAGGATTATGTAATAATATCTGCTGCCACTTCCCTGTTATGACTTCTCACTTGTTACCATCCCTCCCGGTTGGTTAAAATGACATTTGCTCTCCGTTTTTGTGTTCGTTTGGTGTTACTAGATGCCAAGATGCAGGAAGGAGATCATGATACGTTTATCCATTCAGACATTCTTCCAGGTGAGTATCAAAACACTTTTTTATAAGGTGCCTGAAAGTTCTTCTGTTGAGAAAGTTTCAGTTGTATGTGGCTAAGCTTCACAAGGATGCTGAACAATGGTGGCTAAAATGAGCTTTCATTAGGTGAAATAGTCAGTTAAAGTGAGTTAGTTATATTGTTTCCATTTAATTTACATGTTGAAAGTTAAACCAGGAAGAACATTTTTTTTTTTTTTGTCTAACTTGTCCTGTCCAACAGCTGAGCAAACAGATACGGGCTGAGAGCCTCTTGTGTTGGACAGATTTTAATGTCCCAACAGGGGTTTATTAGGTATAAACCCCTATTTATACTAGACTTTATTTTTATTGATTATGTCATATTGTTTTACTTTTTTTTTTGGACCGGACGGAAACAAAGAAGGGGGGCAGGGTAAAAGAGGGGGGTTTAGAGAAAAAGGAAGATGATAACAGAGGGTAGTAACATCATAAAACAACCAGGTCTAAATAACAATCTGGAATGGTCAGGGCCTGTCTACACACACACTCAGTTACACACATACCTTTTGGCTAGAATAATCTTTACCTTTAAAGTTGTCAAAAATGTCCACAATATCACTGCAGCTCACACACAATCATAGAAGCTAAAACAAATAAAGCCTTTCATTCCATCACACATTCTGTTAGTGCGAGGTGAGCGGACACCTGTGCTCCGGTGAGTGTTTATGCTTTGCTGATGTGGATGTTGATGGAATGTATAGAGGGAGAGAGAGCCCGGCCATCCCCACGCCAAGGCCCCCCCACCGGGGGGCAGCAGCAGCAGTCCGGACCCCCCCAACACCCGCCATGGAGCCACGGAGAGACTCTGTCCGCCGAGCAATCCCGCCAGACACCCAGACCAGGGCAGGCAGGACTGCCGCAGAGGCCCCCACGCCCGAGAGCCGGAAAGCACGTGAGCACAGAGAGTGCAGGCCCCAGCCCAGCCAGAACAGCAATCCCCCCCCACCACGCCAGGAGGGCCAGCGCAAGGCCCCACCCCCGGAGAGCCCCCAAACCCCAGAGGAACAGCTCACCACCACCCAGCAGCGCCGAGCGTCCCCCCGCCCCATCCCAGGCACGAGCCAGAGCTCCCCCAGGGTGACCCGCTTCAGTGCTCCAGACGTCCGCCCGCGCCCGCCGCGGGAGGTCCAGGGGGGAGCCAGGAAGGGGCTGCCCGCCCCCGCCCAGCAGAGAGACACCCAAGAGGAACGAGGGTCCCAGAGGAATGATGTTAACAAGGCCTGACCAGGCACACCCACTGATGGAATTTTGGAGAGGCCCATTTCTCAAGAGTAAGGACCTGAACCCGAACCACGAGACCTGGACACCCCACGGCTCCGACGTAGTTTGATCCCCTGTTCTAGATCATAAATCTCGGGGATCCCTCTCCCAGCGTGGTGAAGAGGCCACCGAGCCCAGGAGACCGGCACCCAAGAGACAAGACCACAAGGCCATGGGTCCCCCCCCCCTGCCAGGGATGGGGTAGGGGACAGAAGGTCGAAGATCCCATCTTCCTTGTGTGGTGCATGCGTGTTTGCTTGTTAGAGTGTATATTTTGAAGTGTTAGAAGTGTGTGTACTACAAGGTGCGGTTAAAATTGGTGAGTAGGGCCTTGACAGGACATCTCCTGATCGCTCACAGCGATGCCCCGTCACCCTCTCACCACTGGCCCTACATGTCTATGGTGTGGTTAAAATTGGTGGGAATACCCCCCCACCAAGGTCCTGCATGTCTAAGGTGCAAATAAAACTAAGAGGATAAACTCATAAACTCATGCAGCGGCCACCGGAGGGGGGCCACTGGCAAGTAGTCCACCCCCCGCAGCGCACTGCAATACAACCACCCTCCCCTTCTCCCTAAGATTTTCCTTTGGACCCCAGAGCAGAGGCTAAATTATCAGACCCCAACTTCAAAGCTCAGTCCATGACACTATTGTCTGACATAATAGTGATCTGTGGTGCCAAAAACCATTGCTGTTTTAAAGTGCATAATTACACTTTACCTCAGTTTGAAATGATGTTTCTGACCATATAACTTTGCAGCATATAAAGCCGTTATCATCTGCATAACAGGATATCTGGAGAGAAGCCTCTTTACGCACAGAAAAGTCCAAACTGTATAGTTTTTTTTTAGGGGATTCCAACATTATTAGATGAGAAACAGGTTTACTTTTAAGATATAAATTACAGTCATTGCAGGGATTTAGGAAGACTTTCAAGGATCTTCTGAAGAACCCAACCCATCTGGGCTCCAAATGATATGAACACAAATCAGAAAGCGTCTGGTTTAACACTCACTCAAATGACATTTAAAAGCATTTTCTACTATATTAAAGGGACGATAGATCATCAGACTCATCATTGGGTCTTTGTAGGCTCTAGGAGTGCAACAGTGCTTGCAAAACAAGGCTGACTCGTGCACTGCATAACATAGGATTCCAGGTCATTGCCTGGCCAAAACACAATACAATACACTACAATATTTGATATGTCAAGAAACTCAAACACTCCATGGTAACATAAAGTTACCAGTATTTTCTGGACAGTTTAAGAAGCAGCAAAAATATATTTTTTTACATACCTAGATGTTATTCACCAAATATTTTTCATGTAAGTAAAAAAAAAAAAAAAAACATTTTAAAGACCTATTCTGATGAAAATCACAGTTTTTGTGTTTTTATCATGTTCCGGTATGGAGAGAAAATAGTCTCGCTGGATTTGTCCATAATTATTGATTCAACTCATCTCTATCTATTGACTAACTTATCTCTATCTATTGACTAACTTATCTCTGTCTATTTGTGTGTAACTTTGGATTTGTGTGTGCATAATTCATGATTTGTAACTCTTATAATACATACAAAAAGTCATATCACATTTGTGCATAAATGGTTTTGTGTGTGTATCAGGTAATTTGTGCATACTTAAAAAAAAAAAAAAGTTATGTGTAGTTTTAAGCTATTGTCCTTTAAAGGTGCATGTGTGTAAATTGTATTTTTTGCATTTGGTCATTTTTGTACATGTGAACACACAATTGCAAGTTCACACAAAATGTATTGCATGAATTACAAATCATTGTTGCACACACACAAATCAGATGAGTATATTTTCTCTCCATATTTTTTGTGGTATTTTCAGATAATAGAGGACATATATAAAGAAAATTAATTTCAAAATTAAATTTCTTACTTTTTTATCATTCAAATTATTGTGAATCAGGGGTGAATGAAAAAAAAGCCTTTTGAAAAAGATTGTATTTTGTTTTGTAATAAATATCTTGGACGGGCCACAAGCTCCCTCCTCCATTCTACTCAGATACATCCACTTGTAGACGACTAAATCCATGTACGTCTTATAATATTTTAGTTGGGGGGTGTGAGGGGATGTAAGTTCTTAGTAATGAGGAGGGGAAGGGGTTGCGTCCTGTCAATGGCCCCGCCCACAAGTAAGAGTTGAATTTCTAATGAACTACTAAGCAATGTCTCGACTGTTTTCATTTTGGCTAAAATGGCATAAATTAAAAGACCACTGGGAACGCTTTTACAATAGATCAAAAGATGATTGGATGGGTCATTTTAGTTCCACATTTACGTATCTTACTGAACATCCTGCTGATTATGTCATCCTTTGTATCTGCATAAACAGATTAAATCTGAAGATTGTTCATGTCCTTGCATGTAAGAGATACTGTCATAGAACCACACAGCAACCAATACAAAAAAAATCAAACGGTTAGTCGTGTTTGTTTCTTAGATTTATGGTAACGAATGGTCTTAGTCTGTTTAATAGGACTGCACACTTTCAGTTGGAACGTTTTGGCAAAGCTAATCTCATTTTTATTGTTTGTCTACTAATATTAAAATAGCTTAGAAGAAAAGGTTTCTGAAGTACCCCCACCCAAAAAAAAAAAAAAAAAAAAAGAAAAGTCTTGTCTGATGGCCATTCTTTTCTCTGTTTTAGATGATTTGTCTGAATTCCTGGATGACAACTTTTTGGGTAAGCTAAAACGAAATCTTTGGAAGACCGTTTCAGTTTAGAGGTTTGCATTAGTGCAGGTTTAAATTCCACGTCTTTTCTATCTGTTGCATCGCAGTTTCCCTCCTGGATCCAAATGCACTTGATAATGTTTTCAGCTCAATCAACATGGATGACATCAGTCCCCAAAGTAAGCATTTCTTTTTCTTGCTGTGACTCAATAACAATGAGTAACTTTGGGATGATGTGAACTTTAAAAAAAGAAATTTCCTGGTTGAAATGTACAGGTTTTCTGATTTCCAGTATAAAAGATTTAGGAAAATGATCTGTGCAGTAAATGGTCATTTATTGATAGCGGTTTCAGCAGTTTTGTACTAACGACTTTTCCTCTCCTGTTCATTGTAAATTGAAGTGCTTCACTTTGAAAGCTTCCTCTTTCTTGTTGCCATGCCAGCAGAGACCCCCAGCCTGTTAGAACTCAGCGAGCCGAACAAACCGCCAGGAAATTCAAAAAAAAGAAAAAGAGAGAGACGTGAAGAAAGAACCCGTGAGTGGAAGCAAATATTAGGGTTTAGGTGTTAAACGTTCCAGTTATTTGTTTCATAAAATACTCTCCTCTCTCTCTTTCTATAAAGGCACCAATAAGAGCCACACTACAAAAAAAGCAAAAGCAACAGGTGACAAATCCACACTTTCACTTATTTCACTTCCATATTTCATTTTGGGATGTTGACGCAAATTGCAGGTGCAACATAAAAACAATAATTTTTATTTCTTTTTTATAAGTCCCATTAAAACACAGTTTCTTCACAAAGCATGGCATAAAATTGACAAAAGAGTTGTTGTTTTGAAGCTATAACCTTCAAGTTAATTTTAGTTCTGCAGCTGTTGAAACTTTCCAAGTAAAAAAACTATCTCTAAAAAGTGTTTCCGCTTTTTCATAGTTCAACCAAAACCCCAAGAGCCACACACCGAGAAGCCTTTCCTCCTGAGTGAGTTTCCCTAACTCGTGTTGGAAACAGCAAAACAGCACAATGTTTATATTTGTTTAAACATACAAATATTTATTCCCATCCCAGTTACGTCTTCATCTTAAAGAGTGAGCGTGTCACATGTATGTGTAGCCGTGGCTTAGTTAAGAGTGAAAATAGGTCTTGCTGATCATGTTTAACTGAGTTCCCTTATTGGTTTAGAATAGAGATCCAGAAACAGGAAGTTTAATTTTGAAAATGTCAAATGTCACTTTGATAATTCAAAAGAAGAACTGCCATCTTTTTAAAGTTCCTCACACACATTGGGTTTGTTTTTGATGTGAAAAATGTCTATAACGTATTTAATACAAAACCTTGGTTTGTTGGAAATGTTTAAAGATCTTCTCTGACAAAAATTATGTATTTTTAAAATTTTTAAGATGTTCTTGTTGCATTTTTCTGACACATTTTAGCAAACTAGCTCAAAATTGCATTTCTGAAATGTTGTGTATTCAAATTGTTGTGAAAAAATGAATTTTAAAAAAGATTGTATTTGTGACAGAAAATTGGGAATAGGGGCGGGATTGCTTCAAAAGTCTAATGAACTACTGCTGCTCTGCAGAAACTATGCCCTAAACAATGGATTAAAATTTCATAATCACAATTAAAAGACCACTTGGAACTATTTTTATAATAGATTAAAATATGATTGAAGTGGGTCTTTGAAAACTTTATTTGGAGGATGTAACATTTAAATTTTTTTGCAGGGAGGGATGCAGAATCTGGGGAGAATCTAGAAGGTTGCAGGACAGACCTCCCTGACACTCCGCCAAAAATCCTTCGCTTCTACCCGCCGTCGCCTGCCGCTCCAATTCCCATTCAGTTCATTGCCATCCCAGAGAACTCAAGGTATCAGCTGGTCCAGCTGCCTCCACCCAACTCTTCTGTCATCAGGCTTCCACTGCCAAACACTCCCACCACGCCAACGTACATTTTAGGTGAGTTGTGTTGATGCTGATTTGTTACTGTAAGGTAAAGTTTGCAGAGAGAAAGCTGTTACAGTTTAAAGACCTGCTCCAATCATTTTTTGATCTGTAGTAAATGCGTTCCCAGCTCCCTTTTAACTATAACCACGTCATTTTAGCTTAATTAAAAAACATCTGTCATTTTCTCGGGTATAATTTTCTAGGATATAACTAGAAAACATTTTCTAGGATATAACTCCAGCAGGAGTTCATTAAAAATTTCCTATCATGTAGTGGGCGGGACTGTTTCCTTTTGCTGTAAGCTCAGAGCTGGAGACTTGCGGCCTGCCCCGCATTTTTCTATTTCATAAATAAGCTTTTTCTCAATTGGCGTTTCTTTTCTCTGCTCCCGATTTTCCATGTTTCTAGCCAAGATGTATTGAAATGCAATTTTGAGCTTAATTTTCTTTTTTTTCCGTCATATTAAAAACATGAAAAACAAAATCATCATCAGAGTGACTGGATAATGATTGTTTTGGTGGCTAGGTAGTCAGCACACATTCATTTGTAACTTCAATTTTGTAGGATGTGAGGAAAGTTTGTGTTTTTTCTTTTTATATCAGGGGTGTTTTTGTTTGTTGTGTTGTCTTTTCCTAAATTTATTATGCTGATTTCCCCAGTTTTGTTGAAGGCAATTAAGAGTTTTAATTTTGTCGTCTTCACAACAAAGCCTGGTGGGGACACAACACTGTATTTTACTGTATTATTAATACTGTATAAAGACCACAATTGAACCATTATTGAGATAGAGGAAAAAAAGGATACTTTTGCACAGTATGGATTATATTCCACTGTCAGGGAATGGTCAACTTTATGTCATATTCAGTATAAGGTGCACTAAACTACAGTATATGACACGTTAAGGGAGACAAAAGAGTTATATCAGTGAGACTTTAACTGCATTCAGAGTAACTCTTGAACTTGCTTGTAACATGCTACACAAATAGCCGCGTTAGCTACATCAAAAGCGTTAGCTGCATTACCATATTTAAAGTGACATTCAACTGTTACTGCGCTAATTTCCAGCCCTGTTAGTAATAACAAGGAATAACAAGGAAAACAGTGTGACACCGCTACATGTTAACTGCGTTAGAAGCGTTAGCCACTTTAGAAGCGTTAGCCGCATTAGTGTATTTACAGTAACTCCCAACCTTGTTTCCAAAAAACAGACTGATACCGCCAAATCAAGCGTTAATGTGACCATACGCTAACTTACAACCTTGTCAGTAATACGTAGAAAAGAAAACAGTGCAACACCGCTACATGTTAGCCGCATTAGCATGTTTACAATTACATCAAACCTTATAGTTGGGAAAATTGAGCAATTTCTTTTATTCATTTATTTTAAAGACACGAACCAAGTTTGAATGCTTTATAAAAAAAAAAAAACTAATTTAATTTGCAGTCAATTTGAATTTAAAACATTCGCTTAAAAGGTCAGATTTCCCAGTGAAATTAATTTATTTTGTCAAAATCTTGAAGGAAAGAAAAACCAAGCGCACCAAAGGAAATAGTTTAGTTGGGGCGGGGGCGTACTTTGTTTAATAAATTTCTGGCTGAGTTAGTGATTCAAGATAAAGCTTCCTTCTGTTACATAATCGCCAATGCATGTATTGAATGTTTTGGTAGCAAAATGTTACTTTGGTTTCCCTATCTACAGAGAGTTTATGTATTCAATCTTAGGGCTAAATTTGTATATAGTAATTTAAATAGATTGTTTTAGCTTTTGTCTCTAGCATTTGCTTATGCTGTGCTGCTGTACCTAAAAGTACAGATAAAGGTTGTAACAGAAATGTCTGTGGGAAAAATCAACCACCTCCTTTCTTTAACCTTCCCTCAGTCATAGGCACGTTGATGCATGAGGGGGTTTTTCCCCCACTTTTCTATAAATTATAGGAAAACTATTAGTTTCTCTACATTTATTTATTTGAAAAATGCTCTGTATTTTCTTTTATTTTATTTAATCTTTGCTCAAACTTTATTGCAGTTCATGCTGACTCGCCTCCCTGCAATCGCCAAATACCCCCCTTGTCTCCAGGTGAGTACTTCCATCGTTGATCCAACTAATATAGACACACTTTTTCCATTGGGGATCATTAATTAAATGCTGGAGAACCAAAGAACAATTCTATACTGGGCTTAAGTTTATATGACTTTTATTTTTTATAATAAAAAAAAAAAGTTTAAATGACTTGTTAATATGACAGGTGCAATATAAATGAAATAATTAACATTAAAATAAAATATAGAAAAAAATAAATTTTAAAAAACTGGTTAAATTTCACCCCTTGGGTCCTTCAGGGTTATGGGTTCTAAACTACAGTAGCTAAACTCCTGATTGCAGTCAAACTTCCTTTAGCTAAAGCAATGAAACCGACTTAATTGGTTATAGAAACAAAAAGAAGTTTAAAGGTAACTTAAGAGCTCATCTTTAGAGGAACACAGACAATCAAGTTGAAATTCTTGCTGACAGTAGACTCAGACCTGAGTTTCCAGTGCTAACATTAAGACAATCAAACAGTGAGACTCAAAGATCTCAAGTCCAGACAAGTTTTTTTTCTCTCGTCCTCAGCCTATTTGTTAATCAGTTAGAAGGTCGGATGTGTGAAAGGGATGGGGGGTCGTGTGGGGGGAAGGGGGATCTATTTAATTTTTGTGCTTTTTTTCATATTTAATTTGTTTGTTTTGTTTTAGTGTAACACACTTTGTGTTATGTTTTATATAAAAAGTGCTACATAAATAAAGATCGATTTGATTTCATTTGATTTCATTTGGAAAAGCGTCTTCAGGTATTCATCTGCAGTCTGAATAGCTAACAGCAAAGACATGTTCACGGTTTTAAAGTCACTCAAAAGTTGATCAGAGTGGGACTAAATTAGATACTCCACATTTTTCTAGTTTATATCATACTTTTTGTTTTTGCATTTTAATTATACGTATCTTAGTGTCCTGAAAAGCTTTCCACATCTGTGAAGCTATTTAGATTCCCTCCAAGTATAAATGCGGTAAACAAATAGAATGTTTTCATGACCTTGTTGATTTTTATTGACTGTGCTTTACTCTGTTGTCTTAAATTTGCAGTGGATGGCGCTGTAGCCCCGATTCTGATGAGCTCATCCCCATCGGGTTCTCTATCAGACACAGCTAGCAAGGCTATGTCTCCCTCCTATGTCTCCCTTCGTTCTCCCACTTGTGGTGAGCATTGTCGTCACTTTTGTATCTTTACCCTTGAGATGAACACATTCTTATTCCCAAGTCGTCACATATTGACGTTTGGTTAGAGACCCCTTGGGAGTCGTTGTTTTTTGATGTGCTGGCTGTTCCCATTAAATCATAGATTCCAATCTCTGGGCCACGAACCGGAACCGTTCCAGTAATGGGACATGGAGCACACTGTTATCCTAACCCAGTACCGGATCGCATCCAATACCACGTCCAGGCCTGGTTCTTGTCAGGGACCGTGTCCAGTACTGCGTCTGTTATGGCGTTACATCTGATATTGCGCCCGGTGCCGGGTAGGGTACCAGTACTGGGTTAGGGTACTGTCCGCGTCCCAAGGACCAGTCCACGTGCAGTACGGCGTCTGGTACCGTGTCCCAAGGGTTTTGAACCCTTGATTATACAAACAGCCAGCACGTCAAAAAATGACAAGTTGTGGGCACCCAAAATGTCAAAAAATGACGCGGAGGGATCCATAATCAAACGATATTATGTAACGACTTGTTGAGACATCTTTGTTCACAAACTTCACATGGTTTCCATTTCAGATCAGTCCCCAGTGAAGGAGCCACCTCAATCTCCCAGCATTCCTGACATTCCCCGTGAGGAAAACATTCTTGTGTTTTGTTTTTGTTTTTTTTCAGAAGGTGCAGTTTGGTAACCATTTGGATTTTATCTTCTAGAGAGTGTTAAGGATTACATTCAGGCAGCCAAATCTCACATGTACCAACTATGCATGGAAATGGAGGAAGGCTTGAGTATTACATCTCATTACGTGGAGCCGCATTTGAGCCAAAGAGAGATTTATCGCTCACGAAAAAGCACAAACAAATGTTCGGACAAGGAGTTTTCCATGACTGGACGTACACACAGACTGAAAAAAGCCCTGCAGCTGAATCAGGTACGTCTACATCATGAGGATGCTTTTCAAATGATGCATCATGCAGATTGAGAATAAAGTTGAATTTACCTCACTGGGAATTATGTTTCCTTTTTTCCTGCCAGATCTTTGAAAGCTCTAACGAAGGGAAATCTAATCGCTGCATTTTGCTGCTCGGAAACGCAGGAATGGGAAAGACCACTTTGATCAAGAAGTTGTGTCTTGACTGGACCAGGGACTCCTTCCCTCAGTTTGACTTTGTTTTCCTACTTGATGGGAAAGGACTCACGTTGACAGAGTCAGTACACAGTCTTCAGACACTCCTTTTTGACCTTTCTTCCGCCGCTCCTTGCTGTGTTGACCCAGATGAAGTATACGCTCAAGTTCTGGCATCCCCTAAACGCGTCCTCATCATTTTTGATGGCTTTGATGAGCTACGGGACTATGAGAGCCTACTCCAAACTCAGGAGAAAGACTGCGTGACTCAACTGCAGAAAGACAGCAAGATGCAGACCTTCACAGTTAGGCAACTGTATTCCGCCCTTCTTCAGAGGCTCCTTCTCCCAGGATGCACTCTGCTCCTCTCCAGCCGGCCAAGAGGCGCCGGCAGTCAGCTACTCCGACGGGTAGATGCCCTTCTGGAGGTGTGCGGCTTCACCTCAGACAGTATTGAGACTTACCTGACTCATTACTTCACCGATCCTGACTTGAGGGCATCTGCTCTTGATTGCTTAAAAAGCAGCAGCTACCTGCACCATCTGTGCTGGAACCCTGCACTCTGTCGGTTAGCGTGCATGGTTTTAGAGCAGGGCAGAAGCTCCGAGAACCTGCCAAGAACTTTGACTGAACTATGTCATCAAGTTGTTTGCCTGAAAATGGAAAAACATGCAAAGAACTCAACAGTATGTGGTAGCGCTCAGACACAGACTTCTGCAGACTCTACACAAGAAAGTTCAACAGAACTTTCAAATACTTCTCAAGAAAGGATATTGAGGAAAAACTCTAAAACCAGAGGATGGGTGAACAAATCCAAGAAAGCTAAAAAGTCGGGAAAACAGGAAGACGATAAGAATAGATATAATCTGTCTAAGCATGCAGATGAAAGTGAAAATAAAGACTTGCTGCTCCAACTGTGTGTTTTGGCATGGGAAGGGGTCAAAGCCAACTCCTCCTCAATTCCCAGGGATCGACCCATTTCAACGAAAGTCAAGGTTTTTGGCATCAGCAAAGGGGTTCTCCGTCCTCAGCAGCTGAGGAGGAGGAGGCTCTCAAATGAAGTCAGCAAAAATGAGGACGAGAAAAGAGTGGAAGGACAGAGCGAGAAAAAGGGAGAAGATATCAACAGTGCTGATTGTAAGGATATCATTCTGGTCTGGACCTGCGCTTTTCTGCAGAGTTACTTGGCGGCTGTCCATTTGTCCTTGTCAAGGTAAGCCAAACAGAAGTGAAACTTGTGCCACACACACAGTTGCCAGGAAACCCCTTTTCCTGTCTGCTTTCATTTTTGATTTTGTATTCCCCTAAATGTCTTAATCTTGTTTGTGTTGTCAGGAATGTCTCAGACCGCTCCTTTCTCCAAGCCCTCCCTTTCCAAACAGGTGCGAAATGCCGTCGGCGGCCCAAAAAAGAGGAGCTGGAGCTCACTCAGAGAATTGTGGTTGGGCTGCTGTACCACAAAAAGGAAAAGCTCCAGCTGCTCCATTCACACACAGAGACTGTCTTCAGAAATATGCTGACCAGCAGACAGGGTTTGGTCGCAAAACACCTGGCAGGCCTTCCCTACTCCAACCTGGTTTCTGCCCAGGTCCTGGAGCTGTGCAACTATGTTTATGAGGCAAGCGTTTCTCAGGAAAGCGGTGGGAGAGAAGCCGGAGGCACAAAGCTGGCCACTCAGCTGGCTGAAAACCTTCCAGAATCTCTCAGGTTTAACGGGGTTCCTTTCAGTCCACCTGATGTGTTTACCGTAAAAGACGCTCTGCAGAGGGGAGGTGCCGAAGGCAAAAGCTTCTGCTTGGATTTGGAAAACACCGGGATACAGATCAGTGGACTCAGAGCTCTGGTGAGCCTCAACAACATCAGCTCATTCAGGTAAAATCGCTACACACCATATTTATCACTGCCTGATGAATTTGAAAGGAGGATGCGATTACTCATTTGTTCATAAAATGTTTGGTCAAACTGCAAAAAGGAAAAAAAAAAGATAAATAAGGTGGGCTTGCATGCTTTCAATAACTGGATTTAACGACACTGAAAAACAGTAAAAAGAGTCAAAAGGTCAGTTAAAATGAAGTTCATAAAATATTTAAACCATTCTTTTCTAAAGACTCTTTAAACCACAAATTCCATCAATTGTAATAAAAAAGTATTTGATGGGTATATGTAAAGTTCAAGAAAGGTCAAGACAAACTGAATAAACATAGAAAGATTATAAACAAGTAGGGACTAGCTTGAATTTGTGAAAAACTACTTGGTGGTCACAGAGGGAAGTGCACTGGTTCTATTTATTTTTTTTGGTGGTTGACATGATTTATTGTGGAAGTAAGTGTCCCCCCACAGGTCAGATGCATAGTACTCTTGTCTTTTTCAGTTTAAATAGCTAGTGTAAAGTGGAAGTCCTATTAGCTGTCACACACCTGAGTGTGTGAAATTTGTTCCTCGCTTTTGACTCATCCCTGGGACAGGGGTGAGCTGCAGTCACAGCTGCTATTTGTTCAACCCCCCCCAATTCAACCTTAATTCTGTGTGTCAAACAGGGATTGGGTCCCAATATTAGAGTCTTTGGAGTAACTTGATCTTGGACTTGAACTCACAACCTTCCGGTCTCATGTCAGACTCTACAGAAATGAATTATTTAAAATTTGGCTATATGCGGAAAACTTGGAAAACAATAAATCTTCATGTTTTGGCTGCGATTGTTACACTTTTTCTGTTAGCCTACATACCGACCCCGGCCCCCCATCAGAAGAAAACAGTTATGTGGCTCTCGCAAGAAAAAAATTTGGGACCCCTGCTGTAAAATTTTGAAAATTAGCTCAACTTTTTTGCTCCAAAAGTTTTTTTTTTTTTTTTGAGATTTCATGGTGCTCCAAAAGCCATTTTTTTGAAATTTGGGAAGCAGGCAGGGAAAAGCCCTTCTACAGCCCCTAGTGGAGTGATGATGAACTACAGGGCAGGAAACATGGATCAAGTCATATCCACCTTATTCCTGGGGCCGCTGATGTAAAACGGGTCATGGGTGCAACTTCCGGTATAGCAACCGGAAGTCACACAGCGCTATTTGTTTCCATTGAAAGTTGGCGTTTTTGTTAGCTTTAGCGGTGTATAGAAACTTTAGAAGCGTGTTTTACTTAATCCCTCAAAAGTTTCAAAAATGGCTTTGCGCAGCTCATGGTTGTTCTAACACCCAAACTAAATTAAATTTGTGGCTTAAGGAGCGTTGTGTGGAACATGGGCCGCTGACGAAGAGGGAGTGCAGCTGCCCTCCTCGGTACAGATTTTACCGTCCATCAGGCGAGGATGAAGTCAGAAGGATTTGGCTCCAAATGTAAATCTTAAGAAGCCACTTAAGACTTTATATGTATGTTCGTTTCATTTTGTGGATAAAGTACCCACGGAGGAAAATCCGTATCCAACATTCTGGTTGGGTTACTCCAGACCACCAGAGAAGAAGAGACGCCGGGTACTTCAGATACCTGACAGCGCGGTGAATTTGCTGCAGCGTCACAAGAACAGGGACGATATTTCCTGTGTAATTGCTGCATCTCCTGGTATTAACTATTCAAAAATTACAGATGTTTAAACCACAGCTGACTTTGTCAAAACATGAAACGGGCTAAAGCTACACCGCGCGATGTAACCCTCATTGGCTCTGGCAGCATGTAAACACAAGCACGTAAAACGATATGGTTATAATTGATCAGCACTGTGTGGTAACTCCGGCAGAAATAATCATGTATGAAGGTATTGATATGCCTCGGAGCTTTAAGATTGTTCAGAGCTTCACCATCTGCCGCAACCGAACTGAGAAAGTAGCTAAAAATGCTACTATATGTTATATTTGGACATTTTTTAAGGTCATCCTTCAATTTTAACAGGCACCGGAATTGTTACGTCGCCTCTTTAAAGACATGACAGCTGCTGTTTCCACATTTATATGTAGTTATAGATCCAAAACAAGGGGGATTGCGCTGTCGGCTCTACAGTTGTAATGTAAATAAATGCTACTTCCGGCGTCTACAGGAAGTATCCCCCATAATTCACGCAAAGGCTCATGGGGCATAGGAATAAAGTGGATAGTGTTGTTTAATTGAAGTTCTCATCATGTGAATGAGGTAGGGCTCTCAGAAATGCTTATGTCAAATATGACACAAAGGGTCAAGACAGATTGAGAACTTCATATGTTAGTGTTTCTTTTTAAGAATGATATATATGCCTATTTTACTTTAAAAAAAGAAAACAAAAAGCAAAAAAAATGTAATTTTTAGATTTCTGTATAAAGATGAATTTTGGGTCTTCCACAGGGCGTGCATCGCTGATGTCATCAGCCTCTGGGAGCAGCTGGAGCAAAGTGGGGATGACGAGCTCCTGCGAGGAGCGGTGTCAAAGTTCCACATCCACCCTCTGAAGGCCACACAGGTGTGTCACATAGAGCACCTGGAGAAACTGGTGAACATCCACACGAACAAAAGGCTTTCAGAAAGGTAGGGCTCCGCCCACAGACCCCATTCAAGTCAGACGCACAGAGCAGCGCTCTAACCGTCTTTTCGCCGTAGCTCCCGGCTGTCCAACTCCATCCTGGCAGACGGGGTACCGGCCGTCAAAGACTTACACAAGCTGGAGTTTGAGTAAGTTAGACAGATATTTGAGTGCAAAAATAGTGCTGTCATACAATTAATTAAATATGACCTGTAATCAATTAATAAATCTAATCAATTTTTTTTAAATCTAACCTAATATTTGCTGTAAAATACCTAATTTTGAAGTATTTTCCTTAAAAATTGTGACATCGTTGCCCAGTAAAAGGTCAAAATATGACTAAAAAAGTGGCTTTATGAAGTTTTTTTCAATCTTTAACAATTATGGGGAGTGCTTTAATATAACCCATCAAAAAAGGCATTTGAGTAATCCAAAAAGTATTGACCACAAACTTTTATTAATACCAAAATATGTAAAAATAGTATACCTTATTCTACAGTGAGTTTATACTTTCCTTTAACCCAGGGATGTCAAACTCGTTTTGGTCCAGGGGCCACATTCAACCCGAATGATCTCAAGTGACCAGTAACATAACAGCAAGATAATGGTCAACTTGTTATCTGTAGCTTTGTTTTTGTTTTGTTTTTTTCTCATTTAGAAAAAAAATCCCTCAACTAACAAAGTTGATTAGTCGCTTATAATTAAACATTTATTCAGAGGCCAAAAGATTTCAAATAAAATGCATTTTACTAAAAAAGAAAAAAATGTTTTATTTCATTTTACTGATTATTTTACATCTGACATTAAAGCAATCCCAATAGTAAACTCAAGAGGGCGCTATGGAAAAAAATGAAACGCTCTGCCTGAAAGATAAATGTGCAAATCGATGAAAAATTACTCTTAGTTAGAATACATCTTACCCAGATGTGGCACGCGCTTTTAAAGATATCCTGTTTATTTCTGGATCTCTTGTTATTTCGGTCTTGATTTTCCTTTATTCCTCCTAGTGGTGGAATTGTGCATTTCGGTCATTATAAAAGAACCACGACTCGCCACAGGAATAGGCTAGAGGCTTGCTTTTGTTTTTCAACATCCTTATATTTTTTTCTCTTCACAACTGGGCTGGATTAAACAATCTGGTGGGCCAGATACAGCCCACGGGAAGAACGCTTGACTTCCCTGCTTTAACCTCTTTAGTGAATTTGAGAATTTTGGAGACTGAAAAGAGAGATCTGAAGATGAGAAGGTGACACCGGAAGATTTGAAAAATTTGGACTTTCTTTATTGTAACAGGACAAAAACCATGTGGGAAGGGGTAAACTTTCCCCCTGAAACAACGCTTCGTGTAACTTATAATGTTTAGAGGAGCAACAGAGCAAACACTGTAGCTTTCTCTATGCCAATGGGTCCTGCCACATTTGAAATAGTCTGTTTTTTGTGAAAATTTGTGTAAACTTAAAATATAACACGATTAAAGTACTAGTAATTACATATTTTTACTGTTGTGGGATAATGCCCTTCAAGATGTCCATTATCAGCAATTAATGGACTTAAAGGAAATTAACGCAAATAAAAAAACTAAAAAAAAACATACTGAATTGTCTAATTAATTAATTGCATTTAATGTGACAGTTTGATGAAGAAAGGAAGGAGATGATTGTAACGGCGACTTTCTCCTCAGGCTTGGTTTAGAAGAGAGTCCTCTGGCTCTTCCTAAGCTATGGGACCTTCTACCGGGCCTGCACAACCTCCAACACTTGGAGTAAGCAAAAACACAAAACCATCATTTTGTGCATTTATTAGACATGTTACATAACAATCTTTTACGATTCAGCCTAGAAGACAGTAAAATTGAGGACAAAGGAGCAGAGAAACTGGCCATGGTATTAGACTCCCTCACCTCTCTGGAAGTATTAAAGTGAGTTCATGGCTTCTCTTTGGTTCGTGTTTTCTCTGATTCTTTGACTAAAGAAGCGTTTTTGGTCTTAGTTTGTCACAGAATTGCATAGGAGACGACGGGGTGAAAAAACTGGCACTTGCACTGAAGGATCTACCCAGACTGCAAACTTTAAGGTATCGAATGCACGCATTCTCATCTATAAATACAGCTTTCCTCAGACGCAAACTTTCACATCTCTTTTTTTTGTTTATCTTGTTCCAGTCTCTACAGTAATGAGATTTCCGATGAAGGCGCGAAGAGTTTGGCGGACGTCCTCCCACACATGCCGTCCCTCACACATCTCGAGTGAGTAAAGGCTCGTGTCTTTGTTTGGGGCCAAGCATACAAAAATCACAAAATAAAATCTAGTGTATTTTATGGCTTGACTAAATAGTTTGTGGCTCCAATTATTAGTTTTTAGTCCTTTTTTAAATGAAAATCTTAACCAAACTTACTAGCAGAGTCAGTAGGTGACAAAGATCCACATTTGATAATGCTTTGGGTGTTTTTTTTTTTTTTTGCAGCGTGGGCTACAACAAGCTACGGGGTATCGGAGCACAGAGCCTCGCGCTCAGTCTGAAAGACTGTAAAAAGGTTAAAGCCCTCAGGTGAGCTGTTATATTATCTAAACAGCACATTTTATGCACGCTTTATACTTCATAGCGATTGGCCATCACATCAATCGAGTCTCTTCTGCAATCGTGCAATCACATTCCTACTAAAGTTTGACGGTTTTGCTTGCGACTTTCTGTCAGGACAAACTTCTGAGAGACATTTATACTTTTAAACCTGATCAGTATTTCTGTGTTTTTGCATTTTATTCATAGTGATACATAGGGATCTTTAAGATTCTGTGCTTTTTTTTTTTTTTTTTTTTTTTTTTTTTTTTTTTTTTAGTCAGAATTTAGTCAGAAAAGGACCCAAAATGCAGTAGGCCAGGCTTGGTGAATGGGACCTGGTTGCAGACAAGATGGCGCCCAAATACATTATTAAACTCATCATTAGCTGGAATCAAAAATCTCACAACTGTAGCTGAATTTGCGAATAAATGCTTGAAGATTCCTAAGCGTAACTGTAATTAGTAATACTACCTGACCATAATTAACCCATTAGTGAAAATGTCTCTAACAAGAAAAGAAAAAACAAAGTTTTGAAATAAAAACTCAAAAATGTTCTGTTTTAAATTAATTTTCAATCAAGGTTCAAATATGTTTTCCTTAGATTTTTTGTTATTTCTTTCTTTTGCGAGGTGAATGGTGGTGGCCCACAAGTAAGAAAGTTTGGCCATCCCTGGTCAAACCCCTCTTGTATTTAGAAAGCAGTAATAGCAGCCTTGTCCCGGGACATTTTCTGGATACAGTTTGCCACGCCGTTGCATCTTCTGAAATAAAGATAAAAACCCCAAAATGTTCTGCATCTGAAGTGTGTGTGAATGTTCTGCAAATCTTGTGCGCGCAACTGGGTGTCAAATTCCAATCAAGGATGATGTCATCGGCTAGTGACACATTTCGCAGCAATTGGATCAATCTTCTTCTAATGACTTTGTGACTCGAGCAACGACAAATTGCTATGAAGTATAAACTACCTCTGAGTCTCAATTTTGATATATACATATATTTTACTTGTTTTGTCTCATATCTTGACAGGATGTGGAACCAGTGCATCCCATATGGAGTCTTTGAGAGCCTTCAACGACAGGACAGTCGCATCCTTTCGCTATCCTAACCTTAACATAACCTTTTTATTTTTTTTAAGCTGTGCCAGAAACAGTTCAAAGAATCTCTCAGGAAAGGAGATCCAGATGAATTTCAGGACTGGCTGCACTACAATTATCAATTTTTGCTGCTTTCTTTACCAGGTCACCAGATGAACGTTTTTTTTTTTTTTTTAAGAAATGAACACACATTTGGTCTTGTCTGACTGTTTTGTGACTTTATTCCAATTTAAAAATGAAACTTTTCACTACAATGTTTGTGGTTTTTTTTCATGTGTTTACTGTTACATTTTTAAATAATTGCCCACTTGTGTAAATTTTGTAAAATACCTGTGTTTCACTTTTAAAATAAAAGTATTCGTTGCACTTTAAAAAGTGCAATGTTTGTTCACTTTATAGTTTGGGTTTTATTTAAAAGCCATCTATCACTTCCTTAAATGAAGGTTTTCTATTCTTCATTTTTAACCAAATTGACCTTTTATAGCAATTTTCTGTCTCTGTTTGCTCCATATATTTTAGAGTTGCTGCCAACACTTTAGAAACTGACAATGCAGTGGATCAAATGGTTAGCAAGAAATACCTCTTGTAGAAGAAAATTAGATTTGAAAATGAATAAATAAGTAACGTTTATTTTGGCTTTTCTTTAAACTGTCTTTATTCATCTTTCCCTTTGCTTCTTCTTTACTTTTAAAAAGTCTATGATTAAGGTGACTGTACCTTTGTTCTGCTTTGTGCTAGCTCCCTCTTGTGGACAAACTACAACATAACACCAACACAGAAGTTGTTCTTCACTTATAACTTTATTAAATACAGATCAGAAAATAGAAATTTCTCACAATAGCTCATTGGAGAATGTGCATACATCTGCCATAAGGCAGAGCTGGATGGTGAACAGAAACACTGCCTAAAGCCGTGTGCTGATGATGGTCAAAAGGTCAAAGTAAACACTTTATCATCTTGTTTCCAGTCATTTAAAAAAAATGGACATGAATATTTTTAAGAATAATAATACTGATTATTACAATTTTTTTCTTGTACTGCCCTTAAACTCAATATTTTTTTCAAAAAATATCATCTGTAGGCTTTTTTTAATATCTTGAGATTAAGAAATTTCTAATTTGAAAACAAAAGCCCTACATTGTGGAATCTTGTTCCCATAAAAAACATTTATTTTAAATAATAAAATATTGCTCAAAGGCATCCAAATTAACAACCATGTGGCATTGTACTCTATGAAAATATGTTTTACATTCACACACTAGGCAACTACTCCACTCTTTTCTTGACTTATTGCCGAGTGACCCTGGAAATAGCTAGCTATGATTTTGGTGATGGGACGAGCAAAATGAATGACTGAATTACCACCAGCTGCACCACTTGGGTTGTAGTTGTATCGGGAAACATGCACGTGCGCCTATTTTATGGACTTTATTTTTTCTCCTGTGCATTCAGAATAAAAATGCCCCAAAATAAAACTTCCTTTTCCACTGTGTTGGATCTTAAGCTAGGTTTCAACTGCTCCTGGATCCGCAGCACTAACAGTATAAAGTGTAAAAATACGGAAAAACACTGGAACAGGTCTGTCTTCTTGCATACATAAAGAAAACAAACCCCTTTGCTTTATTTTAATTATTGCTTTTAATCATCCGATGAATTTGAAGCATTTTTTTTTGGCTATAGTAAAAACCACTTTGTCACCTAAACGATCATTTTTCATCTTGCAGTAAAATAAAAGCTAAACTGAAACAGAAGATCTTGTTTTTGATCTCTGATGAATCTTGAACCGGATTTTTTGTCATGGATCTAAAAACCACTCGTTCTGGACATTTAAAATTATTTTCCTTCACTTTGGAGCATCACACCCTTGTCTTCACAGCCGGTTTGTGTCTTGCCAGCACACCAGAATTCTTGATTGCAGCTGGGAGTGAACATCCCTGATTCGATACAAAAGATCTAGCTCTTGAGGATGAAGGAGCCGCCTAAAGCAGTAACTAGTAATCCAGCGAGGACCATCCACTGTAAGATAGCTCTCAGTGCAGTCAAATTCAGTTTGTGAACTGCCAAAAGAAAGCTTGGGACAGAATGCATGAGGAAAATCCTGCACCACCTGTGTCCCAATCAAGGATCCGAAGGTCACAAGTGTCAATTCCGATCCTGTATTCTCTGATTCAGCATGGTTGGATCTAGAACAGGGACACGTCGGAGCTCTGCCTCAACCTGTGGACACAAAACACATTAAGCTTTGTACCAGAATTGTAAATGTAAGCACTGAAAAGTGATATAACCTCATACATTTGGAGTCTCCAAAAGATGCTGCAACCGAGTCCACGTTTGAGGCCATTTCCCCCACAGTCCTGGCCTCCACACGTGGTTCATCCCCCCAATTCTTGTCATTCCAGGTAGCCCTCGAAAACGTCCAGTTCCGTGTCTGTGTCGTAAGGTACGGAAGCCGGGTCGGACAGCACCCCGAGGTCCACCAGCGCCTGGTCCATGTCCTCAGGCAGGAACACTATCCCCACATTCAGGACGATGTACTCCATCAGAAAGGCATAGTAGAGGATGAGGACGTTCACAAAAAATAGGCCCAAATAAAACATATATGGGAGTTCGTCCAAAAGCGATTCCACCGAATCTAGCTGGGCATAAACTGGCTGTGTCATAGAAGAAAGGGATGCAACCGGGGCTCGTGTTTGCTAACTTTTAGTCGCGATATAATTTACTGCTTTGGGCCTGGAGTGTCCATTTCGTCCCGAACGGCCTTCCGCTTGCTCGTTTATCTGTACGGTCCAGACGTCAAGGGAGTGTGGAAGTTAACCGGCGATGCGTTCATTGCTAATAATAAACTGCAATAAATATCTCGTTAGCTTAACGAGTCTTTTTGGCATTGGCTTTACAGAAGTCACGTCATGCCAGCTGGCTTCAATTAAAATAAATAATATGCAAGAATATCCCAAACAAACCTGCCTAAAAAAGTGTGCTCACGTCCACGAACACATTCCATGGGTGAATTTATACATATATAAAAGGCGAAATGTCCCCTCTAACATTCCAGCCTTGCTGCATCAAAACAGGGACAACAAGAATGACGCAAAAGGCTCTGGCCATTGATTGGCTAATGCACCCGCGAGCTGTGATCTGATGGGCCAATTAGTTGTCAATCACTGGAGCGAGCGAATAAGAAAGCAGTCGCTAGTTTTAGTCGTCACAGCCATCAGACGTTTTGTAGTTCATTCTGGCAACGTTTGCTGTCTAACATTAGACTACATTTCCCGAATCCAAGGATAACGAAGACATGTTACGTAATGACCTTTTTTCTTTTTTTTTACTCCGCCGTCTCCGCCTTTCACAGTATCACCTCTGCCTGTTGAGGAGATTTCCGTATGGATGCAGACGTGGTTTTTTGTTAAATTTCTTGGCTGTCAGAGATTTTACCCCCTTTGAACTGCAACCATGTTCGGACGCTCCCGGAGCTGGGTTGGAGGACAGGGTAAAGCAAAGAACATCCACTCCCTGGACCATTTGAAGTGAGTAATTAGCATAACAAAAGCTAATGCTAGCTTCTGAAATATCCGTATAAAACGTACAAATATGTATTGTCCAGCAATATATTTAACATTTTTTAAAAGCTTGTGTCTGTATTTTTCTTGTCGAACAATAATACGTTAAATGTAATTCTTGCTTCGTTTTGTTTTGCTCTATAAAACATTAGCTAGCTTGTAAACGATGCCAATTGTATAAAATTGTTTGTTTTAATTTGCTATTGGTTGCTTTGTTTTTAAAAACATTTTAATTTGTAAAATGTATTTAGATGTTGTCAGTATTTTGGTTTTGAATTTAATTTAGAGAAACAATCATGCAATTAGAATTTTTAAGTTTTTGCAAAAAAAAAATTTAGTCAAGTGAATTTAGCAGAATTCCAATTTATTCATCAACTAATCATACCCGAGATTTAACACTCTGATGAGCATCTTTCCCCCATTTATTTATTTCATTTAATGTTTTTTTTTTTATTTATTTTGCAGATATATGTACCATGTTCTGACAAAAAACACCACTGTGACAGACAACAATCGTAACCTACTTGTAGAAACCATCCGCTCCATCACAGAAATCCTTATTTGGGGAGATCAGAATGACAGCTCCGTCTTTGAGTAAGTTCCAGCCGGTATTTCTTCTTTTCTGTCAGCTGCAGCTTCAAATCTTATCTGCTTTGGAGTCACAACATTTTTGGACATATCTTGTATGTTAAATGTAGAACTTGTTTATTATATAATCATATATATAGATAGGTATATATCAAGTACTAATTTTTTATGTTTTTCTCTCAATTTCCAGTTTTTTTCTGGAGAAGAATATGTTTGCCTTCTTCCTGAACATACTGCGTCAGAAGTCTGGTCGCTACGTCTGTGTCCAGCTCCTCCAAACCCTGAACATACTGTTTGAAAACATCAGCCATGAGACTTCTCTATGTAAGTGTTGACACTCACTTATGTGGAAAAAATCAAGTTGGATCAGTGGTGGCGTCTGTCCTGCTGTAAATGCTGCAAAGAAATGAAAAACAAACAGAAGTTTGGTTTTAATTTCTCCAAGTTTTATTCATTTTTATCAATTTTTATCAGAAACCTCAAACTGTAATTGCTTCAGATATTTTTAGACTTGTATGACATTGGTTTATTAAGTACACTTAATTAGCAGATGCCATGTTTTACATTTCACTTTCATTTTTAGCTGCTACCGCTACAATTCTGTTGCTAGGTTACAAAAATGCGCTGTTTGTCATGAACTTAGTCGTTATTTAGGAACATGAGACCTTCAGAAGCCACATGCGACTCATCAATATTCCAGCGCATGAGGGAGTTGTGTTACTGTTGTGTGCTGCTAAAATTTTAAAGTCTCACTCCGATCAAAATTTAGGTGTTTCTAACATGTCCTTGAGGCATTTTTCTCAGGATGAAGGACGTATATAAAGAAAATTTAGCTAAAAGTTGCAATTCTGAGTTTTTCTTTATTCAAATAATGAATCAGGAGCAGATGGAAAATGCAGTTTGAAAAAGATTGTATTTGTAATGTAGAAAGTACACTAGGCGGGCCACAAACTCAGTGCTCTTATGTAATAGATCCATGTATGTCTTGGTTTTTCTCGTCCAAGCTGAAATCTGGCTCAGAACTGTACAGCTGGATAGCTCTGATACTGTGTAAACATATGGGTGATGGGAAGTGGGGGCGGTCTTGCTTCACCCCAACAGTTGCACCCAAACCTCAGAGGTGAATTTCTAATGAAATATTTCCGCTCTCCAGAAACTATGCCTTAGATAGCGACGCAGGTTTTTAAATTTTGGCTTAAAAAACACGATTTTAATTAAAAGCCTAAGAAAACACTGAAAATGAATCAAAGATGACTGGAGTGGGACTTTAAAATCTTTCCAATTTAGCAAGTGATGGTCTAAAATTATTAGATCTCATGACAATGACACATAAGATTGTTAGGTTTGTGGACTATTTATAATTTTGAGAAGCAGTAACAGCTGCAGACACAAATACTGATATTAAATGGAGTTTGTACTAAAGTTAGTTACACATTTGAGGTACATAAAACATTTAGCTATAGAGGTATTTTGATGGGGCTATCTAGATAGACTTTTACCACGTTAAAATAATAGAAACGTGAATCTGGACAAGCTGCTCAGTTTTGCAAATTGTATAAATAATGTTTTATAACCTGATTGTTTTTTATATCTTAAGAAAGTCAAAAGATTAGAATTTCAAATATATTCTTGAAATTGTTTTAGCAACTAACTTCAAATTCTTCTCTGGTTGCAGATTATCTTTTGTCCAACAATCATGTCAATTCCATCATCGTCCACAAGTTTGACTTCTCAGATGAGGAGATCATGGCTTATTATATTTCCTTCCTGAAGACGCTGTCACTCAAACTGAACAACCACACTGTGCACTTCTTCTACAACGAGGTAAGGCTGTGGTGTAGCGACTGCTACAGAAGTGTCAGCGGCAATATCATCTTGTGCAGACGATAAGATGAAACGACAAGATGAGATTTAGGAAAATTCTAAACTATAAAAAAAAGTCACGACAACTTCATAGAGAGTTGGTGTTCTTAACACTTGTCTGTCAGATGTAAGGGTTGGTGGTTCCACACTCAGCTTCCCCATTCACATGTTACATGCGATGCACCGAGTCTTGATAGGTTAGCTTAATTTTATTGTTATCTCATTTTTTTAAATTGATGAAAACAATGACAAAGTTTATCGTTTTTTTTTTAAACATTTTCTTAATAATTTTTGATTAAATTATTATTATTTATTTTTTTGGTAATGGATGTTACCCATCTCAGCTGTTAACAATCTATTCTTCATTTTCCAGAAGTGTTTATTTCTCTTTGCACCGGCATGTGTGGACAAGGGAAAGTTATTGGTGTACTGTTAAAGGTAGATGTGTTCCTGAAGCCAATGCCAGACTCACAATATCTGAGAGCTTGTATTACATGTTAAATTACTTCAATTGAACAAGAAAAAAATAGACTTTTTTAGGCAAAACTTATCATTTTTGAAATATATTTACATTTACTTTTGCATATTTTTCAGTTATATATATTTATCTTTTCTCTTTTAAACTACGTACAGACAAGGCATTTGAGACCCTTTTAAGAACGCACTAAGTAGTTGTTGTATGCGCGTTTAGCCCACTGTGTTCACGCTGGACAAGCAGGAAGGGGCTTCTTTCTTTCTTTTCTTTCTTTATTCGTTTACTGTCTGCCAACTACAGTTGGAAGAAGTTTAGTGCGAAATGTCAAAAAGGTGCAATTTTGCTCCAGGCTTTTTCTTTCACATATATGATATATAAAAGACTTGATTTCCTAGAATTCCGTTTAGGCAGAAACTGCGTTTATTAATAATTTCTCCTTCATGAATAACTTTCAAACGGCTCGCACTTCTATGAATTAAAAGGGTCGCTATACATGCGTCACTACCAAATCAAATCACTGATTAGTGAAAATTAGACACAGTTTAACTTTCAACTCGTGTTCGGGGGGCCACGCTTAAAGCTTGTGTAGCTACGCGTGAACGGGAGAGTTTTAAATCTGAAATGGGTGTTATTGCATGTTTACATAGACTTTTAATAATTATAAGTGAGTGCTTGAACTTGCGTTGCCAAAAGCAGCGTGAACGTAACTTAAGAGCAAATGTTGGAAAAAAAAATGCTTGCTAGCAAATCTATTCATTTAGACTTAAAATTAGGTTAATAAAGTAAAATCATAGCCAAAAATAAGATTTTGTTCAAAAAGTTAAACTTTAGATATTTTTGGTGGAGTATTATCTTTTTCTTTTTTTTGGGGTAAGAATTGTGTAAAAAAAAAAATATATATATATATATATATATATATATAATTTTTTATTTTATTTTTTTACACAAATCTGTAATTTAGTGCACTTTCTTTAATCACTGTTCAGTACTCTAATTCAAGCTCTTGCTCTGGCTTTGACTTTGGGGTCATTTCCCTCATTCACTGTGATTGTGTGGAGGTCACAGCAAATAAGGGAAGGTGGAGAATCTGGTTCAAGCACACAGAGATGGAAAGACAGTTCACCAGGGTTTAGGTTTCTGAGCACAACCTGTTTGGATTGGAGATGAAGATAATTCACTTAACTAGTTGGTTATTTGTGCATATTTGTTCATTCACTTTCAATGTAAATCTTAAGTTTGAGTTTGTTCTTAACCAACGCATCTCACGTCTTAATGTTAACGTTCTATATTTTTTGAAAAAATTGCGGTAATAAAAAAAATATTACAGTCCCACTACCATCATTGTTTGATCTATTACAAAAGCGTTCCCAGTGATCTTTTACTTCTGATTGCTGTTTTTAGCCAAAAAAAAACAAAACTTGTATCGTTTTTAAGGACATAGTTTCTGTAGAGTGGCAGGAGTTCATTAGAAATTCAGAGAGAGAAACACCACAATAACATGTTACACCAAAAGTATAATTTTGGGGTGGTTTTTTTTATTAATTAGTTTTAACAGTATTTGTATTAAAGACACTTCAATGAAAATCATCTTTTTTGTGTTTTCTTGTAGCATTTTTCTCATTGTAAAGGACCTATATAAAATAATTTACAATTAAATCTACATTTCTGAGTATTTCTTAATTCAAATAATCAAAAAATTCTTGAAAATGCTCAGATTAGTGACGGCTGCTGAAATGGGCGTACCAAAGTCTCCTTTCCATCTGCGTGTATTTTGTCCCGCTAACATTTAGGTGTGTGAGAGACATGAAGACCGTTCAACAATTGAGAGCTGTGTGACTTGATTGAACCAGTATTGCTCGTCGTTATTTTTGCGCCCTTAATGCTAGCTTGGGCGTCCAAGCGGCGCTCTCAGCGACGGGGAGAGAGACGGGCTGCTATGTGTTAACAGTCCCGCCCACAAACCAAAGTTGTATTTCTAATGAGCTACTGCCGCTGTGCGTAAAATGTCTTTAAAAATAAAAAAGGCTTTTTGATTTTTGGCTAAAAACGTCATAATCATAATTAAGAAATCATGGAGAAGGATTTTACAATTAAAAAAAAAATATAATATATATATATATTATTATATATATATATTATATAATATATATATATATATATATATATATATATATTATATATATATGGTTTGAGTCGGGCTTTAAGATGTTGTTTTTGTCACAGAAAGACTTTGTTGTTCAGTGCTGTTTTTCCTCTTTTTGTGCTGAATCCACCTGAGAGTGACGGTGTGGTGTGTTGCTCACCGGCGCCCCCTCTCTGTCTCCTACACACAGCACACTAATGACTTTGCCCTGTACACCGAAGCCATTAAGTTTTTCAACCACCCAGAAAGCATGGTCCGCATTGCAGTCCGCACCATCACACTCAACGTCTACAAAGGTGAGTGACGGCAGGCCGGCCGCTCGCGTGGCCTCGCGAGGACTTCCTCTCCGCTCTATCTTAAAGCTTTTTATCACTTCATGCTGCTTCTGGTAGTGCATGAGCATGACTAACCGGTGACCCCTTAACCATCCTAAAAGACTGTTGTGGCCTTTTTTTGTGTGGTTTTTGTCACGTAGCAGCCGTTGATGTCATACAGTTCATTCAGGTCTGTGTTTGTGGCACAAGAGTGCACATGCTTTCATAGTCCAGCTATGTGCTGCCTCCTGGTGGACAAATGAAAGGTAATAAAGTCTAGCATCAGGTCAACCATGTATTTTAACATTATTTTAATACGTTAAAAGCACTATTTTCATCAGAGTGGGGCTTTAAAGCATGCAATCTGGAAAAAGAGGGAAATATCAAATTGATTCTAAACCTTTTAGTCTTTTTTTGCAGTTTTTCTACTAACATCAGAGGAAAAACAGGAACATGAGGACTTACTGAGAGAAAACAACACTTAGAATTTTTTTTTTTTTTTTACTCTTTACAATTTAGTAGCAAAAGCTTTAAATTGAACTTGCTGCTTTTTTTCATCTAAATTCTTGGATCACGCACCTCAACAAATAATTAATCAAATAATTTTCAGCTATCGCACAGATTTCTCTCCTTTAGAATTTGTTTTGCCTTTAAAATGTAAAATAAAATCTAGAAATGACCCCAACATGTCTGCCTGTCATTGAATCTCCTATTGGCTCCTATTGTTTGCGGTATTTGCTGTCCGCCACCACGCCACAAACGCCCCCGTACTCACATTAACCCTTGTGTCTGTTTCCCCTCTCCAACCACTCCTCTTGCTCTTCCTCTTCTTCTTGTCTCTTTCCTCCTCTTCCTCTACGCACCCCATCTGCCTAACTGCAGTTTCATGTAAGTTGGTTCCATTCATTCAGTCTATTTTTTTTTCTCTCAGGGCTGGGTTCCCCAACAAAACGCTGAGTCGCTGGTTCTTTATTTTTAATATGCTTGGGTTCCAAACACTTTAGTTTTATTTCAGCTGTTAAATAATTTGCTTTTTAACTTTTGTTTAAGTGGATTTGTTATTGTTGTAACCCAGCCCTGTTCGTTCCTAATGGTGTATTTGAATGTAGCTTTCAAATGTGCTTCAATTGGTCATTTACCACCCTCTAATAAGCATGCATGTAAATTATAAGTTTTGCCATCTTTTGATTTATTATTTTTCTTTTTTATGTGTAGAACCGTTAAAGACTGACCTCACATATATTGGCTGTTTTTTTGGTTTTTTTTGTTTATTGATTTATTTGAGTATTTCTGGTAGTCAGTCACTTTGTCGCTTTGTTCATATTTTGGCTGCTCATTTGTTGCCAGAATCCTCGGTTTGAGCTTTTCGAGAATAATAGATTCAAGATTTTTGGATACAGAAATCCATTCATTTCTTTCTTTTCAGATTTTTTTTTGTGTTTGTGCATTTTTTAAAAGCCGATACAGAAAAGATCATTTGAAGAATCTGAATACATTGGAGTCCAGGTTTTTTATTTATTTTTTCTTGCCTTTATTCTTTTGATGTAAAAGTTTTTTTTGGCTTTAAACTGAAAAAAATCATAACTTAAGACCTAACAGTAAAATTTACCAACCGACAAACAGAACATTTGTTTTTAAAATAAAAGTTTAATTTTCTTTAATAGTTGAGGCTGGATTTGTTTGTAAAACCAAAATGCTTGATTTATGTCATGTTTCTGGAGCTTCTCCTTATATTTCACTTAGGATCTCTTTTATGATTGAAGTTGGGCATTTTATTGTTTTGAGTTTTAATGTCTGTTCTCCTGTCTCATCTCCTCCAGTGGACAACCAGCACATGCTGCACTACATTCGGGATAAAACCGCAGTCCCATATTTCAGTAACCTGGTGTGGTTCATCGGCAGCCACGTCATCGAGCTGGACAAGTGTGTTCAGACGGATGAAGAGTAAGCTTACTTTATCTGTTTTTTTAATTTATTTTCTTTATTTTTGTTTCATATAAAAGTCAAATGGTTGACTTGTTCTGTGGTCGTCTGCTGCTGATTTAATTTGAGATCATGACGATGTTTATGATGAAAATGCCTTGATCGTTTCTATTATCTATAGGTTTATGTGTTTAAAAAAAGATTGAAGTTCTTGCAGGCTCCTTCTATGGCCACTAGAGGTCAAGCTTGTGTCAATAATATTAGCTTCATCCTGTCAGTTGGAAGATCTTTTTTTTATTTATTTATTTTTATGAACAACTGTCATCTACTGTCTGATTACCTGTTGATTTATGTCTGCAATCTACTTCAGGCATAAGAACAAAGGGAAGCTGAGTGACCTGGTAGCGGAGCATCTCGACCATCTCCACTATCTGAACGACATCCTCATCATCAACTGTGAATTCCTCAACGATGTGCTAACCGACCACCTCCTTAACCGCCTCTTCCTGCCGCTCTACGTTTACTCCTTGGTTTGTCCTGAGACGGTACGTTACCCACAAGCACATCTCCAAACTCACCGGGGTCCATTATTATTTTTTCAATAAACATGCTTGTTATTATAAAACATAATTTAATTCTGTGTCCTTTTTTTTAAATCTTTATTTCTTGCCTGCCTTTATATTGAATTACCAGCACTATTTTGGTAATATTTTATAGTTTATTTATATGAATCTTTTCAGTTATTTAATGCTTTATGCAGATACTTGACTCTTGCTCAGCAACACTGAATTTTATTTTTTTGGACATCTGTACAAAAATAAGTGAAAACTTCTCCTTTCACGTTTGACATCAATCTTCACACGTTTTCATAATTGCCACGTACACGTGTGCTTCTATTAGTTGGAAAATAGTCAATTATTCATAAAACAATGAAATATGGTCATTTTCTAACAGTTTTTTCTGTTTCTTTCATTTTCTCAGTCCGAGGAACGAAGGATTAACCCTCAGGTGTCTCTCTACCTGCTGTCTCAAGTAAGCAGCCTGTCTAACAGTAATCATGACCAAACCGCCTTGCTGATTCTTTATGTTAATCACCTTCTTCAAAGCATCAGGATGTGTTTCATTCATTTTATGATTTTCATAAAGAGCCAAAGTACTGTTATATAATGTCTGTTATCGCTTTAACTTCTGTTTGCTGAATCTTTTTCTTTTTACTTAAAGAAGACGTTGTACATTTAGGCCTTCAGGTTTAATCAAATAATGACAGGATATATTTTTAATTCAATGAAACCGAGATTCGTGACACCCAGACAGAAGGTGGCTTCTGCGTTCTCAGTTCTGATAAGAAATGAAAGAGTTCTGCAGCCCGATAGCTACCAACTCCTAAGAGTTTCACATCTTCTACATATTTCATAGGTTGGCCTTTGACACTTGCTGCAACCACAAGAGATGAAATCTCAGGAGACAGTTATCGAGGATGCACATTTAGCACAGACAGTGTCCGCCCTCCTTATCCTGAATGAAAAGAGCACAATGACATACGACCTAAAAAGGAACTTCTACATTAACTTTCAACCAAATGTGTTGTTTGCTTCTGGACCATCCTTAGAATTGTCTTTTTTTAGACCAAGGATCAGCTAAATTATTAAATATTATTTATGTGATTGATGTGTAGGACATACTTTAGTATTTAGTAGATGTTATCTTTGAATTTAAAAAACTCTTTTAGTTTTGATCTAATGAGCTGCATCTGCAGCTTTCAAACGAGGTTTGTTTTCCATATTGACTGTATATAGAGAGCTGGACCAAGTGAGTTTACCTTACTTCTAGCTCCAAAAAAATCATTTCAATTTATTTTCGCATTGTTATGTTGGAACCAGAAATCCTCAGCACACGGTGATTGGTCTGAGTCAATGCGATTTTAACTTCTTAGAACCAGCAGGTTCTTCTTATTTGGAACACAAGGGGTCACTCTGTTCAGTTTTCATATACTGTCAATTGTATAATTTGACTGTCTTCTACTTGGCGTCGAATGGGTGATAAAGGACACCTTTAAAGGCATTACCCCTCTCTTTAGACTCTTTGATAAAACATTTAGAGGAATGAAGGTGTTTATTTACATGCATTTCTGCCCATGTATTTAAAGGCTGGTAATTATTGACTAATTTCAAGTATATTTTTTGTTAGAAATACTATAGCTTATGTCAGTTTTAATTGATTAGATTGACCATTTTGTGATTTCCTTTGATTACTGTGTTTTCCACACTATAGGAAGCACTGGATTACACCATTGCACCAACAATAGATTGGTTTATTTTCAAACTGATTCAAAGGTGCGGTCTAAAACTGCTCAAAGAGGCTCATTGTGCTGTGCTGCCCACTAGTGGTTGGGGGGGTTTAGGTGGAAAACAAAAGTAAGGCACTGAACTGCGTTTGCTCATAAATAATTAATTAAATATTGACTGGTCAGCTTTTTAAATTGATACAAGTATCACCAAATAAAATATCACGATATATCGCTGCATTGATTTACCCCCAACACCTCTAACTAACACAACATGTCATAAAAACAGTCAGACATTTTGAAACCTCTCAAACTTGACAAGTAATTTGCCTTAAAGTGCAACAAATGTGGTAGTTTTTTTGAATTAAACTACTGGTTCTGTTGGTGAATGTATACATACATACCAATCTTTGTCAATGTTTGTTTTTCAGGTGTTTCTGATCATCCACTATCAACCTTTGGTCAACGCCCTCGCAGATGTGATTCTCAATGGAGATCTGTCTGTCTTCAGCTGTCAGACAGACGTGCACAGCACACACAAGAGCACGGTAACGCACATGCACCCTCCATGCAGCAAACGGCTCTGTAGTTTACACACCAATGTTTTGAAGGATAACACTTGGTACGTCGTGATGTAGGCTCATATGTAGAAAGGCAAACGCAAGGGCACTGGAAGTACAGTTCTTATACAAGAAATGTACACCGACGCATGCGACCGCATGAACACACACACTTCCAGAAGTGTCTGTGGGTGGTGATGAGATCGGAGGCTCATTGGTTTTCTCCATGATTCACCCACATCAAGGCCAGTTTTTTTAGATTACATTGTTTTAACCTTGTTCCTTTTTTTCAACTCTTCTTCTAGGATTCAAATCTTATTTTAAAGTTCTTTCAAAGAACTGCTTTTGGTTTCTTTCGGTTTTTCATTTTTATTTCCCTCTTTTTTCAAATGTAGTCACCCCACCCCCCCGGTCCCCTTTTCTCCCCCGACTTGATTCCCCTCAACTCTCGTTTTCTCTTAGCCTCTTCCGTTTTTCTAGTTCTTTTGATTTGGTTTCCCTTCCCTCACAGCCCCGAAATCTTTTGACCATCTGTCTGTAAACCCAGGTGGGCGGGATGAGGTAGTGAGCGTTTCTGAGAACCCTTTCAGATTATTTTGTGTGTGGGGATGGGGGATGGGGGGGGTGCGCGTGCATGCACCTACTCTGTGGCTGTTGAGAGAAGCGGCCTACCTTTTCAGTGAATCTGTGGAGGCTTGGTGTTTCGACAATCATGGTTTACCACAAAAGGAGACAGCTATACCCAACACCCAACCTGCAGTTTGAAGTTTCAACTGCGGAAATCGTCCCGAGTTCTTGATGGTTGTTCAAGACAAATAACTAATAATAAAATAAATGAATACATTTAAAAGATATACGATAAAAGTAATCCGTTTGTACCCATCCATATTATTAAAAGTTAAGGTGATGTGAAGTATAAAATATGGCTTCCACAATTAGTTGACTAATCTACAACTAATTGTTAAAATAGTCAACGACTAATTTAATTGTTGATTAGTCATTACTTTATATTATATGGAGTCAGAATGTAGTAAAGATGAACAAAGTTATGAGCGTTCTGCACCAAATAAGCACTTTTTTTATATTTGAGTTGGTAAGAATAAAACTATTTCTTTTGTGAAAAACAGTTCCTTGTTTTAGATGCCGACCTCGTTGGATTTAATCTTGTTTTAATATCAGAAACTAATGAAGGATGGAAGCTGCACGATTCATTAAAAGTTTAATAAACTATAATCTTAATTGTCTTTATTTTTAGTTAGTTTAAAGGTAATGATGGTTAAGATGTGTGCTTTACATTCACTTTGCGGGCAAAAAGAAAAAATCGGTGTTTAGTCGACTATTAAAAAAATCGTTTGTGGGAGCCCTAGTATAAAACCCTCCCACCTTCCTGCATGTTAGTGTTTAATCTACGCCTATTGGTTTATTGTTTGATTTGATTTATTAGTAGATAAAGAGCAGACAAGAAGGGCTCAGGGGCTTGTTTTTTTTCTGTTTTGTTTTGTTTTTTCACAGGTGGTAAAATGGCACTTCCTGTTTGTCTATGATGTGGCAGGAAATTAGGTCACATGACGGAAAGCATATAGAGCTGGTTCACTTAAGCCAGTTCTCTTTCCTGTAAGAAGGTTTTCTATATTTTTTGTTTCTGTCTGTCTCTCTTGCATTTTCTTGGAAATGCACCAGTTCAATCAGAATGTCAGTATTTGCATGTAAGTGAATTGAGATTTTTCTACTTGCAAAACTTCCTACAGCTGTTTTTACCGTTAATTTAAATCTTGGAGATGCACAATCAAAACTCGATTGGAGGTGCAACCTGCAGCACATGTGCATGGGCTCGTGTGTGTGAAAGTGCAGGGTACGCTCCCTGACCTCCATTATTTTCTCAGCAGCGGCTGAGACTGTGAGCGGTTTACCAGAATATTGTCAGCCAGCAGGTGCGACACACACATACAGATACTAGCTTGTGGTTTTCGCCTGACTGCACGCACACCTCACAAACCTGCGCAGGCACATCCAGCCTTCGGCTGTGATGAGGCAGACATCATTTCTACCTCGCTGATATATCTGTGGGAGATGACACTTGGGGTGTCATGTATGTTTTCTGGTAAAGGTCAATGAATAGCATAACCAAAGTAGATATCTCTGCAAAAAAATCAAGTTTTTAACATTTGAAGTGTCCAAAATAGGTTTATATTCCACTTTTTTTTCCCCTGGTAAGAATGAAGAGATGGAAAAGGTTAGAGAGAGGAAACAATCTCTTTTGGAATATATTTTGTAACATTGGGGATTAAAGGGGCCTCGTGCTACAAACAGATCATTTATTTTATTTTAGGCACAAGAGTTTTTTTGTTGCAGGCATATTCACATCAGCAGTGATGGCATAAATAGGTTTTTCTTTAGATGAATCCTCTGTGGCAATGGTCTCCAACCTTGTTCAGCTCATGGACCAGTTTGTTGTTGTACAATGTTTTCACAGACCGGCCTGTAGGAGGTGGAGTTGGAGTCTTATTTTATTTTATGTTTTTAGACTCCAGTTTACCTTAACCTTTGAGGGTAAAGTTTATATTCATCTTCTGTGAAATATCTGCTGCCGGTTCAAACTTTATTTGTACATTAAAGTTCATGCAGGAACCATTAAAATGTGATGCAGATTTTTCTTTAACGCATATCTGTCATAGCAGAAACTTGAAAATTGGAGGTCAAATTTATCCTCATCTGACTTTTAAGGTGCGACACATAAATACATTTAAAAAAACAATTACCAACACAATTTTTTTTTCTAAACATAATACTACAAATGAATCCATTGTTTGAGCAACTTTATTAGCAACATTCAACAACATTAGCAACATTAGATTTCTGAATATTATTGTTATTATGGTGTGTGGGAGCAACAATAAATCCATATTATTAAAGAATCCTTGTTTTTGTTTGTTAAATGCAGATTTATTTTATTTTGAAGTTCTTTTGTTTCCTCTCTGTCTATGTTCTCCCAAAAGAAAAGTTCTAAACATGTATTTTTTCTTTATTTATTTATTTTTTTTTTTTTACACTTTTCCTAGGCGGCCTCAATTAAGCGGTCGGTGCTGCCGCTTTAAGAAATAGCAAATGTACTTTTGACATGTGACCGAGTGACTTGCATCAAGAATAGGTTAGATGTGGTGGAGAGAACCCAGCAGTTCTTCAAAATTTTAATACAAAATGTTCCCGAATTGTTAAAGTTTTCTAAATATGGCGGGTCATATGCAGCACCCAAGTCAATATTTGCAGCCTCCGCCTTAATCTGCATGTTGAATATCGACTCAGCAATATCTTCTGCATGTCCACGCATTTTGATGCAGCACCAATCCCCAAAAAACTACATTTAGCTAAAGCAAAGTAGCTTAGCTAATCTTTAGGCCTTTTACTTTTTTAATCTGTGACAAGATGCTTGTAGCTACTTTTAATTTATTCCTAAAAGAGTAGCGCCCATATTTTCCAAAAGTTTGCTGGAAGCCTCATGATCCCCAAAAACACGGATTGTTTTTTTTTTTTGTCTTGTTCCCTAGCACACAGAGATTCCTTCATAATCAAGGAACGTTTTGATATTAAGTGTTGTAAACAATTAGATATTTTTAAACATTAAAAAATATTTAAAGCTTTTTTTCTTCTTAGATGAAGTTTCTTTTTTTTTTTTTTTACTCTGTTATGAGTCTCTCTCAAGTTTTTAAACTAAAACTTTAAACTTAAACTTCCTTAGATTCTATTTGCAGTGATTTCATTTGATTTAAATCAGCCAAAGCAGGTCTCTATTACCATATGCATGTATGTGCACGCTTTTATTTTTCGGAACATGCACCCCTTACAGCCAATTCAATAAATGTGTCAGCCTCAGGTAACACTTGTACTTGGTTTTTGGTTATACTCGTTTCAGCCTCGAGTACAAGAAACTCATGATAGGTTGACCTCGATTTATTGATGATTCTGCTATAACCGTTGACTTTACAGCTGATAACCAAAACCTAGATCAGTGTTTTATACTTTAAATGTTTGCCAGTAAGTTGTTAAAGAGAAACTGAGTAAACAAATGAAGGTCTAAGATTTTTGTTTAGCCATTTTAATCAAACTAGTTAGTTTAGCTTTGATCATTTTATTTTAACAGTTTTAATCTGCATTTTTAGAAGTTTCTTTATTGCATCAGGATATTTTATTTATAACATGAAGAAGAACTTAATCAGAGCTCGGATCGGTAATAGCATTGTATTCTGTTTTACTGGAAGTCACGTTGACATCATTCTTCACTATCTGAGTGTAGAGCAGCTGCTTCCTGCGGGGTTGTGTAAGTGCAGATTGTCAGATATAATAATGCAAAGGGTTCTGGTGGATCATTTTTTTTTCACTAAAAAACCTCAAGAGTTGTGGTTGGTTGTGTTGTGCGTGTGTCTGTTAATGAACGTGTCTTGTTCTGGGAAAAAAATGTGTTTAAAGGAAGTGATTCATTTTATATCCTCTTTAGTAAACTGATAAATATAATGTAAAAGTAATTTACTGTAAAGGCCATTTTTATGTTCTAAATAAAAAATGTCATGACCTCATGTTCTTCTGTTCCAACTTCTATTTAACACAAATATAGAGATGGCACTTTAGCTGGATATTTATTTAGAAACAGGGGTGAATATTAACTATTTTTGTCATCCTTATGCCTGGTTCACCCCGATGCAACGCGGAATGGAGGCCGCTTCCATTTGGCGCCCTTATTAACCACTTACATAGTTCACACCAGATGCGAAGCGCCGCAGTCCTCCGCGGCTGGCTCGTCTTTGTGCGAAGCATCAATTCTGGTAGGAAATTGCATCAAGACACAAGAGAAAATCTGGTCAATTTTCAAAATATCTACAATTATTGGCCAATAGATGTGTAACAGGCCCCGCCCATTCTAGTTTGCTATTCAGACCTGGTTCTTTTATGATGTTGCTTCCCTCTCTTGCCATCTTCTTTTTTCTCTAACCCCCCCACCCACCCCCCTCTTCTTCTTTTCCGTCAGGTCCAACAAAAAATAAAAAAATAAACATAATCAATATAAGTAAAGTTTAGCACGGAATATAACAGGGGTTTATACTCAATAAACTCCTGTTGTGACAGTAAAATCTGCCCAACACTGGAAGCTCTCAACCTGCATCTGTTTGCTCAGCTGTTGGACAGGACAAGATAAAAAGGAAAAAAAAGCAAACGGCGCAAAAAACACAGTCACTAAGACGCATACACAGACAGATCAACAAAGTGGGCCAACTACAGAGCGGAGTGGTTTTGAGTGTCTGATGGAAGTGTCAGACGTGTCAGGTGTGAACTGTAGGTTAATGGATATCGCACGCACACCGCTTCCCAGCACTTCCGTGTCTGGTGTGAACCAGGCGCTAGCTTATGACATTTACAGCATATGAGAACTGGACTGAGTCACCCCTCCCCCTTGGGATTCTAAACAGGAACTGGTTCCAAGAAGTCAAAATCTCATAGACTTTTATTGAGAAATAAACAGCTATTACTCATTATAGCTATTATTTGTCAGAATTACCATTCTTCTTCTGCTACCTTTTTTAACAAGTTCTTGATTACCCTATTATTCTTATTATTTTTTTCTGATTTTTTTTTCTTTATTGCTAGTTATTTCAGTTATAAACTGGCCAATCAGATACCTTAATAAAAAATATGTTGTGCCTGTTGGTTTCCACCTCAAATGTTTTCCTGACAGATTTCGTGTAGCGCTGTTTTGACTGGTGGGGGTCTGGACTTCCAACTAGCTCGCTCCTGATTGGTGAGATTGGTTACCATAGAAATTTTGACTCAGACTGATGATTTTTGGTTCCAACATGGCAAAAAATGGTGACTAAATTGACTTAATTTTTGTTGGGACAGGGGTGTGACATCACACTCACTCAGTCCAGTGCTCATATACAGGTAGTGGTTTCAAACATGAAGTGATGTTGTCTCACTCGCCTTCTCATCTCCTCTTCCTCTCACCTTGCAGGGCGGAGCAGCAGGGATGCTTCGGTTCATTAAACCCCCCGAGTCTCTGGAGCGCTCGCTTGAGCTGTCGCGCAGCCGTGGCCGCAAGAGAACGCAGAAAAGGCCCAATTATAAGAACCTGGGGGAAGAGGAGGACGACGACAGAGCAGGGGGTGGTGGCAGCGGCGGCGGGGGAGGAGGAGGAGGGCTAGAAGAGAGCTGGGATGATGATGGCTCCAGAGGAGAGAGGGAGAAGGGAAAAGGTACAGAGGGAATAGGAGGCGGAGCATGTGGGAGTTCTAAGGGAAGCAGAGCGAGTGGGGAGATGGCGGAAGGTGAGTGTGTGTCTCGCAGGATGCAACAGTGCAGGACTGTGTTTGTTGTTCTGTCGTCCCATCCGTCAGACCTGTAGGGCTTCATGCAACCTTGTTTATGAACAGCTGACACGGCAGAAATGAAAGAGCTTTAAAAAAAAAAACAAAAACTCATGCTTTGTTGCTTTTTATTTTAAGACTTTACAAAGTCATGAAAGCCCTATAAGACCCTCTCCGATCATCTTTTGATCTATTATAAAAAATGTTTTCAGTGATCTTTTAGTTATGATTATGCTGTTTTTAGCCAAAATTCAAAAACGTGTTAGTTTCTGTAGAGTTTTCTGGAAATTCCACCTGCAAGTTGTGGGCAGGACCATCAGTATGGAGCAACCCCACTCCACTTTTCCCCTCCCCATTACTGAGAGGTCTCTGTTTACAGACTCTCTTGCTACACTGCAAAAAACTGAATCGTAGGACAGTAAAAAAAAAAAAAAAAAAAAGAACAAAATTGTTTTGGAATAATTGTTTTATTTTTTTCTTGGAAGAAAAATAATCTTCTTAAGAAAGTTTTTCAGTTACTATGATGACTTATTGGGTCCAGTTTACAAACAAAAAAAGTAATTACAACTTGAAATCTCGTAAATTTATGAGAAAAAAGTAATGAATTAAAAAGAAAAAAAAAATCGTGAATTAACGAGGAAAGAATCAAAGTTGTATGTTTATCAGAACTGTGCTCAAAGACGTGGAGCATCTTGTGAAGCCTTATGTCCAGATCGCCGTCAAAAACAAACTCAAAATCGACTCAAAATCAAATTATTATCAGTGAAGCTGACTTTATAGGGTTTGATGTCTGTAATTTGTAAAATAAAAACCTCAGACGCACAATCGTAGGACTGCCTCTATTTTTCTGCCCTTTCAGTTCACATACCCAGAAACTCATTTGTCACCTTGCATCATGATCTGTCATATGCAGATGAAACAGTAAATGAGAATGAAAACAGTGAAATATCCAAATGAAAAATCCTGTTTCTACAAAAAACAACAAAGAGGAATAAAAAGGATGTTAGATTAGCACAAAAACGGTAAAATTCATAAAACTGGGCTTCTTCAGACTGAGGCGCCATGCAGAGTTGGAGGAGATCTTGTCAATGAAGAAAGCATTAATGAACTCTAAATCGAACAAAGATTCCAAGCATTTGTAAAGGTTTAAACATTTAGATTACCTGTTGAAATCCTAGATCCTTTGACAGTTTAGTTAGTCTACTGCTGCACACAGCGTTCACTCGCTGGACTGTAGGCTCACTTCAACTTTAACCTTGCAAATTCACAAAAAAAAAATAAACCAAAAAATAGTAAATGTATGAGATCAAAATAAAAAAAAAATAAGTTGTGGACAAATCCAAAAAAATAAACATTAATATGTAGGAACGATCTAGTAATATCACATTTTTTTGATGGTCCTAATACTTTATTGCAAATAAAAAAATATCCTTCATTTAACCCATAAGTACCCATGGTGACGTCAGTGTAACAGAAAAATATCAGAAAGGAATTCTGTTGTCCTCTTGGTTTGTGGTGTATTCCACATAATTTTATTTGATTTTAGTTTTTTGGAAATGCAGCTGGGATTTTATGAAGTGTCTAATTGACAAGAAATGTTTTGCCTAAAATAGGAATTCTTGGCAAGACTATTTTTCATACCCCTTTGCGAGTTTTTTTTTACTCTGAAGAAAATCTGCCAATAGGGAAGAATTTTGGATTTTTTTTTGCAGTGTAGCAAAAACAGTCTTGAGACAAATGCCAGCTCAGACGAGGAAAACGAAGACCGCACGAGGATCTATTTGTCTACATGTGGATGCATCCATATGGAACAGAACAGGGAGTTTGTGGCTCGTCTTGTGTATTTTCTATGTCACAAGTACGCTCTTTTTTTTAAACTGCCTTTTTTTCTTTCACCAACATTTTAAATGCTCAAATATGCAATTTTGAGCTTAATTTTCTTAACATATGTATTCCATTATGAGAGAAAAGCCACAAGAACATGTTAAAACCAAGAACTGAATTTCCATCGGAGTGGGTCTTTAAGGACAACATAAAAATCTTGATTCATTTAATGTTAATCCCAGTCTCCCTAAGCGAACTTCCATGTTCACAACTATTCATCCTGTGCTCCTCACCTCTCCGCTTGTCTCTCACTCGTGCTACACGCGTGTGTGTGTGTGTGTGTTACCATCTGTTTTTAGCCTGACCATGGCATGCACCTGGAATGTTTTCTGTTTTCCTTTGCGGGTTACTTTTTCTTTTTTGTTTCGTTATTTTTCTTAAGAGTGAGGTGATACTATCTGATGTGTCATGACCTGTAGGAACAGAATTAGTTTCATAATGAGAAGTGGCCCACGTGGGGGGATGGGAAAACCACCCACAGCATCAAAATAGCCATAAAAAACTTTTGCTTTGACTGTTCTTCCTTTGACATAAAAAATGTCCCCCTTATTTAATTTTTTTTTTCATTTTAAAGTCTCACTCTGATCATCTTTTGATCTATTTCTGTAAAAGTGTTCTCACTGCTCTTTTAATTACAAATGTGCCTTTTTTTTTCCAAAAAAAAAACCTGTATTGTTTTTAAGACATAATTTCCATGTTTTATTAAAACTTAATCTGCAAAGAGTAATCCTGCTCCCCCTTCCTGTCACCCATAACTTGGAGCTATTGGTGTAAGTGGAAAAGGGAGCGTGTGTGTATTTTCTATGTCACAAATGCAATCTTTTTCAAACTGCATTTTTTTCATCTGCTCCTGATCACAACAATTTGAAAAAAGAAATACGCAGAAATGCAATTTTAAGCTTAATTTTCTTATTATAATTACAATTTTCATTGAAGTGAGGCTCTAAAACAAGATGACACCTTTTAATAAAAGTTCTTAGATTTGCGTTGTGACTGGGTTACAAGTGTTTGGAAGAGTGTGCACATGTGTGGATCAGAGCAACACAACAAGGTTCTGCTGTGTTCACAGAAATTGAGATGGTCGTGATGGAGAAGTGCAAAGTTTCTGAACTGGCTGAGCAGAACATCACGGATGAAGAAAAGACCGCCGCTGCCACCCGCACGCAAACGCAGAGGAGCAGGTGCGTCCACGCTCCCATCACGACCGAAAAGAATCATGGAGTCGATGTCCATAGACTCATTGTTTTCCTCTGTCTGCAGACCGTTTCTAGACATGGTCTACAGCGCCCTTGACTGCACCGATGACGATTACCAGGCTCTGTTTGTCCTCTGCTTGCTTTACGCCATCTCACACAGCACAGGTTAGCCTTCGTCAGTTTTCTTTCAATTGTTCTTGCCTCCAGAACGGGTGGAAGGACCATACATTCCCGTTATTCAACTCCAATTTGTAGTTTCAAAGGAGCTCTCTTGTTTGCAGGGATAAACCGGGATCTTCTGGAGCGTCTGCAACTGCCTGTTCCAGACCAGGAGAAGAGCTCGTACAGCCTGGTGCTCGTGGAAAGACTGATCCGAATCATGAGCCAAGCAGCTCAGCCGGGTATGAGGGATCTTTACGGAGCTCTCTTTGTCGTCTATTGAGTAATTTCATAACCCAGCGGACATGAATCAGCTGGATCTGACTAAACAAAATTTGTCTTAGTTTACTTTCACACCATATTTATTCGGAAAAGGCCAGAAGTTTTCCAACTGACAGTTATGTCACTGGGGTCGGATTACTCCTAGTTGTGTGTGTTTTTTTTATTATTTTTTTTCCCTCCTCCTGTGGACAGTTAAACAGGCTGACTGAGTAGGGAGGAAAAAGGGACAATTTTATGAAGAAAGCAGACCAGTCCTGCTAGTCGCCTGACTGTGATGTTGCGAAAATGTCTTTATCTCCTCTCCCATCAAGTTTATCTAAGAGACACTTTTTGACGTGCAGCTGAGTTCTCATCTGAGGCTAGTTAGCATGTTAGCTTGTTAGGATGGATGACAGGAGTCTTTCTTGGCCAATGAACTTTGGTCAAGTGTGAAAGTGCTCATATTAACCCTCCGGTCATGTTTAGGTAGAGGGGTGTGTGTGAGGATTTCTTTGTCATGAATAAATAAAGTCTGGATATCCATTAATTTCCTATGGTGGTCACTTTTGACCACAGCTGTAAAAAAGTTGATTAAAACAGTCAAAATTCAATAAAAGAGGTTATCATCACTTTGATATGTTAAAGTGCATTGTAGGGAGGATATCATAGAGCTTTAAGGCAATCAGATGAAAAACACAATATTTATGAGTGTTTTTAAGTTGTAAATCAATCAGATTTTACCGGAACACGACCAAAGGGTTGAAGAAAGCTCTTTAGATTCTAGGTTTTTTAGCCTTTGTTATCTTTACTGGAGAAAGGTAGTTTGTCCTCTCTCAGTGGGTGGAATCTGGATGGAGGAGTTTAACCCCTGTGGCCTCTTATGGGGTCCAGATGACCCCACCCAATTTATTGATGTGTGATAACTCCCATGAAAAAGGTTGACAGGATTTGATGCTTAAGAGAGGTGTTCCGAGCATGTCCCTCTGGGAGGAGACTTCGGACACGCTGGAGAGGCAACGTCTCTCTGCTTGTCGCGGAATTCCCCGGGTTCCTCCCAAACAAACTTGATGAAATAGCCGGGGAGAGGGAAATTCTGAGGGTCTTTGTTTAGACTGCTGCCCCCCGTGACCCTGTCCTGGATGAACAGAAGACAATGGATATCCTAACTAAAAAATGAACAAAGTGGGAAAATAATTTTTAATTTTTGACACTCTTGTTTAATGTATAAAAAAAGTAATCTTCTTGCAGAATTAATCAACTTCTCAGCTTTATCTTCTACAAGTTTGTATTTCCTATTTCTGAGGTTGTTTATTTTTTGTCTTGTAGATGGTAAAGTGCGCCTAGCCACCCTTGAGCTGAGCTGCCTCTTGCTAAAGCAGTCCGTGCTTTCTGGAAACCACTGTATCATCAAGGATGTCCATCTGGCCTGTCTGGAGGTACATCGCCCACTAATGCACCTTTTCACTCTCTCCGTCAGCACCACAGGATCACACAGATCTGCCCGTTTCCCAGCACAAAGATTTCCAGAGAAGATAGAGCAGAGAGAGCAGCACCAGTGCAGTTGGACATCCTCTTTCCACGTTAATAACTCACTTCCTCAGAATCGGCAGCTGGAGGATTTGTCAGAAACAGACGTGTGGTTTTTGGAGTTTCTCTTTAAAATGTGGTTTCCCATATCACTTTAATACATCCCATCAAATGTTTTCTACAATTATTTCTGTTTTTTTCCCCTTTTTCCACTTAAATCTAACTATCTTTTTAGATTTTCTGGGAAACGTATTCTACTTCTTTGTCACTTTAATATAAAATGTAAAGTTTGGCAACTTTTAAAACTATATCCTTGTGTTTACCCACCTTTTTAATGACTTAAAAAGTTTTATTTACTGCTGTTAATACTATATATTAAATTAGAAAAAAAAGATTAAAGTGTTGCAGTAACTTTACAGGATCCACTTTAAGACACATTTTGTGTTTATTTTTTGTTATCTCAATACAAGGATCAGTAAAATCACAAAACCCTGATGTCTATTTTTGTTTCTGTTTCCAGGGAGCCAGAGAGGAGAGTCTGCATTTATTACGGAGTTTCTACAGGGTGAGTTTCTGTAAATGCCTCATAATAAATAAAAAGAAGAACAGCTGGAAGATGAAATCACTCCCACTTTGACTAATGAAATATTTGATTGCAAAATACTTTGTTTTCCTTCACTGCTTAATAGTGTTGCACAATACGATACCAGTTAACCACAGTGACGTTTAAGAAAGACCTAAGTGCAAAAATATTACTTCTCATATATATATATTTATTTTATTTTCGCTTCATCTAGTTTCCTCTGAAAGCACAGAAAAAGAAAAAACAGAATGAAACCCTGAAATTAGTCAAAATGTTCTTTTCAGACTAGCAGATTAAAATAAATTCCCCCTGACTTTGATTCTGACCAATTTTAAATGTCTTGCAGTTTTTAAAGATGTCCTTTTACCTTTAATCTTTTGTTTCAATCATTAGAATCCATATTAATTAATTTGATATTATTTTTCTGCTCATGTACCCATTCATCGAGAACTCAATACAAGTGTAATCTCAGGAAATAACTGAACACCAACCAGCATTAAGCCAAAATGTATGGAATCAGTCAAAAAATTTTATGCAAAAAAAAAAAAAAACCAATAATAATGCTTAAATAAAATACACAACTTTAGTTGCTGGTTTGAATTCTCAATGGTCGTGTGTTCAGCTGTAAAAAAAAAAAAAAAAAAAATTATGAATGATCTGTCTCTCACTCTTATTTTGAAATCTGTTTTTGGATCAGCCGTACAAAACTGCTTTCAACATCTGCTATATTTTATTGTGAAAAACTGTTTTACCACAATTTTTAGGGTTTATTTATAGATATTTTTTTAAGTATGTGTTTTCATTGTAAATTGTTAAAATGTGCATTAATTTTTTTTTTCTTCAAATTAAAATGCGTAGCAGTAGAGTACAATGAAAAAACAAATATGTAAAGTCACATAGGGGAGGTAAAAGGATACCAAATAGCAGAGATTAACAGTTTTTAGGTAAAATACTTAATTTAAACTAAAAAAAAAAACAAAAAAAAAAACAGTTAAATATCATCTGCAAGGTGTCAAAAGTATAAGCTGAATACTAAAAGGGTTTTCACTGAGCTTTTTGTTTTCTCCTGTTGGTGCTTCCTCTTTATGTACAGAAGGATCAAAAACTTCTATTGAAGTTTGGAAATGTATATAAAAAATTCATCCTAAAACTGTAAAAGAGGAATTAGGAAAACTCACTGGTGGTTCACTTCCCGTGCTCTCTCTACTTGAAAAAGTATTGACATGGTATGTATCGTCTCCGACTCCAGTAGTTTCCTGGTTTAACTATGGTGGTCAAGTAGCCTTTCCAGTTTCTCTTTAAAATGTGGTCAACCTTTCTCCCCGTTTCCCCATCCCGTGTCGTATATTTCCTTCCAGTCAGATTTTTTTTCTTTTTCTCTCTTTTCATTTAATGGGAGATGTATTCTCCCTTTTTGTCACTTTAATATGAAAGTTTCAGAAAGAACTTAAAAAACTAAAATTTTGCATGAATCTTTCCATTTAAAAATGTTTGTCTCAATCTGTTTGGGAGTTACTAATCAAACAATTTTCTTTCCGCTTCAAGAGATTTTTGCTGTTTGAAAAAAATCTATATATTTTTGTTTCTTTTTTGACATTATTCCTTTTATTTTCATCTTTTATCATAAAAGAGGAATAACAGTTTGCTCTTACTTTCTATATAAAGCATCAACAGAAACCTGATGTGTGAAAATGTTTATGTTATTTAAAGTGTTCATATTTATTCAAAAGGTTAGCATCAACTTTTTAGTGAGGTTATTTTAAGCAGGTTTCTGTTTGAGTGAACATAAGACAAAAATAATTTGCTCGAGTGTGCATTTTAGTTTTTCTTTTCATAATAAAAGCGGTGTTTAAGGAGTTCATATTAAATGTTTTTCTTTTTTTTTTTAATAAAAACAATGAAAAAATATATATCCAAAATGCTTATAAAAGGGATTTCACAAAAAAGGCCAAAACAAATTATGAAAGCTGTTAACGGTTAAAAGTTTTTTGTTTAAAAAAAGGGGGAAAAGGTGTTAAAAAGAATATTAAAATTAGAGTTTACTTCCAAAACTGCTTCTTTTAAGCAAAAATGTAAAAAGAAATAAACAAATAAAAACTGTAAATGTTTTTTGCTGTATTACTGGACCAGACGCGAAGCTAGCTGTAGTTATTTGGGATAGCTGCAGCGCTACTTTCAAATTAAATTTCAGGCAAAGCAAAATCCTTCCACTGATTTAACTGTTGTAAGTAAACATGTATTTGTATAGAACCTTTAAATCACAAGGGGCTTTACAAAAATGAAAACACAAAATTGGCTTGAAGACCTCAGGAACTGGACTGAGTCGTAAGAGTTTAAAAAGGTTAGCGATGTGTGTCCATGCAAGGCTCTGAAAACTAGGGAGTCAAATTTTTAGTTAAATTTGGAGCCAATATAAGAGGACAATAACAGAGTTATGTGTGTTTGTTTATTGGCTCCTGTTAAAAGCCTTGCTTCAGAGTTTTGAATGAGTTGCAGATGTTTAATACAGCTTTGTTTGAACTGTTTAAAAGTGAATTACAATAATATACACGTGAATAAATAATCATATAAAGGTCAGGTGGATAAAATATGTTTTAATTTTGCCACTTTCCTCAAATAGTACAGGCAATTTTCAACAAGTTGTTTAGTTTGTCTAATAGGGAATGGTCCTCAAGCACATTCTGCTGTTTCTACATAACTGGCATGTTCTTATTGGCTGAACACACCTGACCCAGGTAATTGTCAAGTCCCTACACTGATTACTGTTCAGGTGCGTTCAGCCAATAGAACATGCCAGAGCAGGGTATGGTAAACATGCAAATGTGGCTCTCGAGGACCAGGGTCCCTACCCCTGGTCTGGAGCAAAAATCACCATTTCTGTCTTTTTAGTTTTTAAGTGTAAATATTTAGTAACCATGATTTAATGTTAATTTTGCAATGGTTTTTAAACAATCAAATAAATTGGTAAAGAAATTTAAATCTGCTTCAGGAAAGCAATAAAGCTGAATGTCGTCTGCATATAGATGGTAGGAAATAGAACAGAATTGAACCCTGTGGAACGCCACAAGATATGTTTTTTTTTTTCCATTTTAGAGGTTAATAAATCTACAACAAAGTAAAAAGTTCTTTCACTAATAAAACAAACTCAGACAGACTATAATAATCTGGAAGACGTGCAATCTCAACAAATCAGATATATGTTCCAGAGCACCAAGATGGTGAACTAGCCAAAACTTGTCGCCATGAGCCCTTCATTGGAGACCTTTTATAGAGTTGTTTCAGTAGGATCAATTTTAAAATTTGGCTTTAATTAATTGCATTTGGATTTCAAGCTAGCATCTGCATGCTAGCAGCTCTGGATCCGTTAGCAGCAAAGACGCCAGAATCCTCTGTTTTCAACAGCTCTTGGCTAAATCTCTTTTAGTAACACTTTTTATGTTTCTGGTTTACTGTTCCTTCCGTGAAATCTCAAAACATTTAAGGCATTTATGATAAAGTGTTAAGTTATTATCATCAGATGTGGTCAAATTACAAAATTTGGAGAGTTAATAAAGGATAATTAGCAGGAATAAGTTTGTTCACAAATTCTGTTATTTGTGCGTCGTATATGTGCGTCTGTCTATGTCTTGTTAGCTTTGGACACACCTAAATGTTGGTTACAAATCTACAGATGTTCCTGTAAGACCCCAGTTTATATCCACACACATTCTCAACTTTTTTTGTACCGCTCTCACAGGGGGAGGAAATCTTTCTAGACATGTTTGAGGATGAATACAGAAGCATGACGGTTGGTGGACTTTACTTTCTAGATTCAGTTTTTGTCAACATTAAGTTAGCTCGTGGTCATGAGCTATCAAAGCAATGAATGCTGTGCTCCAGGTGTCATTTCTGGTATGTTTTGTTTCAGAGTAAACCTCTGAATGTGGAGTATCTCATGATGGACGCCTCCATCCTGCTGCCACCCACGGGCACCCCTCTGACCGGCATCGACTTTGTGAAGCGACTGCCCTGTGGGGATGTGGAGAAGACGCGCAGGGTGTGTGAACATACACACAAGTGCAGCAAACAAACACAAAAAATAAATTAGGATTGGCTCTTTATGTAATCCAAATAAATTTTTTAAAATCAAAATACACCATTTTTGTCCATATATGTTCTGAAACTGTGACATCTAGTCATTGGTTTGTGTTTGCTGATGTATGTTTTTGAATGGGGTCTCTGGTCTCCTCACAGGCGATTCGTGTGTTCTTCATGTTGAGGGCTCTGTCGCTTCACCTTCAAGAAGAGCCAGAGACCCAACTTCCTTTGACCCGACCAGCAGACCTCATCAAGACGGATGACGTTTTGGACCTCAGTAAGACGCACAATCACAATAGTGAAGAGTAGAACCTTAAGGTGCATTCACGCCAAACGCCATTTGCGCAACAAATTTGCATACCTCGCCCCGTTTCACTGAGCGACAGATTCACTGGTCGTCGCCTGTCAAAAAAATGTGTTCCTGAGCTTGACGCCACGGCCGAATGTGGGAGGAGCTACCAGCTAATGCATTTAGGATGATCGCTAAAAGGAACAGTGTCTGTGGATAATCTCACTTGGAATGTAAAACAGAAGATTTTGATAAATAAGGTTTATGCAGTACCTTTTGCCACATTTCAGGCTTCAAAGATAAAGATAAAAACTGTATGTGAAGAATCAACAAGTGGGACACAAACATGAAGTGGAACAAAATTTGTTGGATATTTCAAAACTTTTCAATTAATGAAATGTAATTTTTAATTCTTAATTTAATGGAAAAAAAAAGAGATTTCAAACTTTTTTAACAAATAAAAGACTGAAAAATTGGGCGTGCAAAATTATGAAAAATGGTCAAACTTGCACAGAGCACACAGGTGACCTGCATGAAACAGTTCGATATGCAACAGGCAAGTGTTTGTAAGGGTGATAGAATTTAGGAAATTACCGGTTGACAATCTGAGCGTAGTTTGTGTGGGAATCCTACGGGCACTTGTGTATCAGCTCCACTCCCCATGCATGCGGTATTTGTACGGTGAGTATAGGTTTGGAACAACAGCATCCCCTTTACTTTATAAGTGAATGCAACCTTACAAATACTTCACAATACACTTATCGCTTGTAGAACGATTGTACGTTCCATTTCCATGATGTCCTTTGAGGTGTTCATATGATCCTTAAGGGAACTGCAAGACACACTTACATCCTTCTTATGCTGCGTTCACACCTAACGCGATTCACATGGCAGAGGCGAACAATTTTGATGTTAAGTCAATGGTATAGACGCGATCTGAGGTCCTGCAGCGCGATTTGAGCGAAGGGCATCACATCTATAAATCAGGGACTCGACTTTGGGCATGGGACGTTTTCAGTGACTCGATCAGCAGGTAGAGTACTAAGCCGATGCGAGCCTCATTGTCCTGAACTTCCATCCAGCTCTAGCAACAGAGCCGCAGGGTTGCCAAAGCCTGTCCCGGCTACTGTTGGGTGAAAGTGGATACACCCTGGACGGGTTACCAGTCTCTCTTACCCACAGCGTCTCTCTGGCTGCTGGTCAGCCAGCCTCATGGGGACGAGTGCCGGCTTGCTACACCGGAAACCAAAGAGCCACTGCGGGATGAGGAGGCCTGCTCAGACCTCCTTAACTTTGAGATATTTTCATTAAGATAATAATAAAAAATAGTTCCCTATTTTTATTCTTTTTTTTATTATTCCCCTCTCAGGTTAATAGAGGACAGTAAGCCTTCAAACTGGATCACAGTGACAAAGAAACACAGCAGAAGCAGCTGTCATACAGACACTGCTCTCTGGAGAATTACTGAATGAATTACTAATTTTTTAGTAGCTCTTCACAATAAAGAAACCTGATCTCTTAACATCATCAGGGTCTAAAAGCATTAGCTAGTAGCTCCTCCCACACGTGGCTGAGGTAACACATTTTTGGACAGGTGGCGAGCAGGGAATTCACGGCAAAGGAGAGGCAGCTGACTTAAATTTGAAACGCTAATCGCATTTGGTTAAAAAAATAATAATAATCTGGTTAATCTGACTATTGTGTGCAGAACAAAATATACAGAACAATGAAACAAGTTTCAAAATAAAATGCAGCTGTAAGAAAACAGATTTTCTCAGAAACTCTTTTGTTCAAAATGGCCTCCTGACATTGACCTTCAAAACGTTATCTTCTTTAACAATGTTCCCCTTTATATTTAAGCAATGGTTGGAAAAATGTTCGACTTCACCTTATTTTTTAATAAATTCTGAGAATCTCTCCGATTCGAGGCATCTGTGACAAATGTGGGCAGCCATGGCCTTTGAATGTTATCTTGTCATCTGAGTTGAGTCATTCAGTTTCTGTACCCTTTGAAAAGAATAATGATGTCAAACTGCCGCATCATGGAAAGAAAAAACTGTGACACAGCAGTTTTATGTGCTATCGGCTGTTTGGATTCATATTATCCAGCTTTTTAACTCAAATATTTTTGGGTTTTTGAAGTGAAATTCGTCATCAAACCAAGGCACTAGATTTCAGTTCATGCAGCTGTTTGAAACTCACAAAACCCCAGTTTGAAAGCTGACAGATGTGGGTCAGTGGCGCTTTTATGAGACTATCAGGTGCTGCTCAACTTCCTGTAATTCCCTCTCACCTCTCAGAATACGTTTAGTATTAACTATTTGTGTCCAGTGAACAGAAAAATACGTTTCCTCTGTTGGCAAGGTGTTTGAGTAAGAACAACTGCTATGAAAGGAAGGGTATTTCCTTATGTGTGCGGAGGGGGATTCAAACCATCAACCATGCACCCACGGCCTTCTGTTGTCTGACCGTCTGGCTGCAGCTGCCTACATTAACCTAACAGACTGGATTGCACCTGCAGACTGTTGGTGTGGCGGTGCACACCAACACAGTCTAATATTGTCCAAGTGAAAGGTCATGTTAAAAAAGAAAAGTGAAAGTTGTAGTAACTTGATGGGGTTGTCATGGTTGGAATATACGCCGGTCTGAGGAAACGTATTGATTGAATCGTAAACAAAACAAAAAAAAATGTAGGTTGTTTTTAGAACGTGGCATTTTCTGTGGAAGATTTCCACACTGACTTAAGCCTTTAGGAATGTGAATGTGTCTTCTTCTTTTAGCATAACTCTCTGCTGTGTCTGGTTCTCTACAGTTTAATTGCTCAATAGAGAAAATTGGGTAAGGTGTGGTTGGAAACACTAGCGACTTTCTGAAATGCAGAGTCATGTGAGTGGAACACCTCACTCAAATCAATACTTACTCACATTTTTGAAGAACTCCCTGAGGATTTGAGGTGTCCTTTAAAAATAAAAGTACATAGACGCGCAAATAGTTTAAAGGGGTTTTCCTGTCGTTTTTAGCTTCCTTTAAACTGGTTTTTAAACCATCCCTGTTTCCTGCTTGATCTTTAAATGTCACTCTCCAGTGAACAGGGCTTTCTGTGGAAATTAGGAATAAACTGAGGGGGTGGAGAGGTTTTTTCCCTCCATCTAGCAGACTTTCCCCTAGTTTTTTATTTTTGTTTGTTTGTTTTTTATTAACAGCTTAATACCACAGAAACCTGAAGCTCTCTAGCTGATGGTACTTTTTAATTTTTATTTTTTTTTTGCCATTTCTGCTTGAAGTTCTGGTTGGGCTCCTTTGATCTCTTGAAGGACCAACTGAGCATCTCGATGAAGAAAAGATGTAAAGCAAACAGTTATTTTATTTTATGTTTACAGTAAATGCATCTAAAATCTAAAAAGCTCATCTATATTCAACCTGGAATATTGCAATTCACTCAAACACAAAGTCAACCGGCTGGATGGCTCACTTGATTAAGTGTTGGATTGGCACATGGGATATTTAAGATTCGATTAAAAGGTGGTACAATCCAGTTCTGAAACCAGTTCCGGGTCTCCCTGTACCGGTCCCCAGCCCAAATAAAATACAGGGTTGTGTCAGAAGGACATCCAACATAAAACTGAATGTGGGTATCTGATTCGCTGTGGCGACTCCTGAGGGGATGTGCCAATAAGAACAACTCAAATGCAAAAAATCAATCCAGCATTCAAAGAATCAGAAAAAATTGCTTTTTAATACTTAACTCTTAATTTTTTTTTTTTTTTTACTTTGATACTGAAAAAAAAAAAAAAAAAAAAAAACATTTTTGATTTTTAAAGAATTATTTAGAAATAATTATTTTGTACGTAAAAATAATTATTTTTAATAAATATTTAACAAATAATATTTAACAAATGTTTCTTTTTTTACTCTTTCTTTGGTTAAAAAAAATATATATTTGACATGTGGGAGCAAATCATGATTTCTTAAGGTGGCTTTAGTTCAAAACAAAAAGTCAAGCCGACCTACAATCATGTTACAGGAAGCGCATTAGTGAAACTTTAGTCTAGACTGAAGAACAATTGTCTTATCAAACAGATTCTGAAATAAGATAATGTTTCAGACCGAGTGCTGCACTGAGCCCTCACGGAAAACCAGCAATGTTTAGTCATACTTACAATCTCACTATATGATTATATGTATGTATTTAAGTGTATTTCTTGTGGTTAAGACGTAGTCTAGTAGACTTGATGTTAATGCTAACAGTTAACCCAACCAACTTTTGTGTCTTTTGTTTTTAGATAACAGTGACCTGATAGCTGCATGGTGGTCAACAAAGATGGCAACCAAGCTCAGCGGTTCCTCGCTGTCGACGTGTACCAGATGAGTCTGGTAGAGCCCGAAACCAAACGACTTGGATGGGGAGTGGTCAAGTTTGCTGGTCTTTTACAAGTATGAGAATTTTTTTTTTGTGTTTATTTTTTTGTCTTCCTTCCTCCTTTTTTCTATTGTAGTTTAAGGTCTAAACTGAATTTATTTACAGAAAATATATTCAGATTTGTTAAAATAGGTGTACACGGACTACTTTATAATTATTAATTAATACTTTTTTTTCCATTTTGGGTAAAAAATAAAGCCTTTTTAAGATTTTTTTCTATTATTATTTTTGAATTCAAGAATTATTTCCACATTTGATTGATGGAATAACAAATCAATTTATTTCATTTTTAATCTCAGTCTCTCCTCATTTTTGTCTCATGAACTCTTAAAGTTCCCCTATGACAATTTTTTAATTAAGAAAAATGTTCTTAGTGGAGTTTTAATTCTGATTGTGAAGTTTTTAACCAAAACCCCACAACCTAAATGTCTTAAAAAGTAATTTTCCATGTTATTATGAAGCCTGCCCCTGCAAAATCTCCTCTGAGGGGGTGTGGCTTTTGGAGCTGAGCGGAGCTGCTCTGTCTTGGACCCCCCACTGTCTGATTATGATGGCTCTGTGTCTCGCTAATCATCACCGCTCCTACATAAAAACATCTAGCATAATTGTTTTGAGCTGGATCTCAGCTCGGATGAGAAAGTTAAGAGCTTTGTGGACAGACCTTCCACTGATCTACAATCCTTTACAGCTGCGGTCAAATGAGCCGCTGTTCGCATTTCCGTGGTCACATCGAGAAGGTCCGTGGAGAATTTTCAGCGTTCAAAGACTGCTAGCATAAGTATTGTATGAAACTCGCACAAAATAATCCAGTGACTGCTATTTTGACCAAGGAAATGTGAACGGCGGCTCATTTGACTGCAGTCAATGGGAAGATTATTTTCTCTTCTCTTCTCCTGTACCTGAGCTAGACACGCTTACCGGGCCAGATGAGCGGTTTTACACATTTGCTGAAGCTGTCTTGACATGTTAACAGCTCATTAATTCAAACAAAGCATCTCTGCAACACTTTGATTTACAAGGATTTAAAAGGTGAAATACTCAGAAATGCAAAAGCGAAATAATTTCTTATTACATTTATTCTCTTTTTATAAGAAAAATGACACACATAGATGTTTAAAAAATGATTTTCACTGGAGGGGACTTAAACATTTTTGTTTTTGTCCCTCCACGCCCCTCCCCCCACCAGGACATGCAGGTGTCAGGAGTGGAGGACGACAGCAGAGCGTTAAATATCGTCATTCACAAACCCGGCTCCAACCCCCACGCCAAGCCGCTGCCCATCCTGCAGGCCACCTTCATCTTTGCTGACCACATTCGCTGCATCATAGCCAAGCAGAGGCTGGCCAAAGGTCGCATTCAAGCGCGGCGCATGAAGATGCAGAGGATTGCAGGTGAGGGGAACGAATAAAACCGTCTGTCGTCTTCTCTTTTGTGAATACATCTGACTGAAAATGTTGAAACAGGGTGGGGGTGGATCCTGAAAGACCCAAACAGATGAGAATTATTTTTTTTGGTATTTTTAACGTATTACTATGTCCTGTCTGTCATATCATATCAGATAAATAAGCTGACCCAAGACCATAAAAAACATTTATAAACCATTAAAAGAACTTTAAATCATTCTGCAATATAGCTTTGTGTGTCATCAGCGTAGCTGTGAAGACAAACGCCATTCAAATATAAAAGACCTTTAAGGAGCAGAAATTCATATTTATATAAACTCTTCGATCTGTAAATTACTTTAGAACAGTACCAGAGATAACCAAACCTCTCAGCCTGTTGAGTAAAACGTTGTGATCTACTGTGTCAAATGCAGCACTCAAATCCAGTCGATTTTAGAGTTTCTGACAGTCCAAGTTACATCTAATATCATTTACGATTTTCACAAGGCCTGTCTCTGTGCTTTGGTTTGTCCTAAAACCAGATTGATACTTTTCAAAAAGGTTGTTTCTATTTAAAATATTATTACATTGGATTAAAACAGTGTTTTTCCAAAAATCATTTTACTTAAAAATGGTAAGTAGGATACCGGTCAATAATTCTTAAAGTTGTTAGGATCTAAATTACTTTAATCACTGCTGTTTTAAAGGCAGCAGGGAAGATACCTGTCTGAAGAGAATCATTTACTAAATTATAAGCTCAAACTCAAAGAAGTTATAAAATAAATTTGTGGTCAATAAATTTTGGATTGCTGAAGAAAGATTTCCAATGTTTTTATGTTACATTTGAGCCCCCCGGACCTAATATTTTGTTCTTGTAGTTTTTTTTTTTTTTTTTGCTCGAGATTGGAAAAAAAAAAACTTGTTGGTGTAAAAGTAAAGGTTGACTTCATAAAGCCATTTCTTTAGCTGTATTTTTGATTTTTTATTAAATTTAAATTAAAATAGCTCAAAATTAGGTCAAAAATGTTTGTGATTAAAATTATTAATAGATTAATTAATCCATTAATTGCACAACAGCACTGAAAAAATACTTTTTTTTTCCCAACTGGGTTTGTTTCAGTCTTTTTTTTTAATGCAGATGGGGTATTTGTTGATCCGTCTTCCCTGTGCTCTCAGCTCTGTTGGACCTGCCAGTGCAGCCCAATGCTACTGAGGTGTTGGGGTTCAGTCAGACCGCCAACGCCTCGCCCAGCGGCCTGCCTTTCCGGTTCTACGAGCAGTCCAGGCGAGCCTCCAACGACCCCACAGCCAACAGATCCGTGTTTGCGTCCGTCGACAAAGTCCCAGGTTAGCACATCACTAACATGCAGATCGTCCAGTTAAATGCCGGATCATAGTAACGACCTGTCAGGACAGGTTTTCAGCTCCTATAAGGTAAAGTTCCCTCAAGCCCAGAGGGGTTTAATAGAGAACCAATTTTGTTTCCCTTCAACCCAACAGTAGTGATACCCACTGGGTGTGTTTATGTTCTCACGCAGGCTTTGCAGTCGCTCACTGCGTGCCACAGCACAGCCCCTCACCTCTGTCCTCCCCGTCACCCCCCTCCAGTGGTAGTGGAAGCACAGGAAGATGCGACTCCGTCACAGCCAGCACCATTTCAGCTCAGAGCCCCACAGGTGGCACACAGACACCCACAAAATGAAAGACATAGGCATGAAGAAGCACGAGTACATGTCATATACTGTAAGACAGAGACAGTCTCGAAAGAGAAAGTTCAACAAAAATGTGAAATTTCAGTAAAATACAAGTCTTTATGCTGGACATTTTCACCTAGTCGCATTTTCAGTTTGAGTCTAAATAAGATCCAGGAAGGTCTTTCTGTAAAAAAAAAAATAAAATAACCTCAGACGTTTACATACAACAATGCAGCCGAGTGTTTCGAACCCAACCCGAAGTGTGACTAAAACCCAAACCAGCAGAGAGTGTCCCGTCCAAAACCTGCTTTATCAACACCTCTTTCTTTAAACTAAATTATTTCTTTTGTAACCTTTTGAGTTTCATGATAATGATCCCGAAATTGGTTGTTTAAGCTTTTAGAAAAAATGTTTTCTTCTTTTTACCCTCTGCAATTACTTTTAATTAGAAAACTCTCAAAAAGTTTCAAATTCTGGAGTCATTTATTCACCTTTAGACGAGACGGAATGTAATTACAGCTTAAGAACTTTGGGTAAAAACGCAACTCCCACGCCTTGTTCGTTGACTCCTCATTCCATTGTTTTACCTTTCCAGATTACACGGGTACTTAGTGACAGAATACAGGCTAAAGAGTTCTAAAAGTCACTGTCTCTGTCACTCCTGTTTTTTGTGATGCCGTTAATAAACCTGTCAGTCAACTCTCTCAGCTTTTCACCTAAACGGCTGGCTTCACAGAAGGAAGAAGGTCTAAGATAAAATGTCTGTCTTATTGTACTTCATACACTGTAAGCCTAAAAACAGGAAAAGAAATCTTAAGAAGGAAATTACAAGGAAGAAGTAGAGTTATTTCTGTTTAACAAGAAATCTTAAAAATATCATATAAAATACCATAATCTAAAAACAAGGTGTTTCACAAGCATTCAAAAACGAAGAATACCCATTTTCCCACACTTAAAAGCTTTAAATAAAAAATACTGGTTACCTTAAATAGAGTTTAATTTTGTTTACTGATGTTGAAGTGATTAAGCGAGGTACACAAGGCTCTGTCTAAATGTAAACGTTTTACTTACTAGGTTGGGAGTGTGGCTAGGCTAAATGGCTAAAACGTACAATTTAGGATTTTTATCCCACCAAATTCAATCTCTGATTTTAATTATTTTTTCTATTTTTACTTATTTAATGAAAATTAAAAATTATAAAATATTATTAAAAATACTATTTATTTAACATCCATTGGAGGTTGGCCAAAACACAAAGTACAACTAAATACAAGCTGTAAAAATATATGTAAGACATTAGGAAAAGTTTGTGAGCTGCCGCTAGTTTTAGCATCTCGTTAAAAATAACAGTTTTCGCACTCTAGTCTGTTTTAGGTATTGAAACAAATTTTTCATATTCCAACTTTTGGTAGCAACAGACTTCAAACTGATTTCTGTTTGTTACTCCAAGCCTGAAATGCAAAACCCAAGCATTTTTATAGAGTTGAAAAACAGCTCCTGTTTTTGGCACAAGCTCTTCTTTTTTAGCTTCCATTTCAACTTCTGCGCGCGGTGAAAAATGAGTAGGCCCAGAGAAACCCCAAGAAAGTAGAGTGTTGGTCAAATAAAATCACAATTTTTGCAAAAATAAGTTTTCTTCGATGAAAATCTAAAATTTATCGATTAAATTGATTTATCGCACAGTCCTATTTGGGAGTTAGCATAGTGACAAGAACATATGTTCTTGCTATATCAGTCTGTTTTATTGTGTTTCAAACAAGGTTGAGAGTTGAAGCTATCGTGAATACGCTAACAGACCTAACGTGGCTAAAGCGTCTAGTGGATCTAAAGTGCCAAGTGTTGCTAACGCGTCCAATGTGGCTAACACATCAAACGTGGCTGACATTTCTAATGTGGCTAGCATGTCTACCCTGGGTAGCATGTCTAATGTGGCTAGCATGTCTACCCTGGGTAGCATGTCTAACGTGGCCAATGTAGCTAGTGTTTCTAAAGTGTCTCACGGGCCCAGTGTATCTAAAGTGGTTAGTGTGGCTAACAGGTCTAATGTAACTCGCGTATCTAATGTATCTAAATTGTCTAACATGTGTAATGTGGCTAACTAGCTAACCCGTCTAATGTGGCTAACGCGTCTAATGTGGCTAACGTGTAGCATGTTACAAACAAGTTCTAGAGGTACTTTGATCATAGTTAATGACGTCAGACTGACTGACAGACTTATCTCTGCCTCTTTTGTCTCACTTAATGTGCCTTATTCTTCACGGTGCCTTATTTGTGTCATAAATTTGAGAACAGACCATATTGCATGGAAAATGCACAGAGCTAAAAGAGGTAACTTCTAGATAGAATTTTATAAAATCAAATGTTGTACTGACAAACAAGTACTTTTTTTTCTAGTTCTACGCAATGTTTTTTTTATTTTCTGAGTTTTTATGTACGTCACTGTAGTTCAGTTTATATACATTGACAAAAACCAGTGTAATAAATAGAAATGAGTTATTTTAGGGGGAAAAAAGCTTAAAAATGAGATTTATCTGATTTTTTTGGCCGTGCTCTTTGGATGCCGTGCTGGTTGTACGTAATTCTCAGTGTTTCTTCACAACCACCCGTGTGACTTTTAGGCGTGCAGCCAAAATGATACGCTTGTTTTAGGATTTCAGGTTCTGAACTCTGATGTTGACATTGCAGACAAATATATTTGCATGCATCACATTTTTCTCTCCTGTGTAATAATGTTTTTCCCTCCCCATAGTTCATTCTTTGCTCTACTTTTACCTCAGATGACAGTGCGTTCTTAGAGCACACCCCGCCCCCGTCGTCAGGCGGAGAAGCTGATGGAGGCGGCGATGGAGTAATGGGGGTTTCTTCGGGCCCGTGTCCGGCTTTGGCGCCGAGCCTCACCCCCGCCTCCCAGCCCACCATCTCCCTCCTCACAGACAGTGACGCCGACGCCCTGAGCGTGGAGTCGCTGACGCTACTGCCCCCCGCCGACTCGCCCCATCTGCACCCCTGTGCTGTGACTCACTCCCTTCACAGGCCGGGGGCCCCCATTCTAGAGGAGGAAGAGGAGAGCCTGCAGGAGGACGGGGGGTCTCCGCTGGACGAGACGGATGCAACAGTGAAAGAGGAAACCAGCGAGACGGTTGAGCTGGTCACGCCCACAGACGAAGCTCCAGATGGAGCAGAACGCCCTGCAGGCGATGACGACGCTCTGGAGTTTGACGGAGACCTGCAGCAACAACCAGACCTCCCGACCCAGACGACAGCTGCTGAAGAAGCCGTTCGCACTGAAACGCCAGACTCGCCCGAGCTGGACTGAGGAGCCCGCACACGTCATGCACTCCCCACCCTCACGTGTCAGGAGCAATAGACTGAGTCTCACGCTGCCGCCACAGAGCCGTGTTTATGTAAATAGTCTGTAAAAGGCTTTTGAAGGCGTCTCATCACTCGCGTTTGCACATAGACTCTTTTATTACCCGAAAGAACAAAGACCGCACATACCGGGAAGTCCCAAAGCACATCCAATTATCTGCGCACTCACCGTGCCAGACTACAGTGTCACGCGCAGGTGTCGATTCCTGCAACCAGCAACGTTTTTCTACCCGTCCGGATCAACGTTTGGGCTCAAACGCAACCTTGTTGATGTCTCTAGCTTCAGGTCATTCATCGATGCCTGCTAGTTTTCTTTATCACCCCATTTAAGGTCGATCAGCTGCGATTGCCTTTTTCTTATTCGCTAGATTTCTGTTCTTTGGTTCCTCAGTCGTTTTTCTTTCAACCTCACAGAAAAAACAAGAATCATCAGCAAAGACTATTAAATTAATGAATGAAAAGTTGCATCACTATCCACTAACACCTCCTTGTTTAAAAGCTGCAGGCATTTCAGTGAGGTGAAGCTATGAAGTACAGCAAATACCTCTGTGTTTCAGTTTGTAGGTCACAAAGTTTAAAACAGGTTACTGGAATAAAACAAAACCTTGCAAGAGCCAAAGTCACAGTTCTTGCATTTCTTTTTCACTTTGGTTTTGACACGTCTGCATTTTTCCATTAAAGATCCACTCCGATCATCCGTTTTCAAAACGTTCCCAGTTGTCTTTTAGCTATGATTATGCCGTTTTAAGTCTGTTTCTTGGACATAATTTTTGCAGAAGTTCATTAAAAATGTGCCCTTCAGTTGTAGGTGGGAGCAGAAAAGCCCCGCCCCCTTCCCCTCCTCGTTACTGAGAGCTCTCTGTTTATCCGCTCTCCTTCAAGCTCCCATTAACCTAACTTTACCAGTGCAACAAATATGGCGAGCAAAATCAGAGGAATCCATCTGTACAGTTTTAGCCAGATGACTTCTCGAACGAGAAAATCGAAGACGTCAGTGTATCAGGATGGACCAGAGCTGGGAGCTTACTACTGTATTTTTTATGTCCCAAATAGGATTTCATTCAAACTACATATTTTTTTTTTTCATCTGCTACTGATTTGCAAAGATTTAAAATACTTAGAAATGCAATTTTAGGAATATTGTTTTTCTATTTATGTCCTCCATCATCAGAAAAATGCTGCAAGAGCATGCAAAAAACACAATTTTCATCATCTGTAATCTAATCTGTAAAGATTTCCCATGAAAATTGTGTTTTTAACATGTTTTTTTGGCACTTTTAGGATGACGGAGGAGATATTTAAAGACAATTAGGTTAAAAACTGCATTTCTGTATATTTCTATATTTAAACTGGAATGAATCAGGAGCAGACGAAAAATTACTGTTTTAGATAGCGTGTATGATGTAAAAACTACTACAGCAAACTGCAGCTGCTGCATTACGATCCATCCACTGGTAGATGAATACATCCATGAACGTCTTTGCTTTCCTCGTCTGACCTGGAATCTGCCTCCAAACCATATGGCTGGAGAGCTCCAATATTGCTCACAGTTTTTTTTTTTTTTTGCACTGCTAATGTTTGGTTGGGGTTGTGAGGGACTGTAAGCTAGCAGGAGAAGAGAGTAAATAAATGGATGTCGGGAAGCGGGGGACGGCGGTTCCGCGTCAACAGTCACATCCAAGGAATGTCTTGTAATTGGCTGATTGTAAACAGTCTCATAGCATAAAAGCTAGGACTCTGGGACCAAATATGAATGACTCCTGCCGCTCTGCAGAAACTATGTTCTAGCACACAACAGTTTTTTTTTTTTTTTTAACTAAAAACGGCATAATTATATTGAAAAGACCACGGGGAAGATCTTTTTAAATAGATCAATAGAAGATCTGAGTGGGACTTTAAATCTGTTTCTTCCATTGAATGTATCCACTAGTTTGGGAATGATTTCCAGCACCGTCTGAATATTTATGAATGTCACCGACATTAATGTTGGGTTTGGGTAATTTTTTTTTTTTTTTTTAATTAGGATCATAGAAAAAATAAAAGAAAACAAATGTGAACAGCCTTGAATTTTAAGTTTATTCTGAAAGCGAATTGTGGATAGTTTCCTGTTATCACGGGTCTGACCTCCACTTTGTTTTACTTTAATCCAAACAATTTACTTTTTTACTGCAATAATTAAGAAGCTAAGCTACAAGAGAAGAGCTGAATGTAAGCAGGAACTTCTTTTTACACAGCAAGGTTTGATTTCAAGAAGACCGGATTTGTCTTCATTTTGGCAGAATTTAAAGCTTCTTCTTCTTCTTTTATCATCCAGCTCTTTTTTTCTGTTCACATTTGTAAAACAGAAATTCAGAGCAATACTCTCTTTTGTGTCAGTCTCTTAATGTCTTTTCCTGCGCCTGTAAAACAAAAAAAAAAAAGCAGCAGAGTGATGGTGAGGATCACGCAAAAGAAGCTCGTCATGGTTTGGAGAGCTCAACGAATCGCGACGAGCTTCCACGAAACTCTGACTGAATGTGTGTGTTAGTAACTTTTTTATGCTCTGTAAATGCTTTTAATCTTGTAATTATAGATCAGTAAAATAGAGAGATAAATAAAGAGCTGCAATAAATTATTCTACTAAACAAAAGTTTGGTTTCTGTCTGTTGCTTTACAGCACATTTTGACTGAAAATTGAACTTTCATAAAAACTCAATTGTTTTTTAAAATATAATAATGTAAATACCTTTTTTATGTTTGGATCGTCCACAACCAAATGTAAACATCCCTTTGTTTGAGGGTTGAGGGAGTGACGTGGTCTGCACCTCCCTCGTGGCTGCTCGGGGCCCCGCAGTCAGCTTGTGGTCTGTACGTGTTGCTTTACTTACGGTTCCCTTCTTCAGGGAAGTCTGCGCGCTCGTGCGTAAACGTGAAAGGTTTCCTGGTACTGAGTGTTTTCTCTGCGCTAAACCACAGATGCAGCGGTAACTGCGTTTTAGACGACTGAAGCCTCACCTGGCACTTCTCAAAAGGAGATTTTCTGAGTAGTGTAAAGCCAAACTGAAACTACCCTGAAAACACTAGATGTAGATGTTGTTGATAACAAATATATACACTAGTTGCATTTGTTGTATTGTTTTAATCTAAAATAACAGGCAACAATAGAGGCCACTATTTTTGCAAACACTGAAGAAGGTTAAACCTTTGTTTAAGCTACATAGAATATGAACATTTAACAGACGCTTCTTCCTTTTTTAGGTCGGTTTATTCATAAGTACCAGTTTACAAATGAGGTCTCAAAATGCTACACAAAATCACAAAACTCATTGTTATGATCCAATTTTAGTCCAGAGAACTCAAAGTCAGATTATTTCAATTATATACAACAACTTTTAAATGTGATTTAAAAGATTAGATTAACATGTTCTTGTAGCCTTTTCTCATAATAAAGGGCATATATGGAAGCATTAGAGACTAAAATTGCATTTCTGTGTTCAAATCGCATCGGATCAGGAGCAGATGAAAACCGGACGCTTGAAAAAATCTTGGATTTGTGAGGCAGTAACCGCCAAAAAGTTAGTTAAATCCTTTCATGTATCGATTCGGGGACCATGTTCCGCGATACGTATCGAATCGTGTGAGAGAGAAAGAGACACGCCCCCTACTTAAAAACGACCTAGTCTTTAGTCATCCTTAAAAGACCACTGGGGAAAAATTTACAATTGAAAAACATTTGTTGTAATGGGAGTGTCCAGCATCACCGTGTGGCGCGGAAGCTGCTGCTGCTGCTGTGAGGAAAGCTCTGCAGCAAGTGGTCAAAGCCTCAGAGGACTGCATTGCAAGATGCTGGAGGAGGGGCCTAAATATCATCAAACTTTACAGTTATATGATATATATTTTATCCCTAAAACAATGTATTTACTTATATTTTTGTATCTGTAGAATATTGTGTTGTCTATAATATTGTAAATTGTGTCATATTGTACCCGTTTCTTCTCTCACATATACCGGGACTGGAGTTCCATTCTGGTGCCAGTGACATTCGTTTGTCCACTGGTTTGACAAAATGAATCCTTGAATCTTTTATAGATTTTTAGTGTAATCCATGTACTGAACAAGTAGAAGGTGACAGTAGAGGAAATTGATTGTGGGCAATCAAAGAATAGATATGCAAAATAAATAAAGCGAATGACCATCAGCCAATCATTATCCTCACTGTGAAGTTCGTCAGTTGATTGACATTCAGAACGGCCAATCGAATCCATGCGTCACTACCAAATCCGAGTCTTTGATTGGTCAAAGTTCAATCTGGTTTCATTTACATTTCACATTCAGTGGTCGCATGTTTGGTACGTAGAGCAAGAAAACAATTGTAGAAACTAGTGTAGAACACAAGTGTTTTAAAAGCTGCATTTAAATAGGCTTTTTATTTAAAATAACCACTTGATGAGGGTGGTGTGAATGTAGTTTTAAATGTTCTTCGCCTTCTGGCTACAGTTGTTACAGAAGATGATGAGAAACTTTTGAGTTCAAGGTTTGACTCTACCATTATATTTGGCCTAAATGTAATCTGTGTTTTTATTCATGGTCATCAGAAGTTAACCAGTCAGATAACCATTTATTTTTAATCTTAGTTAAAATACTGTTTATGTTTCAGTCCCAATGAAACAAAAAGTTCATCTTCATTCTGACCTGGAATCAGACTGAGATATACAATATTAAAGGTCAAATAATAGTTGATTAAAGGCCATGGGAAAAAAAAAAAAAAGGAACTCAAGTCATGTTGACATTTATTATTAGTCTGCAAACTTTTCGTCAGTTTTTTATTTTTGGAGTGGAGGTAGGCGGTCTTACTTCCTGGTTCATGTTTAGACCTTTGAGTTTTGTGTATAGAACTGTAGTTTCACTTGTGTCATAAGAAAAGTGGAGTAAAAACCCTTTGACAAAGAAAGAGGGAGGAGAGATTCTTATAACTATGACCTAAGAGGAAAACTTTCACCCAACTGTGAAAAAAGCATCACTTGATAAAAACAGTTAAATGTTTTAGTTTTATGGGAAATTTTCTTTTCTAAGTGTCAAATGATAGCTTCCTTATTCCAAATGTCCAAACTTTCCTGTAAATCTGAGTTGTAAATCCAGAAATGTTTCACTCTTAAGAGAAGGAGGAAGTTGGGAAGTGAATGAATGACTAAGGCTTCTTCCAGTAAAGTTTAAACACAGCTCTGCAAAGAGGAGCTTCAAAGTCTCACACCAGGAAAAGATCATTAAAAAAATGAGATGGACTAAGATTAGACAAGATGTTTCTGTCTTTTTTTTTTTTTTTTTTCCTATTTGGCCATTTTGGACTAGTTTCTGTAGAACATTCATCGTTTGAAGAACAGAAAATGAAGAATTTTTCTGAAATCAGCTGACGGGCTCACCGTCACTCATCACCTCACTTCACGTTTCACTTCTCCAAAAAAAGAAATAAGAGATTGTAAATGTTCTGAAAATGGAGGAGTTCAGCGAAACTGTTGTGTGTGACTCATCGGTAACCCGGCCTACAAGAAAACACACTTGGTTATCACCTTTTTTTTTTTAAATATACGTCTAGCTTATAGATGTAGCAGCTAAAGATTTGCTGTGAGAGTCGGTAGTTTACTTTTTTATCAATTGCAAGGATTACACTCACTATGAGTCATTGTTTGTGTGTTTGGGAGCGTTTGTGAAAATCCCCGCAACATCACAACCTTCGATGGCAAGTTTGGTCTTAGTGTTGGAGGTTTGGTGAAACGCCAGTGGCTTCTCACTGTAGCAGCGTTTGGTTGAAAACGGCGTGTCATAAATGTCACAGGTAAATAAACAATTGTTAGTCTGATCTCGCAGACAGCTGTGGGTGTTCGGTTTCACTGACATAAATCTAGACCCGACCCTGTTAACCAAAAGGCAAATGTCCTGAGCCTACCGAACGCCAACACACGCACTCGCTGCAATTCTTCTCACACCATTAAAAGACAGTACATGCGTGTCGGCCCACGCGTCCAGGAGGAGAATGTAAGCGTTCAAGCTAGCATAAAGGTCAAATAAATGATCATTTTGGTCTTATTTTAATATAGAATTTGTTTGGTTTAGTTGAACAAATATGATTGAGCAGTGATTGGTCTGAGTGAATATTTCTATGGCAACCACTTTCGCCAATCAGGGGTGAGCTTGTTGGAAGCCCAAACCCCTGCCACAGAGAGAATGTGTCATTAGAATGAACGTTTAGGGGGAAACCACCTACTTTTTTTGAGGCATCTGATTGGCCAGTTTATAATTTTAATAATTCTACTGCAAAAAAAAAAAAAACTGTTGCTATGACCGATCTCCCTCCCTACTCACTGTATCGTGCGTTCGCCATTTTATAGAACTGTTTGAATCTATAGTTCCAAAATCTAGTGCCCTAGAAATTTCCCAGAAGTATTTGCGAAAAACCAGAGTACATCAACAGTTGCTACATTAGCGAATATAGACCACAATGCATTGTGTTTGAACAATTTTTGCAAAAAAAAAGACAAGGTGTTAAAATGTAAATATCTTAACAAACTTTTCATTATCAGATTAGATTTTAACTTTGTGAAATCGGTGACTCGTTATAGGTTGTTTAGGAAAAAAAAATGTAGCTCTGTAGCTAAATGTAGCTAATTTAGCTGATAGGATTTAGGGTGGGAATTCCTAGAGCTAGCTCTAGCTAGCTAAACCTTTTTTCCAATCCACGGCACCATGTGCTGTCTCCAAATAAACTGTGTTCCAGTCTGCTCCTCCCCTGAAAGTGCAGTGTGAAACCATACTAAAGAACAAAACGACATTCCTTTTTGACATTCCTCACTTCTTCAGATAAAGATCCAGGAGTCAAGGCACTTTTTGTTTGCACTTGCTGTACTTTATTTTGTTGGAATAATTTTTTCGATTTGCATTTATTAAGAAAAATATAATGAATTTTATGTTCCTCTTTGCTCTAATCTCCTATGTCTTAGAAACTACATTTTTCATGTTCAAAACAACACAATTTACCTCATAAATAAAGACTTTCTACTATTGGATGTTTTACAAAAGTTTAAAATATACTCATATGACATATTGTTACTCCATTTGCAAGTAATATACCCTTTATTATAGTAAAGTTAATGATGATTAGAGATGAAAATAAACACTTTTTAAGAGATTTTGTTTAACCTTATACAATTCTGTTGAGTTTTGGGATGATCACTTGTATTGCATAGCTGCTTCTTTCTCATTTCTTTCAGATAAAATTGTAAATATATGGTGAGTCTATTATCCTAAAGTTAAGACTTGACATTTTTTTATGATTCATAAATCAGTGAAATACAAGAAGAGTCTGGTTTTTTCCTGTATCTACTGCGTGTCATGGTTCACTTTGTCTCACTTTCAGTTTGAAGTAATCATAACCATAAAGTTGACTCCAATGTTGTCTAGTTTCAGTGGTTTGTCCAGTTTAGACGTGATGCCACAGGCAACTCTCCTTAAGAAAAACCTCTGGAAAAATAATCCTGAATCTAAATTTTACAAACAAGATTCACAGAAACTTCGTTTTTTTTCATGGTTCCTCTTTCAAAAATCTAAAATTCAAAACAAAACTGTTACGGTGAAAGGACAGGTTTCTTTAACCACTCACTCCAAAAGTTTCCCGCTTCCTCGTGAGTCTGAACTTCGTCCACATTAAAGTTGAGCTGGTTCCACACACACACATATAATCACACACTTTTGGTTTTATGTCACCTCTGCCCCGTTTCTGGTAAGTGTGCTTGTGCATGAGCGTAACAATTCATTTACTACCAAAGGAGCCTCACCCACCCATCACTCTGCCTTACAGAGATGACTCACTGCGGTGATAATACTGTATTCCACCTTCCACATTTCCTGTCTGTCTGTCTGTCTGTCCTATTGTCTGTGACACAGCACCACATGGTCCTTGAGGAGGCGTGTCACACACCACATATAAAAGATTCAAACAAACCCAAAATTAATTCATTTAAATATGTTTTATTCAAAAGAAACACGTATAAAATATATTGATGTAATTATGATTTTATATCTGCTTAGCAGAGATAGTGAACAAAAAAAATAATTTAGAGGAGAGACACCTCTGCATACAGTACAACGTGATACCAGACGTTTCGTCCGGATATTTGAACCTTCAGGGTTGACAGACGTTACGCTGCGATGTAAACACTTCATATTAGAGTATTAAAATGTGCTACAAAGTCTCGTCTCTGTTCGTTTCAAGCGCACTCTCCGGCGGAACTGGCTACAAGTCCGTTTCCAAAAAGTCAGTCGAAGGCGAGCAGGACCGACAGACTCAGTTGGATCTCCACATCTCTTTTTATTGGCTCCACTGTGCTTGTAGTTTATTTTTAATGCGGCACTTTCCAACGCTCTGAGATCTTCTCTCCATGTGGTAGTTGAGTCACTCGAGGTATTCGGTGATGATATGCTTTGAATTTTATCTGTCCAACTGGAAGCTGCCTGTAGTCCCCCAACATGGTATTGTCCCTTTACGAAAGTTTCACATTGTTTAAGCACAGAAGGGTCGGCTGCTTGCGTCTGTAACCAAGGAGACACACCATCTCCCAGCGACTCCACCAATGTGCTTTTACTTGAAAAGAATCGCACACTTGAAATGAGACATAGCGCGGCCAACTGGTGGATCACAGTTTGTAAGGGAACTCCAACAGGAAGTCCTGGACCACATGGGTAGCGGGCAGCTCCGTGAGGCGGCTCTTTCCGCCGCACATCTCCACGATGCGCCTCCTGCACAGTTCCTGCAGAGATGGCTGCCATTTCCTGTATGGGACGCTCAGGCTCTTCTTGGGCGAGTTGATGTAATGCTCCAACAGGGCAAACAGCGTCAAGAAGGACCGCTCGCTGCCCGCCAGCGAAAACTTGTGCTGCTTGTAGTCTATGCGAACGCTGACCGGCCCGCCCTTGGCGTTGTAGGACAGCGTGAAGAACACGTTCTTCTGCCGGCTGTCACGGATCAGGAAGCTTCCCAGGGGAGCGTCCTGCAGCATGCGGTGGGCGTCCTCCACTCCCAGAGGGCCCCAGTAAAAGCCACTGCGCTCGAGCTTGGCCGCAGTGTCAGTGATGGTGTCGCAGTCCTCTCGAGAGGTGAAGGTACGAAAGTGAGTCAGGTGGACGGATCTGGGGCTTGGGTTTGCCCGGCGCTGAAGACCGTCTGACTGCGTGCAAGGGGGTGAGCTTGGCAAATGGCTCTTTTCATGGCCTTCCACTGTGCTGTTGGCTACCATCCTACAGAAGGGAGAGGCCCCAAACCCTCTCCCATCTCTAACGCCCACACTGACATCCTGGAAGAAAAAAAGAAAACGTTAGTCTAAAAGATAAAACAAGTTCACATGCAATATGTTTCATTTATTACCCATCACTGGATAAATACTCATAACATTTCCTACTTTCTGTTAAGTAATGCCAAGTTAAGTAGAACTTTGCTTTGTGGTTTGGCTGGAATCCACATCCAGAGCACACGTTACAGATCACGCTTAAGGCACTATTTGTTTAATTTCGTTTTGATTGGAGCAAAAAAAAAAAAAACCTTAATGGAGCCAGCAGCATAAATGACACCATGACTGAGCAATGAAGAATCAGAGTGATACTTTTTCAGAAGAATAAATGACACCCCTCTTCTTTAGGGACTGAGCTTACTCACCTAGACCTTGCTATGAGTTTCTCAATCATGACTGGAATTGCTGTGTGATTCACCACATTTGGTATCAGGATTTATGAGAATTTGCTAGTGCTTCTGTTAAAAGAAACTAGTGCAACTCCAGTAGGAGATAAACATCAGTTGTGAAGGGTAAAGTTTAAAGAGTCACCACCCCCTATATGTAACCACAGCGTTAATTACAAATATATATTTATATTAATTAATTTATTTATTTGTTCTTGTAAACTATTTAACCATATCAATTTGTTAAATTTTATGTGCTTATTTTTAAAAACGTTTTTTTCTTTTTTTTCTTTTTTTTTTTGGTCTGTCCAAAAATATGCCTGAATGAAAATAAGAAAAAAAGGCTCACCGTTTTGTTGTGATGGCAGCAGCGGTTTAATCTTTTTTTAATTCCAAAGTAGCAACAGTATGGCAGGCAGGAGCGAACAATATCCAGCAGATAATCCGCAGGAAAGCATAGCCTTTCGCTCCTGCTTCCACCGTCAGGCTCGTCTGAGCATTTGGACGCCGGGTAAACACTCCTTCACATTTATAGAGGCCGCCCGTTGGCCCCGCCCCCTTGTTCTCTGAATCGCTCCGCTTCTGTGAAACAGAAACGAAAGTGAAACCTTCCGCTGCGACGTTTCAGTTTATTTGAAGTCTTTTCAGATTTGGAGAAATTCGAGAAAACCGCAGAGTCACGTGACATGTTCGAGTAACTGGAGCTGTTGCACAGAACCGTGTAAACACTAAAAACTTTACACGTCTGAGAAAAAAAAAACAAGTATTGCAAAATATATAAATGAATAATAATGATTTTAAAATAAGAAAAAGCTTTATGACACATTAAGTGGTGATGTCAACTTCTGCTTTTGTGTTAATTATAACCAATTATGTAAAACAATCTGCCATACATTTGCCTTATTTTCCACGTCACATAGTAATCTTCAACCTTTATAGCGTTTCCAGTGTCATACAGCAAGAATTTTATTAGGTTTTCTATATTTGGATGATTTCTTAATATATCCTCCTGCAGCTGTTGGTGGGCCCACCCCCAAACAGAAACAAAAGTCCTGCTGGGACATGAATCTCAGTTTAGGATTCTTTTTTAGTTATTTTAGTTCCACACAGGGGCGGAGCTTAAGGGGAGCCAGGGTGGGACACCTGCCCAGTTTTGTCTCCCCACCTGCCCTCCCAAATGTTAAGTCTCTATTAGTATCATTACTGACAAAGACTAAGAAATCATCAATACAAGCTTCTTTAAGCATTAACAATAGCACTTCAGCTAAAAGAACGGCTGTTTAAGCATTAATAATAATAAATCTGTTTGAAATACATGTTTTGATCCTATCATTGCTAATGGTCGCATTTTTCTAAAGTCATCTGCCCCCTTCCCTCCATATAAAACGTTCTAGCTCCACATGATACATTTCAAAGGAAATGATCCATCAAGTTAGTTAATTTGATTGATCATTCCCTTTCTCAGCAGCCGCGTGTGTGCATGCACAGTTATCAGATGCATGCCTGTATCCACGGTGTTAAATGAGTCACGCTTTTATCAGGTGCCTCGGAACCATATGAGGACATTTCTGTGTAATGATGTCTTCTCCGGCGCGATACCACCACCACCATCTCTTACATGGATTTTTTTTTTACTTCACCCGGCACGCTCTAGGCCCTATTCCCAGTAAACAAAGGCGGCCTTGTTGCAAAAGAGGTGGTCAGATGAACTGAAAGTTAAGGAAGCGCTCAGTCATACGAGAACTAGTAGGTACATGCAGTCTGAGCACACACAGTCTCGGAGTGTTATGGTTACTTGACCCATCAGATTAAAGCGGGCTCTAACAGTTCTGCTCTTGTCATCACTGTAGCACCGTGATAAAACACTCAGGACTAGATATTCTGTTTTACTGTAAAATGCTTTTTGGTGGAGGCCGTGCAGAAAAGCAATTCCTAAAAGAAAAGAGAACCTCCCACTATTTTTTTCCACATTGGGAAGGACTAATCCCTTAAACTCCATAAAGTTTGTAAGTTGCGTCTTTATTTGTAAGTGACTACAGGCCCAATCCAAATCAGAAGACTAAAAACATTAAGAAGACTGGAATACTTAGCAAAGACACACATTTTTCTTTGCATTTTTTTCTACTTTGTGTCACCAGTGTGAGTTAAAGCTGGAAAAAAAGAAAAAGAAACTCTGCAGCTCTGAGCTGATTTTGCTGACTTTGCACGTATGTTTCAAATCATAAGCTGCACCCCTATTGGGTCTTTAAGCATGTCTTGCGTGATGGGGAGGTCTGTGTTTGCTTGGACCGGTGTGCTTCTTTGTTGTGTTTTTTTTCCATAAGTTTCATTTCTGTGAAACAGGGAGGGACTAAAGCTGAAAGAGCGAGCTGTCTCTCAGCGCAAGAATTTGCAGACCAATAAGAGTGTTTTGCAAGCCCGAGCAGATACAAGATTTATTGTGTGCACGCACTGATACTGAAGCAAAACCTAAGAAGTCCTACGATGCATCAAATGTATTTAAATGCAATATATTACACATACAAACTTTTGACAGTTAGTATGGTAATCAAAACACCCTCTTTTTGCTTTTGCAAGAGAGCTCCCGCTCTAGCAACTAAAACAACTATATAGTGCAGAACTATAGTGCCCTGGATTTTAAAAGCAATTCAGACACCATTTTCTTTTTTAAACATCAAATATAATGTCACTGCTTTACTGAAGTAAAAATATTGAATAATAGATATGAACATGTAACAAGGTCTATTTATGAATCTACTGTGTTCTGATGTTAAAAACTTGACTGGTTTGTAAAGAATAAACTTAAAAAAACATTTTTTTCCCATGAAATATCATTCAAACGCAATGCATTGTGGTCTATCTTTGCAAATCTAGTGACCATCAATGCACACTAGCTCAAATTCTTTCACTACTTACGTCTTGCTGTACTACAAAGAGTCCCATAAGTTTCCATACATAATGCATCACATACATATATGGCTCTAACATGTATGTCTTTTAATAACCCAGAAAATGCATTTAAGTAAACAACAACAAAGTTGAAATCTTCCTGATGGACTTTTTTTTTTTTTTTTTTTTTTTAATGGTAAATATGACGATTTCACAACCTAAAACCTAATCAGTTCAAGCATTTTACGGCAACTGGTTTTAAATACACTGTGATTTGATGAAGATAAGTTAAAAGTTTATTAAAAAAATTAATTGAAATACTTTTTTTTCTTTGCAAAAATGGTTCAAACGCAATGCATTGTGGTATATATTTCCAGATTTAGTGAGAATAGATGCACATTCATTTTTGCAGGGTATTCTGGAAAATGTATACGGCACTCAACTTTAAAATTGTAGATTCGGACCGCACTACATAGTACACTCAGCCAACAGTATTTACAAATTTCCACCCTAATCCCTACTAAAAAAACTATATTCCAGTTTTTTTAGATTTTAAAAGCAATTCAGACACAATGCTCACTACTTTACTTTTGTTTTGCTAAAAAAATATGACGTGAAGTGAAAATTGAATTAATACGAACATTTCACAATGCTGTTTGTGACTCCACTGTGTCCTGATGATGAAAAATGTTGATGGTTTGTTAAAAAATTTTTATTTAAACTCGTTCTTACTCTCAAAAATTGTTCGACCACAATGCATTGTGTTCTATATTCGCTACATTCGATACTAGTTAGCATCAATGCATGCTAGTTTTTTTGCAAAGACTTCTGGGAAATTTCTGGGGAAGAATGAGTGAGGAATGAACAGTATAATACATTTAAAACCTACAAAAGTAGAATTTTCATGGTAGGGCCTCTTTAAATAAAAAAACAGTGATCATAGTGTCCGAATTGCTTTTAAAATCCAGGGCACTATCTCTAGCAGTTAGAGAAGGACTTTGGACAGAGTTTCACAGAGACTTTTGGGAAATTGCCAGAAAAAAAATCAGGAAATTGGCAAATGCACTATGCAAGTAAAGTGCACAAAGTAGTGAGTACTGAAGAAATTCAGACACAACCTCTATGTCAGTAAATAAAAAAAAAGTTCTTCTCATTAATTTTTTGCATACATTTAACGTTTTGTCCTCCCTGTAGTCTAGGCCAGGTCTGCAGTATCACTTTTGTCTGGCGCACGTCTTTCAAACCTATTTTATGAAATTATTTTAGTTTTTTCATTTCTGAAACATTCATAACTAAGAATAAATAAATCACTACTCAAACTTTTATTATTCCCTATATTTCTTTAAAAACTAAGAAATTATTTCTACATTTGAGCTACTTTTTTAAATTATTATTTCAACTGTTTTGTCCAGGTTTGCTGGTATCATTATACAACAACGAGCAGGATGAGGAAGTATTGTCCCCTCTGTATGAATTAAACCATTGTTGAATCATTTATTTATTTACTGACATGATCCTTTGGAGTTCTCTTCCTCATCTGCAGGACATGTTAGAACATTTCCCTGTTTTTCTTCTCTCTGCAGCCAGAAAAGTCTAGTTTTCAACGCCATAACAAATGCTGACCAGCTTTACAGTTGGAGGAACTGGATTTGCACCTCTCTGCAAATGAAAGTGTTCTTTCGAAATGAGGCCTGCAATTCCCAAACCCTATCTGTATGTGCCCATTGATAAGGCATGATTCAGGGAATACAGTGAGCTTGTAAATATTGTAAACGACTATAAAACCTCCAAAACATTTATTGTTGGTGATCAGTGACTGTATTTGAAGGTTATTACACTGTCCTGTAAAATAGGCGCCATAAACTTGTCTCATTTACTTGTGTTTACTTGCGGTTTCACTTTTGCGTGGTTATCAGATAAATATTACAGCTTTTATTGTGTTTAAAGTAATACGGAAACACAGAGAAGACAAGGAAATTGAAAAGTAGAAATAAAGGTATGCCTCTGAAGGTACACACACACACCGCCCTCGGCAATGTATGTTCAAGGTATACTTTTGTTGAAAAAACTGCCCGTTTCAGGCCTCCCTGATCAAAACTCTTGAGGTCATTCTTAGCAACGTATGCTCATTCCAAAGTCGTCACATACTGACGAATGGTTAAAGGACGCTCGGCGTCAAAACTTGACATTTTGGGTGTACCCAACTCGTCAAAATTTGACGTGCTGCCTGTTCCAGTTGAATTAAGGCTCCCCAACTTCTGGGTCTGCTACCAGGACGCGGACCGCGCTGGTACCCTAACCCGGTACCGGAGGCGGTTTGAAGACAGCAGTTGGTCGGACAAGAAGCAGTTTGGCTGCCTATAATTATCTGCTATAACAAAACTGAACGGCAATGAAAGTGGAACTGCAGAAGCCAGGAGGAACTTTTTGGAAATCTTGCCGGATTATTATAAGACAGGTTGTGAAACAAACAAAAAAACAAAGTCACATAAGCATCTTGTAAGTTTCAGGGAATTTCAGCACAAAAAAAAAAAGAAAAATGTGAAAACAAAACTTCATTCCTGCTAAATCTAATGCTAATTCCTGCTAATTTGAGGATTTGAGCAATCATTTATCTACTCTGCTTTTCCTAAAACATAAAGTCTGGAGTAAAAGAAAAAAATACATTTAATTTTGAAGAACCCACAAGGTTTAATTTGGTTGCCATTTATAAAAATCTATTTGAAATTGCTATTTTTTAAATCATTTTTTCTATTGGCCACTGCTAATTGGCCTTCAAAATGAACAAACAAATAAAACTTTTCAAATTCTTTTTAAAATAAAATGTATCTTCAGTTCTCCAGAGTTTAGGATTTTTTAAATCTGTGGTTTAAAAAAAGCTTTTACTTTGAAAAGCCTCACTAAGTGTCTGGGTTTTCCCCTAATAACGAAGCTTTGCCTTCTTCCCAGAATTCCTTTTTTTTTTTTTTCTTTACAGCTATTACTGTTTGTTGATTCTTTTCTCTTTGTTTTGATGGATTATTGAGGAGTGTTTGTTATTAGTGTAATAAATTGTTTTTGCACAATCAATTTGAACTGAAACGGAAGCAAGAAAAAAACGGTTTTATTGCCAAATGTCCCATTTTAAGCTATTTTGCAGTTGTAAAAATAATTTTTTTTTTCCTATCGATTTCGGTCTTGTTTATATTCCACCTAAGATTTTACCATAAACTGAACTGAGATTATTTAAATTTTGACACAAAAAAGAATAATAAATTTGAGGCTAAAGCAAATCTAAATAAACCGTTAAATCATATTTATTCAGAAACCATTTCATTTTTTTAAATTAACTTTTATTGTTTATGCTTCATGCTGTGTTCCTTCTGCAAACACAGATGGCTTTTTCCACAAGATAAATGATTTACTGTAATCCACATGTAGTGAGAGAAACCGCCCCTTTGTTTGAAAGCCAGATCATCTCCAAGAAACCAGTTTAGCAGTCTAGCAGTGTAAGACAATGGAGAGATGCTTCTGATTTTAAAAATAATCTTGAGTATTTAAGCAAAAAATAGCTATTTAATTTAAAGCCATAAACTTTTAAATGAGTGTTCTGCTAAAGATTAACTTATCTCATGACCATTTTTTTTCATTTTTAAAAGGTTTTATTGTTTTTCTTTACATGGAGACACATGCTGACTGACGATTCACAAAGCTTATCATTCAAGCAGGGAAGTAAAACTGATCCATAACATAAACATGAAATTCAGAATCTCAACTTAAAGTTCAAATCAAGTGCTCCAACCGTAGCACGGATGTTGGAGAAAAAAAGAACATGTTTAGGCTCAAAAAGCATTTTTTTTTTTAATGACATTGTTTTTGTAGCAAAAAAGGGTGGAGGAGGCATTGCAGGATTCTTAGGGATTTAAAGAAAATATACTGCAGCTTATCTGATCAACAGCTTTCAGCAAGATTTGTCAGTTTACTGACTGAAAAGTCAATTCGTTTAGCTTTCAAGACCTACAAAAAACAAAAAAAAAAATAAACCAAATCAAAGTCTGTAAGTTGTCAAGAAGCTTGTAAGACTATTTCCAATTCTCTTGGATTTAAACAAGCTGTAGGATCCTCAAGGATGAGTAAATGAGTACTTACTGAAAGGCAATATGACAGCCCTAAGCGGGGCCTCTTTATTGCTTTCTTGTCTAGTCTGTATGCAACTTACGTTATTCTTACAAATACTTCATGATACATGTAAGATAATGGTATGTTCCATTTTAATAACGCCCCTCAAGGTGGCTGTGTGAGCCTAAAAGGAACTGTCAACAACCCCTCACAAGTCTGGACAACCCAAAAAATGCATGTGACTAAAGCTTTAACATGTTAATGAGGTCCATGCAAAATCTGTGTGACTTTGACGTAAAAGTTCTCCTTTTTGTCCTTAAGTTTTTAGAAGCATATTTGAAACTTTTTTGAAATGTTGATGCTTTAAGTCCTTTTGCTTATATTGATCGTCTGTAATTTATTACATTATGTTGTGATTGAAAGTCAGATTTAGTAAAACGTTTGAGCTGAAAATACATTTTTCCATCCTGATTGAGTTTTTTTCAAACAGTTGGTATCTTTGTATTTAGAGAAGGATTCTGCCCATGTGTGACTATATGAGTCCCTGATTGGCCCAAGTTAAACACGTTCAACTTTCAGTGCACATTTAATTAGTGAGCGTTTTGCGTGTACAAAAACTGACTTAAAAACTTAAATAGCGTTGCGTGCACGCAAGAATTTTGAACACAGAAGCCCAAGATGCCCATATGTGTCCGTTTACATAGACTTTTCGTGGAAGTTAACTCTTGAACACATGTTTCCAACCCCAGTCTGAACACAGCATGATAAATATTCTCAGGTTGAGGCTTTTGTGTCAGATGGGTTAGTTGAGTTAGCTGATGGCAATGAGATACAAATGAAAATATAAGACTAATTTAATCTGGATCCTGCACAGCTTATTTCTCTATCTTTGGATTTTCACCATCCAATAGGAGTTTTCTTCAAATTACAGGCAAACTGAATTATGATGTAGTAAAAAAAAAAAATGTTCAGCTAAACGGTTGTGTAACCTCCCTCTGTTCTTACTACTTTGACCCAGGTTGTGAATTTTTTTATTGCTTTAATGCTAAAATTTGTTCAGACTAGAGTACAACTAAACATTCTTGTCTAGTAAAGGAGCTATTTCCTGGAAATGCATGGTAGGAGACACAAGTTTGGATAGGAGAGAAGAATGAGATTTTTTTTCTGTCTGAGTCACATGCAGCAAACAAAAATCAGCTCATTTCCAAGAAAAGGCATCACCTCTTAAAGCATGCATGCCTTCTATTTAAAATCCAAAATCACATGTGTTGGTACGGTCATGATTGTGTGAGGAAGACATAAACTCAGTGTTACATAACTCAGGTGGCAGCTTAGCAGAATCTTCTGACTTTCTGGAAGCCATGACAGAGAGGAATGAATCATGTCTGAACGTATAGAGCCGCTTCTCACTGTTCTCATTAGTTTGTTTCATTACTTTGTTTTTTGGGAAACAATTCTTGAATAAATTATAATTTTTACTCTTCTACGTTCATCCATTTATTATCTAAGCTCCCTTTGACCAAAGAAGGGTCACAGTGTCTACTGTATAGATAATTATTTTTGGATAAAAATGTCTGTTTGCAAAAGTGTTTCATTTTCAAAACCTTTTATGATCCAACGGTAGACGGGTCTCCCAAATCTCTTTCAAAGAATATTGCCTCATTTCAAGTAAGTCTTTTAGAAACTTGTGTCACCTGGTCTGATATGTTTTTTTGGCTCAAGTACAAGCCTGCTTCAAGTATTATGAGCATTTCAATGAACTAAGAAAGTCTAGTTATTTTTAGAATCAAATTACATCGACAAATAAATCAATACACATTAAAAATATTTGAGTAATTGTTCTGTAGAGGAATGAGGTTTAAAATGGCATATTTATGACTTAAAAGCTAAAATAATGTCCAAAAATATTTTTTCAGATTCTGAAAATTTCATCATGAATTTTTACTTTTTACTTTGAAAAACCTTTTACATTTTTAATTGAAATGACTTAGATTTAAAAAAAAAACGTAAAGAAAAACAAGTTAAGGCATAGCTGATGAAACTATCAAAGAAGTGTGATTCAAACAAAAAGGGCTTTGAAAACATCATAATTCCATCATTAGCAGCGACTTGCAGGAACAGGCATGTTGTCAGAATGAAACTAAAAGTTTGATTCTCTTTTGCTTTGGATTTTGGAACACAATGGTGAAAAGAACATTTATCTCCCACGGAAAAAACAAGCTACGCAGCTTTTGTTATTCAGAGCCAATTTTCTGACCCTTAATGAAACTACAAGTATCCTTAATCTTTACTAAAAATGAGACTGTATACTTGAAGCTTACTTTCATATAATATTTATACATTGTGAACTTTGAATGTTCCAATTTTGCTTGAATAAGTATTCAGTGCATGCTTCCTACACTACATGTACTTGGTCTACTTGCTATCTTAAAGCCACATTCAGCCCTCTCTTCCACTGAAAAGTCTATGTAAACTCGTATACGCCCATTTCCGGCTTCTGCTTTCAAAACTCCTGTGGTTACATGTCGCCATATAATTTCTATTGCTTCCACAACAACTGGACGGGTGTTGAAAGTTAAAGCAGGTCGAGCTTTGACCAGTCAGGGACTTGGATTTGGCAGTGACGTGTGGATGATGTCCCTTTTAATTTAATTTGCCAAAGTGCCAACAGTTTGAAAACAAATCATAGAGGAGAAATTACTAATTGCGGTATGTGCCCGGCTGGAATTATATGATACCAAGTCTTTCATGTACCAAAATAAAGCCATGAAAAAAAAAAAAAGTTGGAGCAAAACTGTAGGTGGCGGACATGTGCTAGCATCAGGTAGCAACAGTCTAGGGTGAACACCATGGGCTAAATGTATGTTACTTGTCCTGTGTGAATGTACTATTAATCTTAAACTCAAGTATACTTGACATAATAAACTTCAAGTGTAGCTACTACTTTTATTTGCTACTACTAGCAAACAAAAACAAGGTGAATTAGCTAAGAATGCATGCTAACAGTCGCTATTAGCTAGTCCAACCACTCCTAAATAATTTGATAAAATATGACAGCTGAGGAAGTCTTTATTAGCAACAAGGTTGGCGTGGGGATTGCAGAAAAGACAAACTTCAAAAGTACATTTACATGCGCATGTTTGTATTTCATGTGCACGCCCATTTTAAAAATCGTGTTGCCGTTGAAACGTTTTGTTTTCTGGAAATAGTAAGTGAAAGTAAATGCTCTACTTTTTTTGGCTCTTCTGTTTGTCATTGCAACAGAAGATGCTTAGCCTGCAAAAGCAATTAAGTGGAACATTGAAAATTAAATAAAAACTACGACATAGTTTAAATAATTAAATTTAATTTTTAAATTGCTGAAATACTTTTGGGATCTTTCTTTTTTGTTTGCAAGTTTCAGTTTTGGCTTAGTTAAAACGATAGAGGATTTAATGAGGATGTTGAACTTGTTGACTTGTTAGACTCTTACTATAGGGTCCTTTTTTCTGGAAACAAGCCAGTTGTCATTCATGACCTGAAAGAAAAGGGCATGACTAAACAAGCAGGTTTTTTTTTGTTTTGTAAGAAGTTTCAGTTTGACACTGAAGTAGATTGTAGGTATGTTATAATTCTGAAAGTGTTCTGGTCTCGAAATGTAAGCAAAATAGAAAAGAAGAATTTCTTTTTGCAAAGACAAATATACATATATGATATGGGAAGAAAAGGTAGAATAGCACTAAATAGGTATACGCCATTTACCATTTATATAAGTATACACTATATATATATATATATATACAACCGCAGTATCCTGAGGCAAAAGCCATGGTTATCCGCGCTGACAGGTTTTTGCGTCTCATTTAATGTTTTGAATTACGCAATACATTGACTGGCACTGCCAGAAGGTTTGAACATTTTGGCTCTAAGGTAAGATTAATTTAAAAAAGGCCTTGTTCACAGTTTCAAACACTTTTTGACATGTCAAGATAAAGACATGATCTCCCTGCCTAAAATCCCTGGGGTTGAGTCTTTCAGTTGCTTTGACATCCTCATCTGTCAACAGGTAATCTGTTAGTGTTGCTTTCTTAATGTGTTTGTGACTTCTTTCAATCTTTTTAATCCTAAGTAATTTGTCATTCTGATACTTTTTACATTCTTAAAAAAAAAGTAAAAGTTCTGATCTTTATTTTTGTTTTTTTTCTTTTTAGAATACTTTAAAAAACAGGACTTGGTCATGATTAAATTAAACTGGTGAGATTGTTGCTTTTTCTCTCACCTAAAATGGGCATAACTTGCAGCAAATAACCATCATAACTGCAAACGTCCCAGAATCCTTAGGAATTAAAATCCATATTTTGTTTTAATAAGCTCAGATATTGGTGTTGGGTCTCCAGGGGGACTGTTTAAGTTTCATTTCTTCAGCTGATATTAAAAATACTCCATATCTGTTACAGTGGATTGTTGCTGTTTTCATTACAGTAAAATGCAGCTTTCAATTGAACTACCCATGAGGAGAAACTGAGAAACTGCAACTTTCTTTCCAGGTGTACATTGCTGTCTCCTGATGACACAAGGCACACTGAAGCCTCAGAGGTTGAATCATGAATGGAAAATTAGTGTTTGCAGCCCAACCAGGAAAACACTAAAATGTTTGATCTGAGAGAAAGTTTTCAAAACTAACTTAATTGTCATTGAGGGGGTTCAGAAACAGTGAGAAATGGGCGTTGATTTTGATTTAAGCTAACTTTTATCCCCCAGCAAACAGGTAACTAAACAGTTTATTATCTTGTGCCTCAGTCACATGCTATGGGTTTTTGGATTGTTTGGGCCTGTGGAGGGTCGCAGGTGTGTTTTACCGTCACCTTGATGCTCGTGTGTGTGGTAAGTGTATCATGAAATATTTCTAAGGACATTATAAGTTGCAAGCACTTATTACATGCGGGTGACATTGTCGCACACTGCCCTATAAAGCAGCACTCTATTCATTAGGTGTGCGTTCTGGCTTCTTGACCCTGTATAAACCCTTCACACATGGGGTGCGATGGATAAGTGGTTGTAGGAAGCCCACGAAAACTACACTCCAATTGTCAAATGGAATCATTTATAACAGTTATACTGCAACCACAGGAAGCACACTTATCACATGAACAGCTCTGATGGGCCTTTTGCACTGCACACAGGTTTCAGAGGGTTGAAAAAATGAAGAATCGGCATGACGTGCCTGCATCTCAACTTACCCTTACGTCTTTCAGATGTTTATTTTAATTATATCATGTAGTTTTACTCAAATACTGTTAATCAGTCATTTTAATATTTCTTATTTTTTATATTTCAATGTTAATTTTTATCTATTTTTTTACTTTTTATAATCATCTCAATGGGATGCTGCACTTAGCTGGCTATGCATCCGCCTCCAAGAGGAGGAAGTCCCAACTATTAGGGATTCCACTTACCATTTTTCATAACCTCTATGGGATAAAGGGGTGGGAGGTGTCTGTTAATTTATTTGCATTGATTTAGTTGTGGAGCACAGCACTTGGTGTTACAATGTAAAGCCTTACACAAATTTAGATTGATTTGACCTAAAAATCCGATGCTAGCACCGTAAAGTTCTTCTGACTCCATGTGGACTCAAAAGAACTTTCTGAAAGGGCTATGTATGTTTCGGTTTCTGTATGGAGAACATCTATTTACAAGAAGTCAATACGTGTGTTTGATTACTATTCGATTGCTCATCGAGATTTTGAAGTTTCCTCCCCGAGACCCACACAAAGGCACTCAGGAACACCCACTCAGGTCTGTGGTTGTGTCGTCTTCTGCACTGACTGAACGCCACCTTTGTAATCATCTGTTGTCTTTGCGGTGCAGATGGTTAGTTTTTGCTCACCAAGTAACCATTTAACTGGAAACACCTCAAGAAGACGATAAAACAAAATCTTGCTTATCTCATTTCGCTTATGCTTCCTTTGTATGTTAGACATCTTTGCCTCAGATTAACCAGAAAGTGCTCATGAGTGTGTGACCTAATGTGCTCTCATGTGTCTTCGTTTTTATTACTGGATTTAGAGTTTATTTTTAACTGTCTTTAAAAAATATTTAGCTAGTTATTTAAATTCGTAAAAGGTTTTTGTTTTACTTCTCTTTGAAAATGGTTTAAAACTAAAGAAACCAGAGATCCATCGCTGAACACTGATGATATCGTGCATCTAAACTGTAGAGATGTTAGCGTATAGGGCTTCACTTTCCTCAGAACTCTCTGTGATTTCTTCGCATCAATGAAGTACATCTCTCATAATTAAAGTGAAGCTTTTATTGTCTCAAAGTGGATTTAGATCTGCAAATACATAAGCATTTTTATGAGTGTTGGAGGAATTATGTACAAAAAGTATTTTCCCTGAAATGACAGGAAAAAATAGACTGGTGCTGTGAAGTCTTTAAAGTTTGAATTCATCCATGATGGATGAGAGAACAACATACTCAAAGTGCAAAAGAATGCAGAATGACAAGGTGGTAAAGGTTAAAACTCTTTTACTCTCTTAACCCTTTAACAGCAGAGCTTCAGTGTTTACGTTCTTTGATTTACCGTAACTATTCAACTGTTATCACGATCAACGTAATTCCAGCAGAAAAGCAGCAGGTTAGAATCTGCTGGAATTGCGTTGATCGTGTTAACGGTTAAATAGTTAGAGTATGTTAAAGATTTTGTGTTTAAGAGTCACTGACGATGCCTCAAGTGTTAAAGGGTTAATTATAACTGCCGAATTGGCCAAAATCAAAAACCTGTGTCGTTTTCTAGGACAGAGTTTCTGCAGAGCTCAATCAGAATTCACCTGCGACCTGAGTTGTGGGTGGGACTAGAACAGGGGTCTGCAACCTGCGGCTCCAGAACCACATGTGGCTCTTTTATCTCTCCATAGTGGCTCTCTGGAGGAAGATTAGCTTTTATTTTAGCAACATGCTAATATTTTTGGCTAATTTGTTTTCTAGTGGGGTTTTTAGGACAATTTAAAGTTTAGCTAATATTTTAGTAAAATGCTAATGTTTTCAGCAATTTTTTAATCTACTTAATTTTTTTTTTGATAATTTAGAATTTAGCTTCTATTTTAGCAACATGGTAACATTTTTGACTAAATTAGTTTATTAAGGAATTTTAGGCTATTTTGGAGTTCAGCTAATAATTAAGCAACAAGCTTGCTTTTTTTGGCGGATTTGGCCTCTAATTAGTTTTTTATGCTAATTTGGAGTTTAGCTAATATTTTAGCAATATGCTACCATTTTTAGCTAATTTGTTATCTACTGGAGGTTTTAGGAGAATTTTGAGTTTAGCTTTTATTTCATGCTAAAATCTTTAGCTGATTTAATTTACAGAGAAATGTTATACTCATTTGAAGTTCGGCTAGTAATTAAGCAACATGCTAGCTTTTTTGCTACTAAAGTTAAAAACGTAAAAAAAAAAATCTCTTTTTAAGAGATGCAAGTTTATTTTTATATATTTTTTTGATTTTGTTCGTGACAAAAGCAGACATTCATATTTATTAAAAAGAAGGTTATGGATGAAAATCCAAATTTCTTAAAGGCTAACGTAAGTCAAAGTGGCTCCTTCTAGGTTTTGATCAGTGGAAAACGAGCCCAAATGGCTCTTTTACTGTTAAAGGTTACCGACCTCTGGACTAGAATAAGCTTCCGCTTATTTCCCAGCATCCCTTTGTTTACACTTGTCACACGAGCTTACACACAAGCACAAACTAACATCATCAGGACAACAAAAATGGTAAGCAGGAAACTGTTGATCTGTGTTTCTCAGCTCATTATTCCAAATAAGAACAACTTTTCTCAGATTTTTGAGTTTCACTAATGTCCATGGCAGACATAAAATCCTGTCCACCTTTGTCCACATTTGTCATGGAAGAAATTGCACAATAATATGTGGTTGGAGTCGTCTGGACCCCAAAGAGAGCGGAAAGATAATTATAGCATACCTGGTTAAATAAAAGTTTAAGGACAAAAATGTGGACATACGTCTGCATACGTCTTTGTCTGCAAAGTGGATGCACCTGAATCGAGCAGGGAGCATGTGAACATGCACATAACAAATCTTTTTCAAAGGAATTTTTTTTTTCCTGAATCCCAACAATTTAAATAAAGAAATGTTCAGAAATGTCTTTCTTTAAACATGTCTTTCATCAATAGAAAATACCACAAGAGCATGTTAAAAACGTAATTTCATGATGTAACAAGTCACATGTTTTCAACACCTAGCATCCATCACTACATTAGCTTCACCTCAAGGTTCTCCAGAAGATTTGTATCCTTATTTCGAAATTATTTCTTAAAACTGTAATGGAAACACATTGTTTTAAATAAAATTAGTCACATGACTGACAACCAGACACCACACTTAGCTGCACAGCGGGCGCCACCAGTTCATCAAAAATTGAGCGTGTCATGCGGAATTATTGGATCCATAACTGTAAATCATCAACCATGATTTTCCTAAAACCGTTTTATTTGTAGCCCCTCCCACGTAGCTCACCACTCCATGGCCTGAATAAGACGCCGGCGTCTCCTTTGATAGATGATTGTCACTGTGTTTTTTAGTGACTTATCGTGTGAGTTGGTTTGTGTTTATATGCATAACTGTGTTTTTTTTTTACCTATGTATAATGGGAATGCAGCTGTTGATCCATGATGCTCTCTTGCTAGCAGACGATGCTAGCTGTCTCTACAAAGCACAAAAAAGTAAAACACATTTAACTCCTGGCATCAAACATTGTGCTTCCAAAGAATTAAAAAGATGAAATGAAAGCGACATGGACGTAACTTCTTTCAAATAAAATAGGGAATAAGCTGTTACTGTTAGCAAAACAGCAACTGTTGCTCCATGCTACACGTGTTTGGCTATTTGAACTCGAGACTCCCATGAAAAAAGACAAAAGAAAGCAGAAATGACACTTCTCTGTTATAATTCAGAACTTTCAAAGAAGAGGATGTCTCTCAAGCTTTTACAGTAAATGCACACACAGAAACTTGGTTTTAGCATCAGGATAAAGCGTTTATTTTCTTTGAAAACTAGTTTGACTTCATTCAAACTCACTTTGTAAAAACAATGTAAAAGTTTTGACTTTGAATTGACAGATCCCTAATCCTCCTGGCTTTGATTATGTGAACTCAACATGTCAGTTCTTCTGGATTTTGTAATGCACAAAAGAGGAAAAAGGTGGAATTCCAGAAAACACAGCAGCACTTCCCCAAACAAATGAAAGGCGTGCCACAAAAAGGACTTTCACAAGAAAAACAAGACACGCAGGAACAGTTTGACCTTTTTGTTTTATCTGGTTTTGTCTACAAGTCAGGACACGATTTTATTTTAAACATCAACACCTAAATTTCTTTTGTTTCTATTCCCAGCAGCATCAGACCTAGCCCTTGGGTCACATGCACACCTGAGGCACAATTTAGCCACAAATTACCCTAAAAAGTATGCTTTTGGACTGTAGGAGGATTAAGGTTAACATGCAAACTCCACTCAGACAGAATCCAGCTGGGATTTGGAGCCTTCTCACTGTGCAAAAGTGTTAAAGTGCTGCAGCACTACTTCTTGACCTCTCATATCATCCAGATCCAAGCAGGAATGCGGGATGTTTTCATTTTCTTATCTGACTTCAGATCTTAACGTTTTTTTTTTTTTTTTTCACTTTCATTTTTTTCCATATAGCTTTCCTGTTTGGCAACACAAGCACACGGATTATTAAATGATTTTTGTACTTGCCCCTTTGTCATACAGATTTGATCTCAATTTCCCAATAACATCTATAAATGTAACTCTTTTAGTAAAATGTCTGTACATTGTGATCGGATCCATCATAGTTGGATCCATCAAAACCTAGAGTCAGGAACGAGGCTTAGTCAACAAAATATACACTTTTTTTCAATAAAAGTTGAGTAAAAACATGCAAAATAAAAACAAATTTTGACTGATTACGTCAAGATTTTAGGAGATTTTATGTATTCTTTCAAACCCAGGATTGTGACAAAATTGCCTTATAAGTGCAGAAGTTTCTATAATCTGGTATGATCACAGAAAAATAGATGTTCTCAATCCCCCACCCACCTACAACAATCCCCTGCCTGATTGGTATTTGACTGAATGTGCTGCAGTAAGGTTTACTTTTTGAGAGGGACAAGTTTATATCACAGCCGTGAGGCTTTGTCTCCCTCTAGTGGTGTGTGTTAGTACTAATCTGCAAACTCCAGACAAATCTGGGTATTTTTCAAATATATTATAACGTTTTTATTTATAAAAAATATATATTATTATCAATTGAGTTGAGAGTAAACCCAGGGACACTAAAAAGGACAAAGTTTGAGACATTGTGGGACGTCAACACACTTATTTTATTTAACCTTTATTTAACCAGGAAAAAAATCCCATTGAAATCTATTGATCTCTTTTTCAAGGGAGTCCTGGTCAAGAGTCAAAAATACACACACCCAAAACAAGTCACAGAATTAAATTTATACTTAATATTAATGAAGCCTAAGGAATTACAGTATATGTTGTCCTTTTTTTTTTTTTAGAAATTAATAAAAAAAGGTTTCTAAATGGTAATTACTTTAGGTAATTTTCAATAAAGCTACAAAGACCATTGTTGTCATTTACTTTCATAAAACTACGGTGGCCCTTAAGTGCAAACCACATAAACAAATAGCTCAATGCAAAACACTATTAAAGATCGCAATCATTTAAAATTGAAAAAAAGATTGAAGAAAAAATAACAGCTTTACATTTTAAAAATCAAAACAAACTTCTAGAAACAAAAAAAAATTAAACGTTTTGGAAAAAGAAATCAAAATAAAAAGGTTATAAAAAAGAAAACGTAAGAAACTGGAAAAGGTAGGCATAATGAGTCATCACTGAATGAATGTTGACATGTAAGTTTGCTCAAATGCATCTTATATGTTTGTGTACTCATAAATGTTTTATAATTAGCATATCCAATACCGCTTTATGCCAAACAATGTTCGGTTGAAATGATAGACAAAACGTTCCCATCCAATCAGCAATGTCCAAAACGACCAAACTTTTTTTCATTCCATTTTGATTTCTAAAAATTGCTACTGTTTTCATTTTTTTTTATTCTCCTCCCCTTTTTTTGTGAAATTGTGTTTTAGTTTCTGTTTGTTGATGTAATCTTTAATATGTTTTTGACTTGAGATATTTGTTGACATGATTTAAACTTGAGGGCCACCATACAAAATGCCTACTCTTTACAAAACATTTGGGTGAATTTGACAGCCCACTAGAGTAATTAAAGACTCATTTTGATATTTTTTCAGTCTCATTTAAAAGCTTTCCCAGTGGTCTTTTAATTATGATTATGCTGTTTTTTGACAAAGAAAGAAAAAAAGAGCAGGGTTGTTTTTTAGGGACATAAAGTTTGTCCAGAGTTCAATAGAAATTTGCCCCTTGAATTGTGGGTGGGACAGCCCCAAATAATCCCAATAAAAAGGGTTAGCAATATCAGAGCTATCCAGCTATACATTTTTGAGCCAGATACGAGAAAAAAGTAGACATACATGGATCTAGTCGTCTATACGAGTGGTTGCATCGGAATGGAGCGGAGCAGGGAGGTTCAGGCCTGCCTTTTTCAAACGACTTTCATTTTTCATCTAATCGTGGTTCTTTAAGATGTGAATAAATAAATACTCAGAATTGTAATTGAACTGAATTATCTTCATGCAAATGTTATATCTTCAAAAAATGCCACAAGAACATGATAAAAACGCCAAAAAAAGCATGACTTTTATTGGAGTGGGTCTTGAAGTTTCATTAGTAGCCACTAGAGGGCACCATTTTATAAATGTTACATTCATTTGGTCTGATGGAGTTAGAAGACAAAAAGCAGAGCTAAGTCTTATTTGAATTAGAAAAAAAAGCAGGTCGTCCTAGAGTTTTGTGTGGGTGTGTTTTGCAAGATAATCGTCTTTTGGCTCATCCTCTCTTTTTTCTTGCTCCTTTTTTGAGTTATTCCTCTGAGATTTAGTTTTCCTTGAAATAGATGATGTATATGCATGTAGTGGGGAAATGAATTGTTTTTAATTCACTTCTTCAAAATTCTAGAATCCCATGTCTAAGGGACGGGAGGTTGGACAAACAGGACAGCATGACGACGCCTCCTTCTGAGGAGGGGTAGATCTCATCCAAAGTGCCAGCAGGTGGGCGGAGCGTCCTCCTCTGAGAGCATCTGGATGCTCGGCTTCACACGCAGAAGGCATAGTGGCTGGAAGCCCCAGAACAGCACTGTTGTTTACACCCTCCTCAGGCTGATAGCGAGGCAGTGAGGAGTTGTCCAGCGTGGGAGGATGGGAGAGGAGCACGGAGGATGTCCTGAGAGATACTCCAGCTTCCCAGGCTCACATAGACAGGTGTGCTGAGATAAGAACACACACACACAGGAGGAAGGGAAAACACTTGTTACAGTGATAACAGCAGCAGATGCAGCCACTTGCATATTTGTGAATTTTTCAAAGAAGCTTTTTATTTGAACACATTGACAAGGAAAACTTCTGCAGAAACAACACAATTCTGGAGACCAGCAGATGATTTAACAGCAAATGTAGACATCTTTTTTTGAAAAAGTTTTATTTATTTACATCAGTTTGTACAAATTTAAAGCAAGTGTGATGACACAAATAAAAGAATGCAAAAAATAACTTCCTTCTAGGGTTTTGATTTTAGACATACATATATGGGTGTGTATTGGCAACATAGTACATAGTATCCCGATACACGTGTCATGATACGTATCCCGATATATCTCAAGATAGTACCAGCCAATATTTCACAATTTAAATAATGACTTAATAATTATCTGAATATTCATATTTTTTTTGGACATTTACAATTGTAAAATCATTTTTATTTGATGATCAGAACATTAAGAGCTGCAACTGTATCTCATAAACAAATTTATCGTGCTTTTCTTTTGGTAATTTAAGTAACATTTAGGTGGAAAACAAAAGTAAGATTAATGAAATATCACCTTGGTAGTATTTTAAATCGATACAAGCTTTGCCAAACAAAGTATCATGATATTTCACTGATTCGATATTTTGGTTTGTCAGTGGTGGCCCCATCTGTTTTTGCCCACACTGGCTTAGATGGGGACTCAGTGGTCTGGGTCCCTACGCTAACCAGCCGCCTGGTGGAAAGCGAAGCAAGCTAACAAGCTGACCGGCCGAGAGCAAAGTGAGTTAGCGAGCTCCACTGCCCAGAGAGTCAGACTACTGAGTGCCCACTCAAGCCAGTGTGGGAAAACATAGATGGGACCACCATGGAACCCTCAGACAAACCAACCTGGGGCCCACCAATTCAGTCCAAAGGTAAACCATATGGGACACACATTGAAATTTTCACTGGGTAATATACAGAGTTTAGAGTGGGAGATCAGAGACGCAAAAAATCCAATTGGGTTGCATTTTCGAATGAAGTGTGCTTAGGAGTCGCTTTTATCTGCACATGAGAAATATTGAAAAAAAGAAAGAAAGAAAAGATGGATAATTAGGTCATTTTTTAAAACAAAGACAAAAAAACAGCATTGCATAAATACAAAAGAAAACTAAAGGTGTCTATTATATTTGCAAAACAAGGACAAAAGTTTTGAAGACATTCAGTTTTGGTCGCTCTGAGTCAGTGGGAGAGTAATTGTGGCTTCCTGGTTGAATGACGAATGGTCGTAAATGTGACCACTATACCGCTAAGTGCTGTAAAGTGCTCTGCAACTGACATGTTAGTCTAAATGTGTCTTCACCCAGGTCACCGTAATCCTAAAGTCGGATTTCTTTTCCTTAATTCTTCTAAGAAAAACTAAATTTTTTTTAGGTCTGACTAGTGGGTTGCTGGGAAATTTTATTGGATTCACCTGTGTTACCCAGGAGTCATTCATGCAAGTATATCACAATTGATAAATATTGTAAAAAAGATGACTTGTTTTGTGTGCTTTTCTGGTAGAGGTGTGTATTGGCAAGAGCCTGGCGATACGTATCCCGATATGGATCTCACGATACATATCGCAATATATCCAAAGACTGTATCAGAACAATTTTCACTTTCTTTTTTAAGAAAATGACTTAAAAAATATTAATACATCTTTCATTTTAATAGAATGGTCAAATTCATTTTATTTAATGATCACAACATCAAGCCATGCAACTTTTTAAATTGACACAAGTATTGCCAAATGAAATGTCGCAATGTATTGCAGAATCAATTTTTTCCTACACCCCTCGTTTCTAACATGTTCGTCAAGCATTTTGCTGATGAAGGAGGGCATATGCAAAGAAAATCTTGCTTAAAACTGCATCTGAGCCTATCTTTATTCAAAAATTCATATTTGTAATGTAGAAAATGCGCCACGTGCTCCCTGCTCTGCCCCATTCTGATACGTCCACTTTTAGACAAACTGGATCTTTATGTATCTATATGGTATCTGGTTTCAAACTGTATGGTTGGATACATTATTGCTTGCCATTTTTAGTTAGGTGTAGGTGTGAGGGACTTTAAGCGAGAGGGAGTACACCTAAACAGAGAGCTCTCAGCAAAGGGGAGGGGAAGTGAGGGTGGGGTTGCTTCACACCAACCATGCAACATCTCAGTCAAATTTCTAATCTATATTGTGTCCTTAAAAACATCACAAATTATTTTTTTTTTTTACTAAAAATACCATCATTTTTATAAAGACCACAGCGACAGCTTTGAAAATGGATCAAAAAATGATAAGAGGTTTTTTCATTTATTATTTAAGAACTCCAAAGAATTCAATAAAAACATTTTTTTATGATAACTTTTACCCAAATTTCAATATTTTACACAGTGTCGACATGACTTAAAGCCTTTTAAAAACCATTTCTGACAGAACTATTGGATCTGTTAAGTTGTGAACTCATGGAGCTCTCACTTCTTAGTCTGGAGTCTCTTTTTAAGAGTTATTGCATGGATGCAGTATGGTGATCAACCTGTAGTTCTGCTGAAAAGTCACCTTCCGTTCAGATTGTTCTGATTGTCACCTTCAGCTCTTCTGTGTTGTAGAAACCCAGCGACAACCTGGTGGAAAAACAAATACCAGTGGATGCTACAACAACAACTTAGATTTGAAGTCTCTTCTCTCTTCTTCCCAGACTGTGGAAATGTATTTCCCTGTTTCTGGTTCAAGGGCTTGACACAAATATTGCAACAGTTGAAGTCCATGTCCCGGATACATCTGTATGTGGGGTCCCTTAAGGCTCTGCCTTCCAGCAACAGTCCACTACTTATGAATCTCCCCAAATTCTTTAATCTCCTTCATTCAACATCCACTCACTTCTGTGGTGATCTCCTCTTCCACTTTCAGTTATACCTCTCTTAATGTTCTGATGTACAGCACTCTGTCAAAAACCAGTTCCTTTAGCAGTGAGCCTTCTTATGCACATCATCTGTGCACCCATGTGTCAAAGTGTCCATGAGCAAAACATGGAACCCCACATTGCTCTTTGTGGTTATAAGTGTTTGACAATGGACCCACCACTAGTGTGTGAATGTGTGTGTTTGAAAGTGTGCTTCGGGCCTTCTAAAGCACTATATATAAGTATATACCATATGCCATCTCTCAGCCTTGTTTAGAAGCTGCAGGAGATCTGGAAAAGTGCTTGGAACTTCAGGAAGACGTCGTATGCACAACTCCAAGCCAGATTTGGTCGTCTTCATCTGTTTAAGAACTTTTTTATGACAGACATTCATTGACACCATGTGGCATGAAGAAAAAAAACATGAAGATGCAAACTTTCATTTTAATAACTTCCTATATTTTATGACAGAAGTATTTTATAAACCTTATTATTGTCTGGTTCTCTTGTAATGCAAGTGCACATTTATTTGGTTTTATTCGTTTCTATTCAAATAAAAACTTTGTTCATTTTTTTTGATCCACCATTCAGTAAACCCTCTAAATTTGCCCTTTTCATGTGTTTTTAATAGTGTTTTTTAAATATTTTTACACAAATTTTAATATAATTTCCATATTTTGTAAACTTTTTCCTGTTTTCATTAAAATCTGAGGTATTTTCAGAATTTGCAGAAAGAAAATGCTCTTTTCCCTTTTTTTGCTTTTGCATTGAAAACATATTTTCCTCTGAACATCACTTTCTTCAAAAAGATAACGAGGAATCAACAATGGAATTTTTATCCGTGAAAATATAAAAAAGAAAAACAAAAAAAAAACATAATTTTTGTGACAGCAACACCTGTATGTTTTTTTGTTTGTTTTTTGCATAGAGGTGAGAACACTGTGCAACTACATTTAGCAAAACCAAACTATCTTCATGAACTGTGGTATGTGCTTGCATAAATGCACACTAGTCTGTGTGGAACTCCTATAGTTCAATAAGCCTGAGGATAAGTTACATCACATCCTGAGTATTGAGAAAAAATACATGAGATCAATGGCTCTCACTATACATACAACTATGACTCATTTACAGAGTCTATCCATGCATGAAATCTGAATCAGGTACTCACAGGTATGTCATTTCCTCTTGATGCTTGTTGCTGCCTTTTTTTAGCTGTCGAGACATAGTTATGCAATCAAGGAGGTAGGAGTACCTGAATGCAGGCATGTGTAATGAGGGACTTAAAAAAGATCTGTTTGATAAAACTAAAGGTATTTGAACAGCTGCATAATTCCACTTGAATTTCTGATATGGATCTAAGCTGTGCATGCTAATATGTGTCCTTCAGCGAAGTCAATCTCATCTAGGTCACTCACAGCCAGCATGCGTGTGCACGTGTTTGTGCAAAACGATGAATGCATGCACCAGCTGGGACTATTGCTGTCCTGAAAAGAGACCATGTGGATTCAAAACTTATCTGTAACAGGGATCGCTTTTAAGTTTGGGGCTTGTAAAGCTGAAGGACGTCAGATACACTTTCAAAAAACTGTTCTTTGATGTCAATCTCCAGATCAGCCAGATTCTGGCATCGTTTTTCCTGTTTTCATTCATTGAGTTATTTCAAACACTAATTGTAGACGAGACAACAAAACATCACACGGTTATGTCAAACTTATTTAAAAAAAAAAAATCCCCTGCTCTGATCACACACCTGAAAAAAAAACAATTAGGGATCAATTATTGAGGACGAGCAATCATGTTGTAAATAAACAATTAAAAATCTCGTATGCGTCCTAAAAAATATTCTTACCTGATCTTACAAACGTCTATAAAAGTTAACTTGTTGCCCCATTTTGGATGCTTTTGTGTTTTATTAAAAAAACCACAATTCTGAAAATAAAATGCAGTTTGATCAATCTTTAGAGACATTTCAGGAGATGTTGACGGTCATGTAAGTCATAGAAGTTGGTTGGTTTTTCCTTGTCCTCAGTTGTTGACATTGGGAAACAACTTTTGTTTTTTTTTTTTTGCAAAATTAAAAAGTTTTTGGTGCCCTGACTTAACAGTGAAAAGTTATTATGCAGTCTTGATTATTCTCCCATTTGTCATTTTTTGTAATGATTTTATTATTTTATTGAGTGGTAACCCTTAAAATATAAAGTGTTAATTTTTTTTTAAAGTTTTACTATCCATATAGTGTTTTCAAATATATATATTTTTTACTGTATTTATTTGTATTTGCACATTGTGTCATAAAAACACAAAGCAATAGTAATGTAGTAGTTACACCAGTCCCTCATATGTAACATTGAAACAAATTGAACACCAAATTCAAGAGTTGCTATAGAAACCAAAAGGGGGAAAAAAGGGCAGAATACTTCACAGAAGTGAAGTCGGAAGTTTTATTGCTAACTTATAGACAAATAAAATGTACTTATAATTATTTTTGTCACCAATTAAATACAATAAAAATGTATATTTGTTTAGACAAATGTTGACCTCTTGCTTAATGAGATGTCATCTTTCTGGAGCCAGAAGAACTTTGTCTCAAATTAAAAAAACACAAACATCCTACAAACAAGGAAAATGTCATTTTCCATTTTCCACACAAGCTACATACATTTAGAGCTCAATCAAATATACTGCAGTTGAAGCAACATCCACACTTCCAGAGGACATTTAGAGGATTTACTAAAATTTGGATCCAAAAATAAAAACCAAAGTTTTCCTAAAGAGAAAATTAAAGTGAATTAAAAGGAAATATCAATAGTATTATCTGACATAAGTACAACATAAATGTGCATTTAAACGCAGCGCAGTCAGCAAAACCCCATTGTTCAGTTTTGTTCACATAAAAGTTTCTTTTATTCTTTTTATTTTTGCTACATGGTTTCCATGCATGAATTTCTGTCATCATTAAAAAAAAAAGCAAAGATACAGCACCTTAACAGATAAAGTCCACCAATCCAATTCTGGCTTAGAACTTGGGCCCTGCAACTTCCTCTTGAAATTCCAACCAGGTCTCCTGAAGCTTTCACACAAAGCTGAGAGGTCTGCTAATGCTCAATATTCTTAAAACAAAAACAACAACAAAAAAACCATTGTGAAATTAATTTAACAATTAAGTTATTGAATATTGAAATGTCCCTTTTAATGGTTTAGTGAAATGTAAATTTCAAATAGAGTCTAAATGAACAGCTGCCACTTGCAGACTGTTTAATGTGTTTAGCAGCAGTTGTTTCACAATGCAAGTTAATTTATTTTAACCTTTTTTAATGGGTATTGAACTCTTCTTCAAAACACTTTATTGGATTATTCCAACCCCAACCCCCCTGCAGTCTCTCAATGGCTTCCAGGTACTATTAGCTGCATTTAGATTGTTCTCTTTATTTGGCTTTCATAATTTATAATAAAATGACAACAGAGTTATTTTCTGTTGTAATGCACTGGAATAGTCCACAGAGGTCTGCATATTATGTAACACACATCCCTTTTAGCATAAGACTGACAGATTTTTATTGACTATTCATAGAACATGGCTGGGATTTCCCATTGGATGCGGGTCATTGTTCTTTTGTCCTGTAAATGGTGTTGGAACACTGAACAATCCTTTTATTCATCCTTTCTGACTGGCAGCAAAAGTTGTAAAAGGTCCATCATCAAAATGGAGATGGATCTTAGACTTAAAAGGAGGGAGAAGAAAATATCCATACAGAAAGCCAAACTTAAAGTACAAATACTGGATCACCAACTTGAGGTGGAAACTAGTGGTGTAGATTCATCTCTGCGTGTTAAATATTGTACTAAATTATTATTGAAAAACATTTTTCTTTTGACGTCAGGTACTAAAGAACATTTTTAATAGTGATTTTGAAAAATCATGTTTCTCGTGATTCTGTGTCTTGTGTAGACCTGTGGTTTAACACATGACCTATAGCGTTTCAAAAATATTGTTTAATAAATCAACCATTTTGAGAAATAGTAATGCTCTAATTGTCTATGTACAATACCATATCGATGTGTGGCCTTTTTGTCTTCTCACTGAGAAAAAATGTAGAATTTCTGCTTCCACATCCACAGAATCATTTTTGGCACGCCAGACTCAGGACCCTCACTGACAGAAACTTACCTGGAACATAGCCTGGTACAACCTGCTTCAGGGCAGGTTATGTTAACAGAGTAAGTTGCTATGGTTACTTGCATGGTTTTTTGAACCAAAAATTGAGGTTATCCAGTAACTTACCCTCAAACGTATCCAGGTTTTGGAACACAGCCACATTCGTATCAAGGATTCTACTTTGCAACCATTTAAGATTCTCACTTTGTTCCATGGATTTAAGCTTTGATGTTTTTGTCGAGTTCATTTGTGAAAATGTTGTCACCAACAAAAGCATGGTCTTCTGGAGGTTTGAGTCCAATACCAGCTCCACCTGACCTAAAAACTGAGCTCCAAATGTCAGAGAATTTTTACAGGACCAATAACTTCACTCATGGGATTCTGAATTGTACTAAATAAAATTGATCAAAGTTTACTTTTTTAACTTTCATGTACCAAGAAATATTTTAACATATTTTCTCAAGTAATGTTACTTGATATGTCACGTTATATTATAATTATTTTTGTTTGCAATTGAAGTTTATCTATATAAATAATACCAATTAAAATAGTCATATTGTAGAATGTAAAAGGATTTCCCAAATTGTTTTCTCAACAAATTAAATTAAAGCCACTACCGGCCCCGCTGTGTGCTGAGTCCCCGGCAGAGGACCACTCCAGGTTGGCCCGCATGCCTCCACAATTAGAAGCGAGACCAAGACGCCCTGTCTTACCCAGCCGTCCTGCTACGCCACCTGTTGCCAACTCCGCATTACCTCCCAGAGAACACTCAGACAGCAGTGTCGTCCTGAAGTATGAGCTTCTCCAGTACCGCCCACAGAATCGGGGCCATCGTTTGTCCAGCTATGGTTAAGCCAGCCACACTTTTGAAACGTCAAGCGCCGACCCCCCATAACATGGTTTACAGCAGAGAATGAAACACAATTGTTGCTGCTTTCTGTTTTCAGAAAAAAATGCCTTTAACTGTATTAATTACATATTGCTTCAACAGTAATATAAATGCACAGGACAAAGCTATCTCCTTACAAAAATGTGTGTACTCTAATGGTGTAGTTTTGGAACTGTTAGTACATAAACATAGTATTTTAAACAGAAAACACTATGTATAAATGCTACATATTTGTGTATATATACAGTATATATATGTGTGTGTGTGTGTGTGTGTATGTGTGTAAATTAGGGATGTCAGTTAATTAAAAACCTAAATCACGAGGTTAACTTCGTGATTCATTTTAGGGTTAACTTAACCTTTATTTTCACAAGTTAAATGTGTCACGAGGGGAATTTTATATAACAATATGTAGCTTTTGTACAAAAAAAGGCCACAGTGAAAATGTTTCCCTTCATTTTTATTGTTTGAAATGTTTTAACTTATTATTTAACAGAAATCAACACACGGCGTGGCAGCCTGAACCGGTGGAGTATAATTAATTGGTCTTAATAAATATTAACTCTTTTCTTTTTTTGTTCAATTGCATGCATTAACGCGTTAATGTTGACAGCTCTAATATAAATATTTATATATTAGAGCTGTGAATATTAACACACGTGATTAATAGAACATAATTAATTTGTTAATATGTATTAACGACCTCAGGGAATGAGAATGTCAGAGAATGTCAATTTGACGGCTGTAAAGCAGCAGGAGCAACAGTGCACCCTCTATGGGGAGCGGGGGGGTGGAGCGAAACGTAGCTGTTTGCTATGAGAAATCCAAAGACAGAATCTACCATATTTTTATTTTGGGATGGGGACTAACATGAATTTTCCACAATAACGAGCACTGGCATTGCCTAAAAATGAGGAAACTACGCAGTTCACCATGTAAGTCTCGCCCACCAACGTTGCGGAAGGGTGGACATTACAACTAAAACTTTCATTCGAGTTTGCAAAAACAGTTTGTTTAACATTTTTTGGGGTTTCCACAGCAAAATTAATCCCATTTTTTCTGGATGGAATTTTCTGTTTTTGCATGATTTCAAGCCCAATGAGATAAAAATAATTTTGTGAATTTGGACAATATATATATAAAATTGAATTGAATTGATTTTATGTCTAGTGCATGAATATAACATGGAAAACTGATATGATAAAGGTATAGTATCACGTACAGGCTGTAACGACTATCTGGGTACTCGGATACTCGTGATCTGCTGCCGAAAATTCAAATAAGAATATTCGCGACGTCCAAGATAGCTGATTCACAATTTTTACAAATAGTAGAGTGTTGTAAAATATTATCCGGAGAAGATGTATTTTTTGCTCTGAAATGCAGTTGGATTTTAAATTTAGGAACTAAAACAAAGCCGAATTCCCAGTGGTACTGTCACCGGAAGTAAACAAACTTGGGGAAGCTTCCGGTTTTCAAACTAGGACTAGCGCGAGCTTTTTTTCCATTCAAAAACTGAGACTGAAGTTCCACTCACTGACATAACTTCTGAAACAATGAATTAGCTTTAACAAAGAAGCTTTAGTCCCAGTGTTTACATTCTTTTGGTTTTGGTAACTCTTCAAGAGTTGACGCAATTAACATAACTTCAGCTTATTCTGAAACAGAGAAACGCAGCCTGCTGAAGTGTGGATGTAATCAATGGGAATCAGCAGATTCTGGTGCGGAAAAAAACTACTTTTTTGACCAAGCTCTGCACCAATATGTAATGCTTAGAATGTAAAACGGTGAAGAACTTTGAGGGTTGAAAACTGTGGAGAAGATTTTCAGGATTTAATGTTAAATTATCCAAAACAACTGTGATTTTTATTCTTTCTATGTTGTTTATGTAACTACTGAACTTAACCAGAAAGTAGACAAAAAAGTTTAAAATGACAAATTTGATTTCTTTCTAATTAAATCTTTGAATTTTTATCAGTTTTGTTCATTCTTTGCTCCATATCTAATTAAATGTATAAATTATGGTGATTTAAAACACATAATTTCCATTTTCATACATCCAGTAAAAAGACATACTAGAAACAACCAACATTATATTACAAAGTAAGAATCGTGGTTTGATTCGTGAATCGAATTGCCACATAAGCAACGATCAACAGCCCTAGTGAAAATAAAAATATAGAAAATTTAAATATAGATAAAAATTTAGTTTTAGATCCTAGGATGCAAAAGGGTAAAAATAAACGTTCTAAATGTAAAATTTTACGAGTGATCTCATGTTATTTACAGTGGCTGTCAAATACTGTAGCTAAGAAGAAAAAAAGTTGATTGATCACGATTAATTTTTTTCAAATTTGTGATTAATTTTTTAAAATCAATTTCCGGTCCTATATATCGTCCCCCAAAGGACTCGTGAGTGTACACATCCACACATGTCCCCACGAAGTAATGAAAACAAGTATAAGTGTTCAGGCGCACACACAGCTATACGACAGGTGTTTCTGACCGACACCAACCAAATCTCACAAGTTTTTCTGCAACTATTTTTGGGTGAAATGTGAGCTGACGTCACGTAAGACGTTTCCTAACGATGAAAGAGCGACAAAAATGAGCTGGAGTGTGTGCCTCTCTCTCTATCTCTCTCTCTGGCCGTCGACGCTCGGAAGAAAAGGAGGAAGCGGAGGGAGGGGAGCCAGTGCGGCTGCAGCAGCACTTACTCCGTTCACGGCCAGCGCAACACCTCAAGTAACACTTTGACTACATAATAATATTAATACATTTAAAGAAGAAGAAGAAGTAGGTGGGAAGACGAACACTTTCCTGCATTTTTTTTCGGTTTCCTTTTTGCTTCAACAACTTGCGGCGCTCCATCATTAAGACGCGCGGAGAATGGCAGACTCGGCGGCGGCAAACAGCGACGGGGAGGACGGACCCCGCCAGCCCATGCGGGGCTTCGCTCGGCAGGGAGCGCTCCGGCAGAAGAACGTCCACGAGGTGAAGGACCACAAGTTCATCCCGCGCTTCTTCAAGCAGCCCACCTTCTGCAGCCACTGCACCGACTTCATCTGGTGAGCAGCAGACACGCATGCATGCTGGGAACACATGTTTAATACAGTGACAAACTGGATGAGTTCAGGGAGCAACGGGGGTCAACCCCCCCAAAAAACATCATACTGTTGGATTATTACTCCAAGAGGACTTCCCAGGGTTCATTTTTCCCCAGACCCTGATGGACACCCAAACTGCCCCCCCCCCCCCCCCCAATATGGGATTGGGGGGCAATCCTGGGTCGATTCGATTCCGATTTTTTCTGATTCTTTAGATCAGGGCTGTCAAACTCAATCGCACGAGGGGCCAAAATCCAAAACACATCTTAGGTCGTGGCCGAACGGGCTAAGCATTTATTGAACACTCTAAATTTTTAGAAATTTAAAACCATAACTTTTTAACATAATTATGAAGATATTTTAGGGGTGTCAAACTCAAATACACAGTTGACCAAAATTTTAGATTGAACAAAGCTGTGGGCCAAGGTTGAACAAATGAACCTTTCAAAATGGTACCAAACAATGAAAATTGTTAAAATGTTTAACAATGAATATTTAATTTAATTTAAATTTTTTAAAGTGCCAGAATGCAAATTCGAGTTGCTAATTATACTACCGGGTTTTTCCTGGCTTAAAATAAGATGGTGATAGTGTCTCGTCACGACTTCAGATTTGTATACTTTAACACCCCCAATTAAATCTGAAATGAAAAACTTGAAATCAAACTTTCATTATTTTTTGTATTAATTGTAGCATTGAAACTAACTGTGGGTAACATTTAAATATTTCTAACAATTATTTTACATAAACATAATATACACAATAATTAAACCATAACAGTGTTATATTTTTTAACACTTTTGATTTATTTTAATCTGACATCAGCACAGTCAAGTTCAAGTCTTAAAATCCTCCTAAAGCAGTAAATATGTTGTAGTTGTTTTTATATTATTCTCTGGTTTAAGAACTTTTCTTCTGAACAGAAACTATATGTACTGCTGTGCCTGCCCCTTTGCGTGGCTGTTACGTGCACGCGCCGGGTCACCTCTTATGTTTTACCCCCACTCCGCTCCCAGCATGCACCGCGGCAATAGACAGGCTGTCTCTTCTTTTGTTTTTCATGGAGGTCCTCCTCTAAATCAGGTGTTTACAACTCCTGATTTTTTAAAGCGTGTCTTCTCTACCTCAGTCACTGCGGGCCTGTCTGTCACAAACAGCGTACCTGCGGAAGTCTAATCCAGTTGGACCGGACCATTTTTAAATAAGGGGAGGGGGGGTCCGTTTATGTTGAAGTTTCCAAAAACAAAAAATCAATATTGTTTCCTTAACATTAAAAATCAAAAATATTTATGATTATATATTGGTTATTGGTTTACTGGAATTATTTTTTCTGTTTTATCATTTTGTCATCTCAGTCTGGGCCCCTGGAATCACCCCTCTTTTGGGTGCGCAGGAGCTGGGGCCGCTTGTAAATTAGGTGGTGGCGGCCACCACCAATTTCTTAACGTAGGAAAAACCCAGTACTACTACTAATAATAGTAGTAATAATAATAATAAAACATATCAATGGAATATTAAATAAAATTTAAATAAAATTGAATACCTCCTTTTTTTTTGCTGCCTTTTGAAGTAAAGACGGATCACTACCCTCCGACATCCAAGACCGCAACTATAGACGCTACTGACACAGAGGAGGGGGCGTGTCTGCCTCTGTTGCACCGAAACAAAAGCAGAGTATTTCTGAATTTGTAGTATATGTGATGAATTCGGTGTTACAGCGCTGCCACTGTATAATACAGGCGAGCCAGCTCTAATATTAATTTGAAATTGCCTAGCGATCCTCTCAATTCAATTAGATTAAAATCAATTTTGAGTGTACACATGTACACACATTTGTTTAGAAATACATTAATAATCAACTATATGTTTTGAATATATTTATATGATACAGTTCACCTATTGTAAAATTTATTAGTGAAATTGTTTATAGCATACATGGTCTCTCAAAAGGAGAAACTGTAACAAAAAATGTTCAGATCTTTAACATTGTAAACATTGTTCTGCTTCTTCTCGAGGACGTTTCAGTTTGGCCACTAGGTGGCGATTCCGCTATAGCAGTACCTTTTTTCAAGAAGAGTTAGCAAAGTATGAGCAAAAAAAGATGTTTTAGATCACAAATGGTTATTTACCATATATTAAATAAATATTTCTTTAAATGACTTTAAAAATGTCATGCCTGTGAGTAAATAAAGATGTTCATTTAGTCAGCAATGTATGTTTATGTTGACCTAGTGTTAGCATTAGCCATCCTAAGGGAAATTCCATTAAATGTTAGCATCAAGCTAGCAGACTTAAGTTTTATGTGCCAAAATAATCTATGTTTTTCTGAATCGATCATTGATGTATTAAGCTTAAATCGATTCAAATTGATTAATCTCTTTCATGTACACAGCTCTAGTCGTATCTTTCCAAGCTTCTGAAATACATACAAAAAACATGCTATCATCATATCAGTTCATCTATCCATATCTTTGATCTATTTTCCGGGCTTGGGACAGGCACAAGCAGGACGTTGGTTTGTGTCCTGTTTGTTGAGACTGCAATTGTCTTCTTTTTCATATCTACTTGCACAACTATCCTTCTGGTTTTTGTCTTTTATTCTATTTGTATTTTGGTGTGTTTTTGTTTTGTGGTTTTATGTGTTTGAATTTTCTTTAGGCTCGTGGAGTAGTCATGGTATGTGCCCCCACTTGCCCATGCCCATATCCAACCTTAGTTTTTCCCAAAATAAATATAGATCCACGGTCTTTTTCCTGCACTTCCAGGTGCTATATCTGTAAGGCAGAGCAGAAGGTGGGCGCACCAGTAGAAAGCCTGAGCTGCAGACCATTGTTTGATGGTTTTAAGTAGGCAGCGGAACTGAAGAGAGGCTGAGAAAAATGCTGTCCAAACCCAAGATGAACAGCTGCCAACTTGGAGCGGTCGCACAAAAAAAAAAAAAAACATCCTCCTGCTCTCCATGCCCCTCCCTACAGGTCACATGCACATCAATTGGAGTTTACCACAGCCCTGGACGCCAAATTCAAAGCAGCAGTTTCACTTTGTTCGCCCCATTTATCATCAGCTGTGTCAGACGGATGACTTGTGCTCTGTGACGAGCTTTTTTAATTTGTGAATGGCTTCATGATGTGACCTAGAAGACGGACTAATGGAGTGGTCCGACTGGCTGTCGATCCACGTAACATATCTGATCTATCTGGGTCAATAAGCAGACTGAAAAAGAACAATGGGGCGCTGACAGATTTTACACCTGTGGAGATGATCTATTTGCAGCCACAATATGAAAATGAGCTGGCCTAAGTGTGTGTGTGCGTTCTTGCATGCATGTGTGCACATGCATGTATCCAAGTGTTCCTTTCACCGTTTGACAAGGTGTGGTTGACCATTTTACCGTTAAGAGCTGCAGTTCTTACACCAATTCAGTGGCATATGTGGGTGTACACACAGTGTTGCTTTTGCTCTAACTGGAAAACTTCTTTGCATATGTGTCAAAAAGCCACAAGTTTGTTAGCACAAAGCCCTAAACGAAGAACGCGCATTTCTATTAGTCTTTGTCATTTGCATCCACGCTGTGGGTAAATTGCTTTCTTTTCTCCGTTTTCTCCACAGGGGTTTCGGCAAGCAGGGCTTCCAGTGTCAAGGTACGTCAATTAAAAGCACACACCTACACAAGTTGCTGGTGCGACGTATTATGTATAACCTTTTCTTTCTCGTCAAACCCTCAGTGGCTATTCTTATCGTCTTGTCGTCTTAACTTTTCATTTTCATCACGATCTCAGAATGTTGCAGGTTTATAGAAAAAGGACATTTGGAGAAAAAATAAAATAGATTTGTTTAACATAAACCCTTTAACACTGGAAACATCACCGGCAACACAAATAACATTTTGATTTATCGTAACTCTTCAACTGTTTACACAATTAACGTGAATCCGGTGATTCTGACGTGGAAAGAAGTATTTAGACTTTGCACCGATATTAACACATTACTAAGCTAAAGTGTTGCATAATGGCACAAGGATGCGATTCACTCGAATTATTTTAATTGAGTAAATGCGTAAAGAGTTACGGTGGTCAAAAGAAAGTCAATACAGGAACTAATGCTCTTGTGTTAAAGGGTTAAAGGTATGTCAATTTTACACCTTATGGAAGAACATAAGAAAAGATACCTGCACTGTATTGCTAATCAATTTCGTGTGGCTAAATGTAATCATCATGATGTGTGTGTTTGCATAAAAAAAGCTTAGAAAAGAGTGTAATATTTATTGACAGTAAATGAGACCTGAACTGAGTGAGCCCTCCTCCCTCACATTAAAACAGGAAGTACCCGCCAAAGTCTTTCTATAGAGAAGTAAACAGCTAAAACACAGTTATAATTGTCAGAATAACTCCTCTTACTCTATCCTTTTTTAGCATGTCGTCGATAACAATTTTTTTCACATTTTTTTCTGTAGAGCAAGTTACTCAAGTTATAGGCTTACCATTAAGATGCCTCGATAAAAGGATGTGGTGAAATGTTTGACATATTGTGCACAGCCAATGATGAGCCCACTTTAAATCTCCTGTTTGGTGAGAGGGGTGGCCATAGAAACTCAGACTGACTTGGACCAATCACTGGTTACTGACAATGTCTGGCTCCAACATGGCGGCGTCTGTACTGTATTGTGAAAAAAATTGACTTAATTTTGATGGAGTTGGAAGTAAGCCATTATTTATGGGTGATGTCACACTCACCCTGTCCAGTACTCATATACACAAACATTAAAATATCAAAAATAATGAGATCTGAAATGTTTTCAAACTAAAAGATATGCATGATTGAAAACAAAATAGTTGGAAGTCAGTTCACTAAGTGTCCGATATAAGGCTTGTTAAACAAACGTGTCAGCACCTAGTCACTCTAGTGCAGGGGTGTCACACTCATTTGTCTCACAGTGTGAAATGGCTCAATTTCGCAATGGAAAATACATTTGCTTTCTGGTTCTAAAACCTTTTTAAGGGTATCGTTAAGAATCGTTTGATTTTAAAAGGAAAGCTTAAAGAAATATATGATATTTTGATGGACAGATGACCCACAAGGTCTCAATAGGTGTGTTCCAGTAGCTGTCGGGCTCAAGTCATTGTGACAGCTGATTGACATTGAGCAGAAAATGTCAAGACTTTTTGCACCCTTTGTGCTGTGCTCGCTCCCACCACCCTTTCAAAGCCGACCTATATGCCTGAAAATGCCACACTGTCACAAGAACTGCTTCTTTTAAAGGTGGTTCTGCCTAATAAAAAGAACTTGCCAAGTTAAAAAAAAAAAAAAAAAAAAATTGCACATTCATTTACAAAAAGACCAGAGTTCAGGTGAGTTTTCACACTTGCCAAACAAAGCAGAGTTTTTTTTAGCTGAGCTGTCAGAAAGTATTGATGAGCCCCAGTTCCACTACCTGAAAAGTGCTCTTAACTCTTCATAGAAATTTTAAAGATCTACCAGAAAAATGCCTATAAAGGTTCAAGTAATGTGCAAATGTATTACCCAGAAAAAGGCATTACGAAAGCAGGCACTGTAACACAATTACTTTAAATACGAAGCCTCAAGCCTTGATATCTAAAAGGATAAATGTGCAGTTATTAGGTTTGGACGCCAATGTAAAAACATATTTTAGTTCTCTTTTTAGCTTTGATATGAGGAACAGGAAGACACCAATTATTATCAGCAGATTTACTAGATACAGTAAATAAAGCTGTCAAGTTTATTTTGCAAGGCTTTGGGAATTGGCGTGATCAGAGTGATTAGTTAAGGGCTGCTCTTAAGTGCTATATTTTCACACTATAGAGCGCTTTGGATATAAACTTATGTCATATATAACTGCTTTAAAAAATGTCACATATGGGCAGACAGCTGGTTCCACATGCAGCAAGTTTACCAAAACTAAGCACAGCTAAAAGTCCACAAAGCTAAATCAGAGTCAGATGAGCAAAGGTCAATCACTAGCATGGGAGCATCAAAGAAGATACTGGAGTAGTCAGAGTATAGGTGAGTGTCAGGACAGGCGATTGGCAATCAGAGATAAAGCAGGGTCTCAAACAGAAGATCAGGTCCAGATGGAAACACTTGGTAATGCAGACAGGGTGGTTCAAACAATACTTCACACTCATGTGGCTGACTGTTAAGCAGCCACATGAGGAGCAGCACAGTCACTCAGCAGCATCTAAGGAGTCTATGCTGGGGTTTCTGGGAGATGTAGTGTCTTCAGTTTTCTGGAGATGGCTCCCGCCAGTGGTGACCAGACGGGGAGACAGAGTTCTGACACCTGACATGCAATGCGCTTTTAAGCAACCACTTTACTGGGAAGTCTAATTAAACGTGCATATATGCAAGTTTTGGGGTTGCACGTTCAAAACTCTACTGCTCACTCATTTTTATAACCGTTTTAGGGCTCTACATGTAAAACTTGCATCCAATAAACGAGCTTTGAAAGTTAATCCAAGTTAAACTTTGACCAATCGGAGACTCTGATTTTGTAGTGACGTATTGATGGTGTTCCTTCCCATGAAGCATAGTGCCAATCGTGCCAGTCGTTTAAATATTTATCAAGGAGGAGAAATTAATAATTGCTGTTTGTGCCTGAAAGGAATTTCATGACACCAAGTCTGTCAAACATCGGAACAGATCTGTGAAAGTAAACGCCTGCAGCAAGATTCAAGAGATTTGTTCGACTTTGACATCTGAAACCAAGCCTCTTCCAACTGTAGGTGGTTGAAGTGCGCCAGTAAACGGGAAAAAAGGGGGAAAAAAGAGGAATCCTCTCTCTTTGGTTGTCCACTGTGAACTTGTTTGTAACACGCTACACGTTAGCTAGGTTTAAAGCATGAGCTGCGTTAGACGCATTAGGATAGTCAAAATACTTGTAACTCCTAACTTTGCTTACAACATGTAAGAAAACCGACTGATACAGCTTAAACAAACGTTATTGTAAGTAGGCTAACTCCAAAACTTTTATGTAACTAATTATAAAAAACACAGTCAGACACCGCTACACGTTAGCGCATTCACAACAACACCCAGCCTTGTCTGTGACTTGTAAAAGATCATTTTACCACTCAAAATCACTTGGACATCAGTAAGGATTACTGGAATTAATCCATGTATAAAGCACGCTGTCGTTTAAAAAAAAGAGGGCTTTAAGTACAGAAAATATGATATTTTCACAATTTTGTATGATGTGATTTTACTTTTGCTTATTAGAAAAATAAAGACTTTTTTTCTTGTCCTTTTTTAAATATATCAAATGTGTCTGAAAGATCAACCTTGGCTGAAATGAGGTCATGCAGCAGGACAGTTACCCCAAACATTCAAAAACTCTTTAACAGACTGACCACAAAGGGAAAAAAATCTGTTTCTTTGCTCCCATCTAATTTTGGCTTCAATTTGATAGTAAAACTTTGGGAAAAGTACGCATAAATAAATGTCTGCATAGCCAATTACCTGAAGCAACATTTTGTACAAAAATGTTTGGAAGGCAAACTTTCATAAAAATTGCAGAATTTTATCTAGAAAATTAGTTTTATCGAGTTATAAGTCTGTTTTTTTAAGCAGTTTTTTTTTAAATAAAGATGAATTATTTCATTAGTTTAAATTCTTTTTTTAAGTTCAATGGGAGAGCTTTATGATGCCAGTTTATGAACAAATGAATAAAAGTGCCAATCTTCTACAACCTTCTATAAATCTTTATAGAGACAAAAGGCTTTTCTCTGTAACCATTTTCTGTATATTTCCCAAAATTTTGAATGTCTTCCTGATTATAGAAATTTTTGGGAAATTTTGCCAGTGAAACTGCAGTCTTTTCCTGTTAGACTATTGCAGCTGCTCGGCTATCTGTGGCCAAAATCTGAGTTGAATCTTCCTAAGGACAGATCTGAAGAGGAGGCAGGACAGGTGGGCTCACAAATGTTGTCCTGCTATAACAATCGTGGGATGCTTTTCAAAAAAAAAAAAAAAAAAATGAATGCCTACTTTTTTACATGTTCAACAAAAAAAGTTTGGATGATATTTCCATGTTCTGCCCTTTTCTGACCTTTCAAAAAGGTTTGAAAATAGACCAATCTGAGAATTGTTTCCCTTCATCCATTATCGATACAGTAACATGGATGAACATGTTTATCAGGTTTTAGGAGTGAATTCTTTTGTATTTTTTTTTCAGAAAAGAAAAGAGTTTCACTCTTCATCTACTTCGTTTGGCAATTAAAGCTCTCGTAAATGCTGGAGTGACTTAAACAAGCTTGAGCTTGGGTGCACATGCAAACCAAAGGGATAAAAATGATATACAAAATATGTGCAGGGATAGAGAGGAGGAGATTAAAGTAAAACAAAACATTGGAAAGAACCTCATGCATAAAGACAGTGCAAGTGAAGACTTTGAGTTTTTTGTTTCCCTAGGCTTGTTCAAAACTTGTTTTAGGAAGTATTGCAAGTATAGAATAGGAAGTAAGTTTATCTATCTTATCTTCCCATTTAAGTCTTAGGATCAGAGATGTTGCTGGCGTCAGCTTAATGATTCATGCTCTTTGATGGTCCAGTCATATTGACTGTATAAGAGAACTGGACTGATCCCTCCCCCTTTGTGTTCCATATAGGAAGTACCTGCTCGTTCCAAGAAGCCGAAATCCAATTGACTTCTATTGAGAAATAAACAGCTGTTACTCTGTCATTTTATTTGTCAGAATAACCATTTTAGCTCTGAGACTCTTCTTTAAATTTTTCTTACAAATTCAATTTTTTTTATAATGTTTTTTTTCTTTATCACAAGTTATTCAAGTTCTAAAGAGGCCAGTCAGATACCTCAGTAAAAGCATGTGGTGCTCGCTGGCCCCACCTCAAATGTTTGATTGACAAATTCTCCCGAGCCACTTTCAGTGCAAACAAACTCACTCCTGATTGGTGACAGTATTTTCCATAGAAACGTTGACTCAGACCAATGCGAACCAATCACTGCCATCTGGCTCCAACATGGCGACGTCAGCATTGTGGAAAAGTGCCGACTGTATTGTCCTCATTAGGCTGGAGCTGGAAGTAAGCCATTTTATTTTGGTGACGTCACACCTGTTCTGTCCAGTTCTATTATACAGTCAATGGTTCCGACCTTATCCTTTAAAGTGTCCTTGGTTTAGACATCGGCCCCACTTTGCTCCTGGTGGTTATAGGTTGTGTGAACGTGGGTGACTGTGACTGTAAAGCACTTTGGTCCTTCAAGGAAAGTTGTAAATTGCTATAAGTTTAAGCCATTTACCAAACTGTAACTCTTTGATTGTTTACGGATGTAGTGTTGCATAACAGCGCAAAGTTTTTCGTGTCAGAATCCGCTGATTAATGTTGATTGCGTAAGCATTCCTCTTCGGTAATGTTGCATATCCAACACATTCTGTCTCCCAACTCATATACGGACGTATGGTTCAGGCTCCCTCCGGTTCACTTTTTAACGTTTTGGGTGTCCCCAACTTGTTTTTTGACTTACTAGCTGTTCTCATTAAATCATGGGTTCCTAACCGTGGGGACGCAGTACTGGACGCGGAACCGGTACCAGGTTAGGGTACTGATTTAGGGTTAGGTACAAGTCTGCGTCTCGGTACTAGACCTGCACCACTTCCCAAGAGTTATGAACCTCTGATTAGCGCATGCATTTTTTCCTTATCTGTGGCTTGGTACCAAGTGGCCTCACAGCCCGGAGGTTGAGGACCCCTGATTTAATAGTAACAGCCAGCACGTCAAAAAACGACATGTCGAGGACACCTAAAATGTCAAAAAGTGACACAGAGGGGGCCCAAACTATACATCCATACATGAAGAGTCGGGAGTGCGAATGCATTGGGATATCAGCGCAAGGTTGCTTTTCTGTGCCCCAGAATCCACTGGAATTATATTAACTGCGTAAACGGTTAAACGGTTAAACCAAGTGTGTTGTTGCGTTGTCAAAACATGCACAGCCCTTTTGGTATCCATTATTGCTTTAAAAGGAAATGGTGTTTTCATGATGCACGTTTAAGGTGTCACATCAAAACGAGTCAGTCGTAGCTTAGTTCATCGGAACGTGCTCTAACAAGACGGGAGGTGGAACAACAATAAACCTTTGTTATGCTTTTATCCTGCAACAAGTTGGCTTTACTCTAAACAGTTTCTAGATGCAGCTGATGAGGTTTAGAAGCGATGAGTCTCCAAGGCATACTTGAGCGTCTTGTGGCTTCATTGGTGACGATAGCATGACAGCTTTCTATACACTGTGGTCTTTGACATTATAGATCACAGGCGTCCTACTGTGAGTTCCTGTCTTGACATTTACACACGTACTCTTTTGGCTTCCAGAATCACTTCAGAGTGATAAAACAGAAATACACTTTTGTCAAATCAGCATTAACTATCAATATTTATAATAGTTTATAGATGGTTAATCCTTCCTTTACGCCAGCTTAAAAACAAATGTACTCGGATTGACCATTTAAGGTAAATGATTATACTCAACTTGACACTAAAGATTCCTTCGATCACTTAATCTTAAATCTTTAAGAAATTACCCTTGAAAACTTCTCTTCACCCTATTTGGATGGATTTGCATAAGATTCCCGTGTTTGTTATCCAGCAGTAAAATTAGTCTTGAGTAATTTTATTTCTTGAATAGTGTTGAGTTTGTAACACATTTAGACATTGAATTACTGATGCGTTGATCAAAAGTGCTTTTTAAAACCATATATGACAGACATTAGTCATTTCGTCTTGCAAAGGTGTGTAAAGACGAAGCGTTTGAGGGAAATTGGGCAATTTGAGCAAGTGCATCTGAGATTGGAGCTGCTCCTGAAACAGCCATAAATTCATTGCCACATTCAAAATGGAAAGGAATTAAAGGTGTTGTGTCACACTTAAATTAGTGTCAGAAAATGTATCAATAAGCTCAGGCTAAGTGCCTCTACCACTGATAGAAGATAAGGTTAGAGGTTATAGTTAGCTCGTCTTGGATCACTTAGGCAGCGGTGTCACTTCCTGGAGCGGTGAGGCGCTCGATCTGACGCTTCTTGTGGTTTCATCTACATGAAACATTTGACATCCCTTCACTATTTTGACTTCAATTTACATAGTCTGCTCAGAGAAATGCGGGCTTCTTGTCTTTGTGGTCGTCTTCTTTTCTTCCCCTTGTTCAGCAGACTCGGTGCCCTCCTCGGCGCTCGTGCCACGGAAAACAATCCGAATGCAGGAACATGGCAAAAAATGTGGAGGAGCTCTTGGCATTTGTATTTTTATTCAATTTGCTTGAAGTCTTTTCTTTTTTTAACCGCTGTATTAACAGCCAGTTGGTTGTTCAAGGATTTTCTTGTCTCTTAGCAACAGTGAAACACTCAAATGCAACCTTCTATATGCTGTAAGATGAAAGAGATGCTGTTCCGCGCCTCACTGGGGAGGGGGTGCTGGTAATTAGCACATATGTACACCAAAGGTGCAAAAACTATGCTATGAGGAATGCATATGGCCCACTGTAGGGATGCGTGTGAAAGCATTGGATGTTACTGTAATGGTGTGCAAGAGATATTTGGTGCATTGATTTTTGAAAAAAATTCTTAAATTTACTATCTTAAGTGAAACTTGGTCCAGCTGTTTCTTAAACAATATGCTACAATATTATTTGACTTTATGTCTTTAGTGCATGTGTTTGCACTTCTGACCCAAGCTGGTCTTTGACTGTTTAGTCTACTCGGAACAGGGTATCACTTCCTGGGGGCTTAGAGAGAAAGGGAATTCCTCTGCAAGGTCACATAGACATAACTCTGTCACGCACACACATGCACAAACGCACACACATGCACAAACGCACACAAACATAAATATAAGGAGTTGAGATTAGAAAACTCGATGTACCTTTGCCAAGTTAGTTCTCAGACAACAACATGAGAGATCGTGAAGCTATGGAAATAGTTGTTCTCATCACAAAATTTTGCATTGAGATTAGTTACTGTTGTCATTCTTTTTAGTTTTTAAACCTATTGCACATCAGAAAATTTACAGAAAAACTACACATCTTGACATATGAATGGTGAATGGGATGTTGTCGGGCTGTATGTGAGGAAAACTCGCAATGTGTGATATTAAGCCTCTTTGCCACAGAGCAGTCTAGTACGGTAAGGAGGTACAGTCTTAAATCTAGTGAGTGTTTCCACTCAGTGAAACTTGCTTCTTCTGAGCAGTTTGTTGTCATCCACCAGCTTGTCTTTTTATTGCTTCACTTCTGGTGCATTGTGGATAACAGAAATGTAATGTTATTTGACAGAAGATTGCGGTACCCAAATGCTTACAAACATTGGAAACGTTAGCTTGAATGATAAATTATATTGGCGCTTTCTAATGTCGTCTGGACTTTCTGCCAATCAACGGGTGGCTACAATGGCTACAACCGTTCCATTCCACTTTTAAATGGACCTACAACCGATGAGGCCTCAGAGATCTACAGTTTGGCACTTTTTAAGGGGTTTATTTTACAATGGAAACGCTCAAAATAGCGGACCATACAGGAGCGGTCAATGGGATCAAGGCTTTAGTGATCAATATTGCAAAGACATTATAACTTGCGATACATGAACAATTACTACAAGAAAAAAGAACTAATACATAATTTCCATTTGCCTGCAACAGTTTTATTTAAATCAGTCAACAAAACTCCAAATCCCCCTACATCTAACATAACTTCTCTATCCTATTGGTCAAATATGTTAAGGGCTCGGTTAGATGCATGAAATACTCCCATTAGATTGTTTTCGCACAAGTATAATATAAACATATAAAGTAACCATATCTGCCATTTATGCAGTCTCTTGCGATACACGAATCGTACAGGCTGACATTGCAATTATGATAAACTTGCGATTTATTGGGCAGGCCTAGCGTATTTTTGCTTTTCTACTTTGAGATACCCACCTCACAGCCACAGTCCCATACATGCACAAACCTCACCTTTATGTGATGCGCCAACTTGTTACCAACTGTGCTTTGTCCAAGGACACCTCAATATAGGCAGGAGAGCGGGAACCAAAGAAGCTACTTTTCTAATCAGATGTAAACTGCTCAACATCTCCACCACAGCCTCCATATTTAAAAATTCACAAACGTGCCAATGAACATTAGAAATGTTGAGAAACTTCTTTTTCATTTTACTAACAAGATGAAGTTTTGCTAGATCAGCAAGATTTACCGGAAATAATAAACCAAAACGGCTGCTGATAATGCAAACCTAGTTTATAGGGCTGTAACGAGTATCCGGGTGCTCGGGTACTCGCGATCTGCTCCCGAAAATCCGAGTATGAAATTCCACGATCCAAGATCGCTGATTTGCGATCTTTATAAATATAAAATTGTAGTAAAATATGATAAGAATATTATGTGTCAATGATGTATTTTCTTCTGGCATCCAGATTAATGTATTATTTTAAGTTAACGAACTAAAACAAAGCCGAAAGAGCCGCGTTTTGTAACCGAAAGTAAACAATTTTTAGTTGCGGAAGAAACTTCCGGTTTTCAAAGTAAACTAGCGAGACATTTTTCCGTTCAAAACTGAGACTGAAGTTCTTCACTGACATAACTTCTGAAAAAATGAATTAGCTTCAACATCTGAGCTTTATCTCAGTGTTTTACATTCTTTTGATTATGGTAACTCTTCAACAGTTTAAGCAATAACGAAACTCCATCTTATTCTGAAGAACGCAGCCTCGTGCTGCTGAAAGGAGGATGGAATCAACGTGAATCAGCTGATTCTGCTGCAGAAAAAAATACTTTTTTCACACGGGCTCTGCACCGAAACATATTGAAGAACTTTGAGGATAAAAATGTTCGAAACATTTTTAAGTTTTGTTGTTAAATGATCCAAAACGGCAGTAATTTTTATCCTCTTTATGTTGTTTATGTTACTGCTGAACTTAACCAGAAGACTGACAAAAAAAGTTTAAAATGACAAACAAAATTTATTTCTATCTGAATCTTTTTGGGTTTTTTTTAAATCAGTTTTGTTGATTCTGATCTACTGTTCTAAATAAATGTATAAATGTTGGTGATTTTATACAAATAATTTCAATTCTCCTCCATCTAGTAAATATTCTTATAGCAATAAACATTATATTAAAAAGTAAGAATCGTGGTTCAACTCGTGAATCGTTGAGCTTGATTCGTGAATCGTATCGGATCGCCACCCAAGCAACGATCCACAGCCCTACTAGTTTACCTCCACTTTGAACAATCACACAGACTTTATGATTTATTCTGTATGTTCCTGTGGTCATATGGGCCTTGGTACTCTCCAATATTTATCTGCAAAACTCAGCTGGAAAAACTGTGAGCTTTTTTAAAGCTGTAGACAGAATCAAGGTGAACGAGAAGGAATGATGTGGAAACATGACTTTGCTTTACAGCTAACATGATCAGATGTCTAAAAAAAACAGGCGATGCGCTGTGGCTTTGAGCTGTGGATCTTTTATTTTTTTTAAGGCTGATGTTATTATCCACGTACTTCTGTGCGACCAGCATAGAAAGTGATGGAAATTCATACTGGCCACACGTAATACATTCAGCCAGGATTGCATTGCTACATGGCCCGCACGTGCTCTAAGTGTATCCAAGGCTGGATTTTTTTGTTGGCCGCATGTATTTAAAATGAAACTTAAAGTTAAAGTCCCATTAACTGTCACGGTCCTTAATGTGTGAAATGTGTTCTCCACATTTGACCCATCCTCTGGTGGAGCCGTGAGCTGCAGAGACAGCCGCAATCAGGAGCCATTTGCTTGTTTAACCATAACCTTAATCCTAACCTTAATCCCTTTCCTCTGGGTCTGTGCGACTAAGAAAATAGTTTAGCACTAGCCGCACATTTTTTGTGAAAATTACTTTCTTTTTTTAAAACACTTTTTTTTAACTGTTTTGTTTTGTGTTAAATCACTAAACTACAGTGTGAAAATTAAAATGAAAATTAGGCTTATTGCTGACAATGGCATTTATATTTAGAAAGTTCAAGAAGCCATTGTTGGATTAAAGATAAAGTCCAATAAAACAAAAACAAAACTGAAATATATATTAGATTTTATTAAATTAGGTGGTACATCTGATTTAGTGCTGGGTATCTCCTCCTGTTTCTTTTTTTTTTCTTTTACTTGTCCTGTCTAACAGCTGAGCAAACAGATATGGGCTGAGAGCCTCTTGTGTTGGGCAGATTTTACAGTTACAACAGGGGTTTATTGAGAATAAACTCCTGTTGTATTTCATGCAAAATGTTATTTATATTGGTCGGTTTGTATTTTTAATTTTTTTTGGTTGGACCGGACAGAAAGAAGAAGAGGGAGGTGTGTGTGTTTGTGTGTGCGGGGGTGGGGGTGGGGGGTTGTTGTTTAGAGAAAAAAAGAAGATGGCAGCAGAGGCAAGCAACATCGTAAAACAACCAGGTCTAAATAGAACAGGGGGGGCCTGTCTACACCTGCGCTCAGGTAGTTACACACATACCTGTTGGCCAAAATAGTCTCGACATTTAAACTAGTCAAAATCTACACAATACAACTGGAGCTCACACACTTAATCATGCAAACAGTTACAAATAAAGCCTTTCATTCTGTCACGCATGCTGTTAATGCGAAAGTGAGCTGACACCTGTGCTCAGGTGAGTGTTTATGATGTGCAAATGTGATTGATAATGGAATGTACAAAGGGGGAGAGCGCCCGGCCATCCCCACGCCCCGACCCGAACCCCCGCCAGGGCAGCCGCATCAACCCAGACCCCCAAACACCCGCCATGGAACTGCGGAGAGAATCCACCCGCCGGGCAATCCTGCCAAACATCCAGACCAGGGGACGCAGGACTGCCACAGAGGGCCCCCACACCTGAGAGCGAGAAGGCACATGAACACAGAGAGTGCAGGCTCCAGCCCAGCCAGAAGTGTAGCCCCCCCCCCACTGCACCAGGAGGGCCTAACGCGAGTAAGACGGACCGCGGATTATCTGTGATCCGTTACACCCCTAGTTTTGTGTTTTCTTAGAAAGTTTTACATAAATGTACATTACATTAGTTTGTGTCCATAAATGAATTGTTTCAGTTTGTTGGTAGGAATGTTGGTTTTGACTTTCAATGCACTGAAACATCATAAATAAGACTGTTTCAGTCCAGAGTTTCTGTAAACAACAAACCCCAGTGCCTCGATGGGATTCTGTTGTTCTGCTGAAGGAGTGTGGGACTCACAGAGCGGTAGCAGCTTGTGTAATGTTATGCAATACCACCAAGAAGCGATTGTCTGAGCCGTGCGTGTATTTCTTGCATACTGTGATGGAAGTGTTTGCACGTGCCTTCACTTGATTGAGCTCCTGAGCTCTTGTTTCTTTGTCGGCTGCCTCTGGAAAACCATGTTCTCTCCATGTGCTCCATTCTGCACGTGTTCCCAAACGAGCGCTTCAAAGACAAGTTGGGCCGTTTTTTTTTCCGATTTGCTTCCTCCTCGATGAGTTAATGGACAAATGATCCCTTTCGAGAGCTCGAGAGAGCTAGGCCAAAGGCACGGAGGGTGAGAAATAAGCTAAAGTGGAGAATCGGTGTGGAAAATAAATCTGAAGATGCATGAAAAGGGTGCGATATGAAAGGAGTGGAGGCCTTTGCCAAGAAAGACGTACTACATTGGTGGGGGTGGATTGTAATGAGGGAAGAGTGAGAGACGAGGGGGACGGTGTGAGTGCAAAGGGAATAGAAACGAAAGAAAATGTACTGAAATGTTCCTTAAGGAAAAAAAAAAAACCTCAACAACATTCAAATCAAGTGCAGAAAATGTTCTATTTTTGTAAATTAGCATTTATTGGAAAACATTATAGTGGTCTGGATGCTTTTTCTGGTGCTGCTGAAAAACTTTAGATTATGCAAAGATGATGATCATCGAGAGAAAAAAAATATGCTTTCATTTTTACAGAGGGGTAGGTTTTCAGATGAGGAAGATGAGGTAGAAAAGAGGCGAGAGATGGTAGAAGAGGAAAGATAAAATGGTGTAGGCGTATGTAAGCGTTGACTAAATTAAGACCAGAAAGCTAATGCTTGCAAAAGCTATTAGCACCCTTTAAATGGACTAAAAATGTCCAAAAAAAAGGATATATTAAGGAGCACTCCTTTGACTCCAGGTGTGAACTTTGACTCAACCCTCCAGCTGTTGCTTGAGCACAAAAGTTCTTTGAACGTTTTCCGTCTTTTCCTGGATCCTGTTCAGTTTTAAATGAGCTGCTGCATATTTGCTAACTCTTTATGTCTGTTGGCGCCACCGGATGCTGCTCAGGTGCTTCTGCAACTCTGACCCGTGTGGGTGCGAGGTTGCAGGATCCAAAACTGGCCTCCTACACACTCAAAATGCACGCTGGAAAGCAAACAAGATTTTTTTTTTTGTAAATTCATGACAACATTAGATGTAGAAAGTCCAATGCATAGAGAGGAATTTGAGTTGGATAACAGAAAAAGGTTAAAACATTTGACTGTTATCCAGATTCCTAATTCACCCTCTATTTCCTTTTCCTTGCTTCCTTTCTTTGGGCCTTTATTCTCCGTTTTCGTTTACCGTCTTTTTAGCTCCACCTCTTCCAAACTGAGCTTTGATGCTTTTTATAAATAGCTGAAGAGTTCCTCTGAGAGTACTACCAAATGAGATGGATGGATGGATGAACGCATGGATGGATGAAAGGGGTTGGAGGAGGCTCAGCCGACTGTGTAGGTGTACCAAGAGATCGGTGTCAGTCACCAGACTGGCGTGCAACACGAGAAAAGTTATACGTGGAACGATTCTTTGCAAATAGAAAAGGGATAACTGCTGGGACAGAAGAGTGGACGGAAGAACAGACTATGGCTTCAAAACAAACAAAAATAAATAGTATGGCCACCTGGAGTTCTGTTTGGGAAAGATTAATTAAATTAATTGATAGAGGGTGTTACGAGAGCTTCCAGTTTTAGGTGAAAAGTAGCTGAAGCCAGGTCAATTCATGAAGTCACCCACTAGGTGGCTCATTAGGCAGTTTCCATTCACTACAATGTAAAAACGGATATAAACACACTTTTAAGATGCATTCACTCTGGGCGCAATTTGCTTGTCAAATTTGCATCTGCCTCCTCTCTTTTTACACACATCAAGTTTATTGCTTGATATCTTGACGTCCCTGCCACAGCTGCCAAAGTTTTTTTAGACTTAATTAGTTGCAACGTCACGGAAAACATGGATGATGTTGAGCGAATAGCTTAGGTTTATATGTTTTGGAGAGCAGTACAGAGGTGTGTTTGATAGCTCGCCTACCAGGCGGCTGGCTAGCATATCGAGCGCGATCGCTCCAGCTCTATGGGCTCTGTGACAGGCTGGCGATCTGGCTGGTGTATCTTGCCCTCATCGAACAGTAACCAGGACAGCCTCCGACAACCCTGCGGCCCCAGTGGCTTAAGAAAATTGAGCGGCCATATTGGATTCATTTTTCTACTCTTTGATTAAGTTCCTTAAAAAGGTCACATGTTGACTCCCTGATTGGTTGATGCAATGCTTCCGATGCCCAAATCACGCCGCAGGACTTCAGATTGCGTTTGTGACTTAACGCTGAAGCTCGACCCCCTGCCCCGCAAAATGCGTCTGGTTGAATGCAGCATTACAGATGTTGGTTTTTAATGATGTCATATCCAGCAAAAATTGCTTCAACCGTGGCGCTATAAACTTGCTCCAAATCAAAACAATGTCTGACTTTAAGTCTACGTACTTTAGGCATTTGACGCGTGTTCAAGAATGTGATAAGTGCGAGTTCTTGAGCGTACTGGACGTGCAGGGAAGGTTACTAGTGCATGTCCGCCATCTACAGTTGGGAGAGGCTTGGTTTAAAATGTGGAAATCTTGTTATAGGCTTTTTCAATGTATAAAAGACATGGCGTCACATAGTTCGGCCGGGCACAAACCACAATTAATCCTTTTTAATTTCTCCTCCATGATCAATGTAAAGGAATTGTCCATATGTCTCCAGAAACTATGTCCTGGAAAATCACTTAGGTTATTTAAATTTTGGCTAAAAATAGCCTAATCATAAATTCATCAAAAGATTCAAAAGATGATTGGGTCTTTAAAATAAGGAGGCAGAAAGTATATTTATAAGTATGTATTCTCAATTTTATTCTTTTTGTGTTCATGACGATCAGTTTTGAACTGGATTTCTTAAACACAAAGCTGTGGTAACATTGATACTTCATCTTGCCATTAGCTTATATTTTTTTCTACCATCGAAAACTCTTTTTTATTGAGTTTTCTGATTAATCTTCTTCTGATAGAACTCTGTTTGACGGATATTTTGAACAAATAAAGGCTAAATTACAACATTTTACTGGAAATATTCCTCTAACATATCTGACTCAGTTCAGGTTCAGACCTTTTTTAGGGTTTTTCTTCACTTTTAATGTAAAATAATTCAAAATATGTGCCCCTTATTACCAAACAAACAACTTATCAGAACCATGACCGGCTTTAAAGAACTTTCCAGTCTCCTGACCTCCTCTGAACAGCTTTTCAAGCACTTTATTTGCAGCATTTTGAAGAGTTGGTGTTACACAACACCTCTCAGCGGTCTGCAGCGACATGCTGCTTCATTGTGTTACAGCTGTGAAAGTGAGTTTCTGACCAGCTATCGACTGCACCAGAATTATGGTGGCATAATGGTGCATTGATTCCTCTTCGACATTCCCTGGCGCTTTTGAGACAAAACTAACCTCGCGCCTCCAAACAGCTTGAACTCGGCTGCACTGCGGGAAATGTTTTAGTTCGGCTATTTCAGATTGGAGGCCCCCCACCTGACGGCTACTGGTGGAGGAATTTCTGATCTTGATGTTTTCTTATTCCCTGTTTACAATGTTGCTATTTCAAACTCTTACAAATTTTCACTTGTAAATTATGGTAAATAATGGGAATAATTTCAAATAAAAATTGCAACTGCAGTTTAAATGATGTTTTTTCTGCCTAAACATTGTACGGTAGCAGTTTTTTTTCATACCAAGTTCCTCTTTTTAGTCTGTGGCTATGAAATATTTAAAGCGAGTGTGAAGTTGTGTGTGAAGCAGCTTAGATAAAAACAGAAGTTCTCACATTTTTTTTTTTTTTTAAATGCATGTATGTGTTTTGTTGGTACATTGTCAGCAGCTACAGTGTTAATGTGTGTGTATGGTTGTATGGTGTGCCACAGGTGTATGCGGGGATCTAATTTTACTTGCCGCCGAGGACGGGCTCTTTTTCGGCCTGATCTACTTTCACACACAGCTCTGATCGTGGACTGCGTGTTTGTTTGCGGGTGTGTGTGTGTGTGTGTGTGAGTGCGCCCACTTTGAGTCACAGATTGACAGACAATCTCCTGTCGGGCTTGCTTGTCCTTGTCGCTGACATTTGCAGCAACAGTACACCCGTTGCTACGGTGACACCTTGGCGATGCATCGGGACGGATCAGCCAGCCAATGTGGGTCAAGCGAGTTAGACGTGTTGCGCACACACACACACACACACACACCCACACTCGCGCCAACACAAAACAAATAAGATAAGGGTAGAATCAGCTTAAATTTAAACACTAAAAATCTACATTGTGAGTAAAACTGCCCCTCCATTAATGCAAATATGAAAAGTAATATACATTTAATTCAAAAAAGTAGTTCTTGCACACAAATGGATGCATTTCAAGTTGTCCTGGTTTTAATTTTGATGATTATAAACTTTAAAAACACCTTTTACATCCCAACTTGTGGAATACACTGTTTGGACATACTGTAGCTGGTTTTGCTTTGATATCAGCCTCCAGATCATCATACCTAGAATTGGTTTGTTTGGCAGTGCAGCAGGTGCTAAGTCATATGGAAAATGAAACCAGCATCTCCATGCAGATAGTCAGCAGAGAAACAGACCTCCTGGTTGAAGGCTGTGCAGATACTAGACCAGATTTTGAGCTCTGACTTGACCAGCAAATACTTTTTGTTTATCTCCTCCAAATACTTGAATCTTCTTTGTTTCAAAATCCTCTCAAGGTTGCAAAATCTTGACCTTATACTCGTCTTTACATTTGTTTGCTTAAATTGGGCTCTCTCTGAACAGCCAGGCTTTTCAACAATGATTGTTTGTGTCTTCCCGTCTATATTGAGTGTGTCAATAATCGTCTTTTGGATAGCTATCAAGTCCAGAGTCTTCCTATTGACTATTTTTCCTTTTAGTGATCCAGATTGAGAGAATATTTAAGGGACTGGGGAACCTTTGCAGACCCCCTTTGGTGTTTGCTTTAGCTGTAATTTAGAGTCTTCAAACAAGAAAGACAGTTGTGAGCAATAATTGTCAATGATTTACTTGTTGAACTCAATTTAAGAAACAAAACTTCTTATTCAGGATGTTACGATTAACTTAATTTACGTTTTAGAGACAATGCACAATAAGTACAACATATGTAAACCTACCAGATTATTGCATTAAAAAAGCCTAGCTTTTATCCAATCACTGAGATTTACAAGTAAGACATGTAGGTCACTCTGAGAACTACAGGTAAACAGTCCAAAGTTCTTATGGAGGAAAACAATAAAGTGTCCTCGAATAACCTATAGATTTTTTCTCACTGATAACTGGTAATGAACACATGTGATGTTCATGTTATCATTTTTACGTGTAATGTTCTATTTGTTTTAGTTCTGGTTTCTTCAACGTTGTCTGCATTTTATTAATTATTTTTTGCTTTTTGATGTAGCACCTGATTGTTACTGTCATCTAAGTCATTTAGTCATATTTACTGCCAATAGAGCAAGCACTTTAAATGCCTCGTAACACTGCCACAACATACATTTTGTGTATATAACAAAGACGAAAATTGATCATATATATATATATATATATATATATTTATATATATATTCATATAGACGTATATATACATATATATGTACATAACCGTGATTATTACACTGTTTATATGCATTTCATTAAAGATTTTTCCGCAATAATTAAATAATGTTAACGTAATTTATGCACGTATAAACGATATAAAAGTTTTACATCAGTGGTAAACGCGTAAAAAGTTCGTTAGAAATCCTGTACGTGGACATACTAGGAAAGCCACAAATGTGTGTAATTGCTAAAATTATGTACAATTGCTTAAGATTTTTGTAATAATTGCTTATAAACTACGTCAACTATGCATGGACTGCATAATTCTCCACTGACCAAAATGTTGAACAACTTAAGTTGAAACCGATTTCACGTGAAAACCTGTCGGCCAAGAACTATTTATGCTAGGGCAGCTGTGGAGCAGTGGTAGGGCGGTCGAATCCTCATCCAAAGATTGGGGATTCGATTCCTGCCTATGTGTCGAAGTGTCCTTGGGCAAGACACTGAACCCCAAATTGCCTCTGGTGGAAGGTTGGCACCAGTGTTTGTCAGTGGAGCCACCACCAGTGTGTGAATATGAATGGGTCTGTGACTGGGAAGTGCTTTGGGTCTTCAAGGAGGATAGAAAAGCGCTATACAAGTATACGCCATTACCATCTAGCTTTAGTTCCTCTTCACTAGCCAGCGCTACACCTCAATCTGAAGGTATTTCAATTCTTGTAGACTAGATAGCAAATTGTCCAAACTGTTGGGACGAGTTGTTCATGTTAGCTACCTTGCCTTCTAGCTGTTCTCCATGCAATATTTTCCAGTTTGTTAGTGCAGCTAAACCATTGTTTCATGTTAGCTGAATGTGTCATTTCTTTGAAGAATCAAAAGTTTTCTTTCTGTTTGGCCTGATAGCATTGGAAAGCAAGACATTTGGATGAAGAGCTTTGCCCCGCATTTACCTGGGGTCTACATTTGGAACCCAAAATAAGACATATTAGTCATGCATTTTGAAAACGAGAGCAAGACCATTCAAAAACTTCTTGTGACTAAGAACACTTTTGTTTTTGTACATCTTACTCAGGCTGAAAAAAGTCATTTCTGTCCCAAAAAGCATCCCTCACCTGTTTTAAACATATAAGGTGTTAAATAATGTGTTGGGTAAGGTTGCATTGTGAAGGAAAGCTGTTGCCTCAGGTCAGAAATGTTGTGAAACAAGTTATTCCATCATTTCCTGGAGCGGCTAAATAAAAAATTGATTTTGTGGAATGAAAAAAAAGTTCCAAGAATTGAGAAGGTCCAACAATACCTGTGATTCCAGTGCTCTTTAACTAGGTCCTGTTATCTGTAGCATCCAGAACCCTACACTCTCAAGATCCTATGAAACTTGCAGCGTCGACAGTTAGAAGACTTTCACTTTCATTCTGTTTTGCATTTAAAACTGTATCAGAACAAATGCAACCAGATGTGAATAGATATTTTAGTGATCTTTTTCTCACTGGACTGAGCTGTTCTGTCCAAGTAATGTGTTATTAATAAGGATGAAGTAGGAATTCATACCATTTTTGCTTGACTCTAAATGTGTTCATCTAAAGTGATTCAGGATAAAATTGGCACATTAGCACTGACGGCCAACAAATGCGAGATAATTGTTTGCGTCAGTCAGTTTGCACATTTTCTACAAACAGGTCTGGCTTTTATATTTGTTCTTTGACTATAAGGCCATGGAGGCCTTGAAAACATGAGTGCGTCAGCTACAAACTTCACCACGTCTGCTCTGTTGTGACAACTAGGAAATTGGTGATTGGTATCAGCCGACATGTCTTTGCAAATATCCGCATATCAAATATTGTCCAAAATCTAATGTGAATTCATTGTGGTATAAACGATGACCCAGCACCTCCACTTTTTTTCTGTCAAAAGAAATCTGTTTTAAAAAGATATTCTAATTGCTTAATTGAGGTAAAAAGTCCCAAATTAGATTTTTATTATTCCCCTTTTGTCCTATAAAGTAAAAGCAATAATAATGTACTGTATTTTCTGCACTGTCTGTTTTTGAAGTTATCATATGTGAAGTGCTCCAAACTATATGGCACATTAGAGTCATCAGAGTGAACTGAGTTCACAGTAACTCTAGAACTTATTTGTGACATGCTATGCGTTTGCTCCTTTTGACGGATTAGCCACATTAGCATATTTAGGGAACCTAAGGTTTTAACGCCCAACCTTGTTTGCAACAAGTAAAAAAAAAAAAAAAATGATACCACTAAAACACTGTCACTTTGCTAATTTCCAATCTTTTCACGAGCATGTAAAACAAAAAAACACAATCTGACATCACTAAATGTTAGACACATTACACACTTGCAACAACACCCAACCAAGTATTTTGACTAAGTGTACCCTCCGAAATTGCTTCAATATCAGCATGCACATCCAGAATTAATTCATATTAGACTCACTCTTTTTTTTTTTAAACTAAGAATAAAGTGTACCTTATACCCTATTCATGCACCAGACGCTATTCACTTGGCAGGGGTATTGAGTTTCAATGTTAAGTTAATGTACACACACAATATGGACATCAGACATGGCATGTCATCCCGGCAACACTGCAATTTGGGTGGTAGACACTTCGAGATTAACCAATCACTAACTCAGCTTTGAGCATATGAAGTTTTCAGTGACTCGATCAGAGTAGAAAAAAAATCCAATATGGGTGCTCGACGCGAGGATTTTCATCTTGAACTTCCATCCATTTTTGCCAGAGACTGTTCCGGCCACGGTTGGTACAGGGATACGTTCTGGGCAGGTTCCTAACCTGTCTCAGAGCCCAAGGAGCTGGAGCAATCGAGCCCCATACGGTAGATAACGGTGAAAATCACCAGACTGCGAGCATCTGAATGTGGTGAACACAGACACGGCGACGTGCTTGCTGGCGCCTCTGTACTTACTACTCAAGCTACTCGCTCGGCATCATCCTTGATTTCTATGATGTGTCAGCAAATGAATCCCAGAAAAATGTGTGCGTTTGCTCCTCACACATGCGCCCGGGGCATCAAGGGCCATATATGGGCATCAAGGATATTTTAGCGTTCAAATTTAACAGGCAAATCGTTTTGCCATTTGTGGTCACTCAAATAAATGCAGAAAAAATATTATGTTTGTCTCATTGTAGGCTTAATTTTTTTTTGTTTGACCTGCATTCCACCTGCTTTCTTGTCTCCTCTGAAGTCATCTATCTCCTGAGCTGATTCTTTCTTAAATAATTCACAATTCCAACACTTGGCTCCTTCATTATCGCGGGGACCTCTGCACCGCTTAGCTTTAGTCGTCTGCAGCGTAGGTGAACAAATTAAACTCCATCCATTCCAGTCAAGGCAAATAGGTGTTGACGACGAGATGAGCTAAATGTCTAAAATATGAGTCATGGTGTGTAGGTGTGATGACCCACCTGGATTACTAACCGCTGGGGCAGAGAAGCTACTGCTGTGTTGAAGTGGTGGGTTTCAAAGTGGTATTTGAAAAGCAGTGAAATTGTTAAATTCCAACCTGAGAAAATAGAGTTCTAGAAGAGAAAGCTCTGTAGCCTCTAGGCTGTGAAATGTTTCCTAGCAAGTACATTTAAAGTTTGGTCATTCTCTTTTAAGACATCTAGAATGAGTGTGCGGTCCTATTTGCACATTAAGATTCCATATTAAAATGGCTGGAATATCTTTGACTGTAACTTTACGTAAGCTGTAGACATCTCTCTGCAGGTGTTTTTTTTTGTGTATTCTCACCAAAGTAAGTCTTAATTCTTTGTCCATTTTTGCTCAGAGGGCAAGTTTGTTAGTTCCAGTGGAAAAATCTAAACAGCGGTCCACACTGTGTTCCGAGTTGCTCTATTTTTGCACCTCATTCAAAGTGGTGTATGTGTGTTCTCTGATGGAGACCAGCTAATTATGTCACTGCCTGCTCCTGAGATCCTTTAACCCATTGGTGTATGGATGGTAACCTAGCAACAGGGGTGCGAGCCGACAGAAGTGCAGCTGTCTCAGACCTCTTTTCTTTTTTTTTTTTTCGCTTTTGCCTCCTTTTTTTTCTTGTCTTTGACTTCCTCTTTTTCCTCCCTTCAAATTAGCCACTTTTTCTTCATCTATCATTTCTTCCTTCCCTTCCTCCCCTAACTTCATCAGCCAATGTCTCATCCTCGTGAACTTCCATTAGCCTTTTGATTGCGTAAGTAGGACAGTGTTATAAATAACTATCAACTAAACAAATATTGTTTTTCTGAATGATTTGTTTGACTTATTAAGTATGTTGAGATGATGGAGGCAACACTCTTAATTAATGTTAATTGGCAACAGAAAAAACTTTTATAGAAAAAAGACTCAATTCATAACAGTCTATAAATGTTGATGCGATGATGCGTCCCTGACCTTCACTCCTGCACCTCAGAGTGGTGATAGAGGAACATAACCATAGAAATGATACATAAATCCCATTTATTTCCGTTTATTAAATAAAATCTCTCAACAAATATGTTATTTTTTGTTTTTTAGGATACTGTATTTTTTATTTTTACTCAAAATTTTAAACAATCAGTGCTTTACTATGAATTTATCATTTAAAAAGTGTAAGCAAAACCCATATATGGCGACAGTTATGTTATACGGTGACTTTCTGACAGAAGGGGACACTGGGTTGCAAATGCATGTACCTATGAAGGGCTTTACCGTCACAGACCCATTCAGCCACTGATGGTAGCTCCAGTGTCTAACAACCTGTAACCTTTAGGAAGAACGTGGGGTTCAGTGTCTTGACCATGACCTCTGACACATTAGCGGCGAGGCAGGAAGAGAACCTTCGATCTTCTGATCTGGGTTTGACCACTCAACCTCTGCACTGTCATGTTTGTGGTAGCCAGTCGAAGCTAATACTATTTTACGTACAAGCTAACATATGTCCCACCAACACATTCCCACTCCCAAGTTGTCACATATTGATGTTTAGTTAAGGACCCTTCCATGTCACTTTTTGACGTTTTGAGTGTCCCCAACTCATCATTTTTTGACATGCTGGCTATTCCCATTAAATCACGGGCCCCCAGCCTCCGAACCAGAACCTGTCCAGTGCCACAACTCGAAGCGCACCAGTACCCAAACCCGGTACCGGTATCCTAACCCAACGCTGGACCTGATGTGGTACCAAATGCGTTAAGCATGAGCCGGTAAGGTTGGGGTAACGTACTGGACGCACCCCGAGGACCATCCAGTACTGCATCTGGACCCTTGATTTTATAAACAGGCAGCACCTCCCAAAATGTCTAAAAGTGACGCGGAAGGTGTCTCAACCAAATGTTAATATGTGAGGACTTGGGGATGAGAATGTATTGGTCCCACACCTGCACACAAACCCCAAACAGGTCATAGAAGCGACAGAAATGGTGATTCTTGAACCGCCCAATGGAAAGTCTACAATTTATTATATGGAGATAGAAGAAACATTACTAGACATTATCTCAGGTTGTGAGAGTTACATTAATGTAATTGCTGCAAGAGCGTTTCTATTGTTGAACTCTTTACATTTAAAAAAAGGAGTTCAGGCTCTGCTTTGAAATGAACTGTGATGTCATCATTTTATTACACAACACAGCCTATAAGTGCGATGAAGCTAAATGTTTAAACCCCCTCCATTCAGTTTTTTTGCACTCCATCCTTAAGCGGGGCAGCATTCAATGTCGGCCATAAGCAGAAGCTTTCTAAAGAAGGTTGCAGGTGAAAACAGCCAAAGGATATCCATAATGGTTCTTTCAAAGCTTTAGATGTATATCTGTCCCTTATATTAGGCATACATGGAGGTTAAGTACAGGTACCAAAAGATCCCAGCATTTAGCTGCATGCACAGTACTTTAGACCTTACTGTCATGATGGACCACCATGTACTAGAAATATCATAGCTAAAGTGTGAACAATAACCAAAAAATTGGTCAATGAAATGTAAAAATTTCCATTTGAAACTTAATTACCTTGGATAAACATTCATATCTTCTAACAGGGGCCCAACTCTTGTTGATGCCCCTTTCCAATAAACACTGGATTTGAAGAGATGTCGCAACATACAGTAGCCGATATCCTCTAAAAATGAACAATTTTCAAACAAATGCTGGGGCTGCTATTGAAAGATAAGCAGTAGTTAACTTTATTGAATCTTATTTAATCTTGTATCACATCTTATATCTTATAAGGCATAAAAAGTATAATTATGTAAAGTAAAAGTATAGTTACGTATAGTGTAAGTTTGAAGAATACAGTATTTTCTACCAACAAAACCAACAAATGGTTTCTGAGCGCGGCTGTGTCTGCAGCTCACCGCTCCCCCAGGGGATGGGTCAAATTATGGGTCAAGACAATTAATGGGACTTCAGCTTTTAACTTTTACTTAATTTAACTTTCGCTAATATTGGCTTTAATTAATCATCATTAACGATTTGGACATTTGAAGTAAGTTAATGTTACCTAAACGTCTGCAGTATTTTACACCAGACTTGTTTTTACTATCCTTTATCACCCCTAAACTTTTCCAATAATTCTGACAGCATTTTAATCTCATAATGGTTGTGTTTGTGTAATTTAATAACTGCTGGTTAATGTTGTTTAATTGTATTGCCAATTGTTGTATCCTTCTTGACCATTATATTTACAGAAACTACTTTCACAGAAAACAGCACAAAAGCCATTTATAGGGAAACAATAGGGGAGTCTAATACTATATTTTTCATACTGTAAGATGGACTTAAAAGCCTCCTTAATTAAAAAAAAACTGCATGTCTAAAAATCCAGAGTGCCTTCAATAGTTCTGGTACTGATGTCAAAGCAATACTGAGAGATGCACATAGATCTGTCAAAATGTTAGTGTATTTCTTTTACAAGTTGCAAACAAAGTCGTGCGTGATTGTAAATATGCTAACATGACTAATATATCATATCAGTGTCCAGCAGTTTTTTCTTTACTTACAGAGTTGGAAGTTAGGGTTGTCACAGTAACTTGTTTTTGTGGTTCCAGTTTATTTTTTTATTTATTTTTTTCACAAACAAGGTTGGGTGTTATTGTAAATGTGGTAATGTGGCTAACGTGTAGCAATGTTGGACTGAGTTTTTTTTCCGTATAACTAACAAAGTTGGGAGTTAGCGTACTCACAGTAGCTTGTTTTTGCGGTATCAATCTGTTTTATTGCCTGTTGTGAACAAGGTTGGGTGGTGTCAAACAGTTTTTTTTACATGTAACTAACTAGGTTTGGAGTGAACATAGTCACAGTAACATTTTCTTTAGCAGCAACAGTCTGTTGTTTGGAGTTACAGGTAATGTCAATATTCTAACATGGCTAACTGTTCTTTTTTTTAATTGTTTTTAAAAAAAAAAAATCTTTTGGCTAACGTTTCTAACATGTAGCGTGTTACAAAGAAGTTCCAGAATTACTATGAACGCAGTTGATGAAGTCTGACTGAATATACTTCTCCCTATTTTTTCCTCTAAACCCTTTAAATCTTTGTCTCTGACTTAACTTTTCAACCGTTAATACAAGTCTTCTTTCTTTAGAATTACTGATCAGTAATCTATAAATTATATACAATCTCTGCTTAAAACTTTTTTATCATGATAGTTTACTAATCTTTATAATAGTTGACTAATCGCTGATAACTTTTTACAGACGCTATTAGTAGTGAAGTGGTAGTGGAACGGCTGAGATATGGCCGTGGGATAGACACAGTACAAAATTTGGTTACACAGAAAATTTTTTGAACTGCACAAACATTTAGACAGCTGGTGACTGCGTGTGTTACCAGTGGTACAGGCGTGCTGTGGCCATGGAACAGCAGTGCCAGTGCGAGATCGGGCCTTGGAGCGAACGGTGGCACACGCGGTTAGACACCAAAATTTCGCGCTTGTTCATGACTGTAGCACAGCTGTTTTCCCGGCCAGTCTGTGTTTGTACCACTGCTTACAGCGTCTGTTTAGCGGCTGAGAAAGCAGGCGGCGCCGCCGAGTTCCCGCAGACATGGAACGAGAAGGAGCTTCGACCAAGCGGCCCTCACTGAAGTTCTAATGTTCACCATAATAATGTTTATAGCGTGTATGTGTGTCAGGTTCCAGACAAAACCTTAAGAACTTGAATAAACTCCAGAGTTTCATGAAACAGAAGGTCAGCTCTCACATTCTCTGAAGGATCCGAGTTAGACACGCCCACGTGATATGAGTTTAGGCCCTCCCACTGAGTTTGACGGGTGAATGTGACAGTCAAAGGAATGAAATGATGTGCCCACTCATGAAATCTTTTATTAAATCATGAAACAAATAAACATGTCTTAAATAATTTTAAATGGATTTTTAATGAAAGATTGATACATTTTTGAACCAAAGTAGTAGTAAAAATACTATTCTGTAAATACAGTTAGCAGAGGCATCTTTACAGGCTGTGCTTTGTTCATTTTTTGATATTCAAAACTCAAACCGGCATTGGCATTGTTGTTAACTGAAGCTCTCTGACGCTCACCTCTCTGTCCTTCCTCCCACTCTCTCCCCCTCCTCTTCACAGCACCTCACTCCATCTGAGTTAATGAGTTAATCACTAGTTAAAGCATGAAAATGAGGATGATCAGCACTTTTCAATGGCATAATGTAGAAATCAAGCTGTTTTTTTTTTTTTTTTTTTTTTTTTGTCTGGCCCCAAAAACAAGAGGTTTGAGAGACAAAGAAAAAGTTTGAGGGAGAGACTGATAAGGGCAGGAGACAGAGGGAACGTTGGTATACAGTAAAGGAGGTTAGATGGAGGCTTCTGTGCGCACGTTGACCGGATCAGCTGCGGAGGTAGACGGAGCGCTGCAGAGAGCACATGAAGAGCCCTCCAGACACTTGCATGCATACAAACCTGAGCTGGAAAGATTAACTGCGGCTTTCTAGCTCATGCCGCCTCCTTTCTCCTTTAGAATAAACAATTCTTAGGGATTTTTTTCTCAACAGTAGGCTTGCTACTGTAATATATATAATAAACTAGATTTTAGATCAAATCAATGACTTTCTCAGATTCTTGCAATCAAAATGTGATCAAGTTTCAACTTTTTAGTATTTTTGTATTCAGTTCTTTCAGTGGAGTTCATATTTGTGACTTTAGGCTGAAGGATTCAGAGCAGAGACCTATTTTTGTAGGGAATGTGGTTATCAAGGTTTTTGCTGGAGTCCCCAGATAGACTTTATTAGAGGTTTCCTGAACATGCCTGTCAGAATGTCATATGTAGGGAAAAAAAAAAACCCTGTGCCACCTTTCAAGAGACACCATAACCAAGCCTTTACTCTGTGTGCTTCATGATCAGCTCTCAATTTACTTTCAGACAGACATTTTTAAGGACATTTTTCCCAGACTGGGGAGGCGTTATGAAGGGGAAAGAGAAGAAGGAAGTGGAACGAAAGAAAGACACACAAGCTTTGACAGACAGAAAATGAAAATGGAAGATAATGAATGAGGGGATGGCGAGCATGAGAGAGGATAAGGGTGGAGGTGTTAGCTGGACCATGTAGAAGCAGCATGTGCCAGAGCTTTCACAGCGCTGGCAAAGAGCTGAAACTGATATTGAACGGAGCATGAAACCAGCCAGACAGTTGTGTGTTATTTTCTTAAACGTAAACCATTGGAAGGAGCCATTTATTATTGATTTGTGCTCACACAAAGACGGAGTCTAACATTCAAAGAGGATTTTCTTGGATTTTTTTTCTTAGGCTTTTATGCATTTAAACTTGTGAAATTTAATTCTTTTAAATATTTAATTTTGAAGTTGAACTTTGGACGACACTCTAATGGCTTCAAATAGCACTACTTCTCAGATACTTTTGTGAATTTAATGCTAGCAGAATTATCTTTTTTAGCTTAATTTCATCATTACTACAATAAACAAATTCTATTCTGAAGCATCTTCTGCTGACCAGACAACACCTTGTAGAGCCAAACGTCTTTTCATCAGGTTTGTGAACGGCTGTAAGCTATTGGGAGAGCGCATAAACAAAAAGATGTCGGGAAATTAGGGAAGGCTCACTATGCGCCAACAGTTTCAGATGAACTCCTGCTGCTCTTCAAAATTTGTAATGAAAAAATTACAGCTTTTTTTATTTTGTCCAAAAACGTCATAATCATTATTAAAAGGCCACTGTGAACAAATGGTGCAGCGGTATGGCAGCTGACCTTTGATTGAAAAATTACAAGTTCATTCACCGCATTGCCCGGCCATCTGTCGAAGTGTCCTTGAGCAAGACACTAAACACCACCTTGCCTCTGGTGGAAAGTTGGTGCCAATGTTCGGGAGTGGAACCGCCACAAGTGTGTTAATGTGTGGGACTAAAGCGCTTTGGACCTTTGAGGAAGGTAGAAAAGCGCAATACAAGTATATACCAATAAAATACTGTAATGCCATGGTTGATAAAGAGCTGAGTACTTCCTTAGACGGTTGATTTGCACTTTTTAAGCCTTTGTTTTTGCACTGTTTTTTTTTGTTGCAACCACAAAGTTTCTGACTAATAGAAATACAAAAAATAACCTTTACACATCTTGAGTTTCATAAGTCAGATTAAAATTGTATGTATATGTGATGGAAGGGAGCGTGGGTTCATATCCCACTTCTGACACCAACTGCGATGGACCGTGTGACGATTGAGCCACAGGAGAAAAAAGATGTTTGGAAAAGACTATTTAATAGTCCAAAATAACAAAATGTAAATTTATAAATGGGCCCAAAAATAAAATGGGGTCAACTAAACTAAACAAATCAAACAAATGCTCCAAACAATATTTCAAAGAAACACATTTCTTCCCCAAATTTATTTTCACTATGGTGTCAGGGATAAAACCTTCGTAGACAAAGTTGTACCTTGGAAAAATAAACTGCAGCCACTGCTACCTTGTATCTACTTTGAAAATAAAAACAACTTAAAACATAATTTGCAATAATTTTAAAGAATTTTTTTATTACTCAATTTAATCAGCACCATAGACAAACAATTTGTGGGCTGTTTGGCTCATCAAACACCATGATATTTCAGTCAAAATACGCTAAATTTAATCGGAGTGGGTCTTTAAATACACTAATGTACTCTGACTTCCTATACTACATGTACATGTCTGTAGTCTACTTGCTAGACTCAAGTATACTTGATAAAATACTCTCCAAAGACGGTCTTCATTAAGCTTTAGCTTTAAAGATTTCTGATCTGACTCCATCTTCATGAAGAAAAGTAGTGGGGATGGTACTGATTTATTTCAACATATTCGACAACACGATTCATAGTCAATATTGGTTCATTTTGAACAATACGATTTGATCCAAATCGCTAACTTAAGTTCGATCCAGGAAATCTTTAGTCAGAAGTTCAACTAGTGTGACTTACAGATAAATACCTGATACTGAACAATGTTGGTGAAGTTTTCCAGATTCCTTGTATCTCTATCAATATATCAAGTGTGAATTAAAAATGTGTACAAACAAGCAAGTAATGTCATAATGTTCCACCCACGGTTGTTTTTCTACAGCAAAATAATGCAAACAGAACATTATTAGAACATTCTACCACACCTTATGGTCACATTTCAAAGTGTTTCCACACATTGAACTGGTCTGAATCGGTTCTTGCTGCCGTCATATGAGTGTTGTCGGCTGTGATGGTCGTTTTTACGTTATAGTAATATAAACCTACAATACCTAATTTATTTTCCAAAATCGATCATCGATTTATCTAATTTGAAATGTTTTTTTAAGGTATAGTTCAATTCAATTCTGCCTCAGACAGATCGATCTGGTTGGATTGTAGGAAAACAAATGAATTAATTTTAACACCCCTAAAAAATAGTCATTAATCAAGTGAACTTAGATACAAAAATCAAAAGCAAACACATTGTGAATCTTGAATTTACGCAATCGCACATCTAACGGGTGTCAAAAAAACATATGTTCACTGGTTTCAAGCCAAGTGAAATCTTTTGTGCTTTCCCTACTAGAACCTTTAAAAATGGCCGTTAAAAATGGTGGAGGAGGACAGTATGATGCATTGATGGAATGGAGAAAGTGAAAGATGAGGACAGATATGGGTGTGCTGACTCATGGTGACCCTTCTCCCTGCTGCACCAGCGGCATCGCGAGTATTTATACATTGGCGTAGGCTGTTCTCCCCCTTATATAAGCCCCTACAAAAGCTCAAGGGGGCAGGAGGAGCGGTGTGTTTTTGTTCTCATTTCCTTTAAACTTCTCAATGGTTTCTACCGTCCTCTCGTTTCCTTGTGTTCTCCTTGTGCCAGACTCTTCTTCAAGTCTTCCACCCCACTCATTAGGACGTTTTGTCTTCTCAGACTGTAGGAAGAGTTGAAGTATAAACAGCAACAGGAGTGATACTCGCCAAGACCTCTTTTCCTGCCTTTTGAACACAATGCCAGGTCTGCCAAGCTGCAGTCAGGAAGAAGACAGAATGCAGGTGTTCAAGTCGATATACTACAAATACGAAAGTCAACATCTTGAGTATTGATGGAGCGCGAAAGACTACAGGTCGACTGATGTTGGGTTTCTTCTTTTATGTTGTTTGTTTTTTGTACTTGCAACGACTAAAGACCCTCAAAAGAACAAAAGCTGTACTTTTCAAAATAAAACAACTTTTCTGCGATATAAAATACTAAATAAAAAATTTTGGTTAAAAACATGACAAATAAAACGTTTTTCGTTAACACTTATTTCAACTCTTTCTTTTCTCATAAACAGTGGCAGCTGCCTGCTACATGCAATTCATTGAATCAATTAAAATGAAAATGTAAACCAATAAACAGTTCAAACAAGGCCAACTGGTTAATCATCTCTTTCCTGTAAGCTCCTGGTCTGTAGTTACAAAGGGCAGTTGATGTGTAATTGAGGAGGTTGTAAAAATCGTAATTTTGATTTTAAGATGTGCAAATACAGTCTGACTTCACCAGCAGACACTAACAATGCACTGTGATATCTGTTTACAGACTTGTTTAATAGATTAATTTCAAGAAAAAAAAAACAAATTTTATTTAATTGTTTAGAAAATTCATGCAAAATTCAATTTTCTTTGTTATTTCTGGTTTCACAGAAACTGATATTTCCCTTGTTTTTGACATAATAGGTCATTCGGAACCTTCACCTATTAATTAATTGAAAGTCATAATAATAAAATATTCTGTACCACCTGCTAAAACACTAGATCAGGGTTCTCCAAACTGAGGCTCAGAACCAAATGTGGCTCTTTTATTCCTCTATTGTGGTTTTGAAAAAAATTAAAAATTATTTGAAAAAATAATACATTTGTACCTTTAGATAATTTCCTTTGATTAAGTTTTGTCATTTATATTTTAATTTTAACATGTCAGATAAATGACAATAAAAAGGCTGAATCTACTGTCCATCCATCCCTAATGATATAAAAGTCAAATTTGACTTGACTTTAAGAAACAATTTTTATTTTCAATATTAATTTAAGGAACTTTGCTGGAGGAGACAGGATGGATTTTATTTTGAAAGAGCCTGGATGTGCTGCTAGTAAAAGAGAAAGAAATTGAAGCTGTTATTTGTAGAAAATAAATTAACCCTGTTATAATTCAATTTTTGTAAATATTCAAAAGCTGTATTTTTATAAATGAATAACTTACAACTAAACAGGAAGTGGGGCTTTGTGGCTTTCTGTTTTTTTTTTTTGTGCTAATAAACTAGTCCAAATAGCTTTTTTATTGGGAAAAGATGCAGACCCCTAGACTAGGCAAAGGCTTAAATACTGACATTAAGTCTTTAGGGAACAAAAGGGGAATACATTAAATTAAATTGAGGTAGATAGAATTTTTTCAAGATAAAACACCATTCTTACGATCTGTATTTATACTTTTGTATTAACCATTAATTTGAAAGGACAGTACTTTAGGTCAATTAAAAATGGCTTTCAAAAAGTATAAAAGTGCTTTTATCTATGCTTTTAGGCATTCATATTAAAAAGAAAAACAAATAGTGCAGTAACCTTGAAGCTGTCTAGCAACAACAGCTTCAAGCTTCCTGAAGCTGTTCTGTCCAAAAATTATGATTTTATTTTGGCAAATTTCAACAAGTAAAGCACAGAATTGACTCCACGAAACTCGGCTGATGACATTCCACTGCAGCAACAAGAACAGTGAACATGGGTTAGCAGAGATCCCTGTCACTCTAGCTGCAGAATGCGATGGCAAAGAAATCTGGGTCATATCTGTACAGCATGCTACCAGGTCTCACATGCACACACAAACAAATGCCCAGGCTCACACTCTGGCAGCTCATTAGAGGAAAAGCCTGTGTAAGACACCAGCGTTCTGCCAGCGTTCCTTCTACAGAAGATACCACAACATGCCGGAAAAGAAGAGAAGAAATCAAGCTGAGTGAAAAAGAAGAAAAGAAAAATCTGAGAGAAGTTTTCAACTAATAATGGTAGATTCTGGATCTTTAAACGAATCCTAACAAAGTCTAAAAATAGAAATCTTTTGATTTGATTGAAGGCATGATGATGCAGTCACACATATTTGATGCTCTTCTTGTTTGTGCAGAGCATTGACAGGCAGAGAACTGATGCAAAGATGATATTGACTAACAAGTGGTTATATAATAAAGCTGTTAGACAGCTGGGGAGGGGTTGATGCTTTTTACTATTTAAAATCTGGTCCTCGCATATGTAAGTGGGTTTGAAGCCAACTTACAAATGCTCTCCAAAGTCAAAATACTCTTAGTTGAGGTGATCACACTTCGTCACAGAATTTTACTTCCTGCAATAATCATAGACACTGGTGCTCATTTATATTTATGGTTTTTTTTTTTCCATTTTATGGGAAATTTAGTATTTGGTACCTATGAAAACAAGCTGCCATCTGCAAACTTAAAGAGATTTACTTTTTTCCTTCAAAGTTTATATTATTTTTCAGGTTTCTAGTTATACTAGTTTACTTATTTCACTTTTTACCTTTAAATGTTTTCTTGTGGGATTTGTACATCTAATAGTATCTATGTTTATTGCATATTTTGTCATTTTATTGCCTAAATTGCTAAAGACCCACTCTGAAGAAAATTGTATTATTAAAATGTTCAGGTTGCATTTTTTTAAAGATGAAGGACAATTAAAAGAAAATTAACCTTAAAATTGCATTTCTGAGTATTTATCAATTTCAATTGTTGTAAATCAAGAGCCGACCAAAAAAATATTGTTGGACAAAGATCGTATTTAAGACGTAGAAAATATGTAAGTTCCTTGCTCTGCCCCGTTCTGATGGATCAAATTTTACATAACTAGATCCATATTTGTTTTGCTCATTCAAGCTCAGAACTGTTCGGTTGGATAGCTCCAATGTTGCTCACTATTTCAGTTGCACCCCTAATATTAGGGGCTGTAAGCTAGCTCAAGAGCGTACAAGCAGAGTGCTCTCAACAACAGGGAGAAGAAGTGTGTGTGGGGTTGCTCCATGCTAACAATCCCATCCACAACTCACAGGCAAATTTCTCATGAACTCCTGCTGCTCTGCAGAAACTACGTCCTAGAAAACTACGCAGGTTTGATTTATTCAGGCTAAAAATGGCATAATCATGATTAAAAGACGGCTGGGAATGTTTTTACCATAGATCAAAAGATGATTTGATTTTATCAGTTCCAAGTGTTTCATAGTGTTTGGAAAATACAAATGTAGCTGGTGTTTCTAAATAAAAATATATGTTTTAGTTAACTGCAAAAACTTTAAAAACTAAGGAACACTGTAAAAAGTAAAACCTTAGATATAGTTCTGCAATTTGTTACACGGAAAATTAATAGTTTTCAAATTTCAAATAAAATTTTAAATTTGATATGATAGTTACTCAACTTAAAAAAATCAGTTTGATAAATGCTGATTTTTGCAGGTAAAAGTTCCCTTTTCTTTTCCAATTTTCCTTTTTTTTAATTAATTTTTTTATTTTATATAAATTAGATTAGATTAGATTAAATTCAACTTTTTTGTCATTACACATGTACATGTACAGGGGAACAAAATGTGGTGCAGGTTGTTATACAGCATGTGGACAGTATTTACAGATCAGAGCTTATATACAGGTGAGACCATATATACAGGTTATTGAGCAAGATATACGAAATGATTGAGGTAGGTACTATGAACATATTATACTGAAGGATTGTTCGTTAAAAGGGAGAAGACTATAAACAGAAACTAGCATAACATACTTTACAATAGAGGAGATGGCAGATGATAAATAGGGCGATATAAAATAGATGACATGGGCAATATACGATGAAAAAAAATTGTATATCAGTGGCTATCAAGTTACAAGACTAGTGCAATGTTCGGCGCATAGTTCTGTGCAAACAGGTTGTAGCATATGCAGCTTAGACCAATAGTGCAGTGGTGGTGGTGTGAGTCAGTGATGGATGACTGTGAATTGGTGTGTGGGGGTCAGCGGGGGTCACCAGGGTCAAAGTTCAATAAGGTCACAGCACTAAGGAAAAAGCTGTTCCTCAGTCTGCTGGTCCTTGTCCGGAGGCTTCTGAAACGCCTGCCTGAGGGCAGGAGGGAAAATAATCCATGTGCTGGGTGGGAAGGGTCCTTATATATATGCATATATATTTGCACTTTGCACTTGCACTACTGGTGCAAGTCCCGGCTGGGGGATCTGAAACAGAAGCACCAACAGTAAACCTTTCTGTGTGGAGTTTTCATGTTCTCTCTGTGCATGCATTGGTTTTCTCCAGAGACTCCGGCTCCTTTCACCAGCCAAGAACATGCTCCATAGGTTAATTGGTTACTCTGCATTGTCCCTAGGTGTGTGTGGGTGTGTTGCGACAGACTGCTTACCTGTTCAAGGTGTATCCTGTCTTCGCCCACAAGTGGCTGGGCTTGGCTCTGGTAGCCTTGTGACCCTGAAAGGGACAAAAAAAAGGTTTACAAAATACATATATACATATATATATAAATAGGTTTACTGATTTCGCTTTTATAGTTTGCTTAATTTTATCTATGTTTATGTATGTTTTGTGTCTTGAAATTTGATTACCTACATTATTTAGTGCTTTGATTAGTTCTTATTGTTTCTACGTATTTATCAGATACATAAGTGGCGGATATCTAAAGAAAGCAACTGTTGTTTTGTGGTAAATGCAATAAATTAGGAAATTATTAAGTTATTGTGTTTAATTCCATTAAAGAAGCCCAGTTATTGTCCATAATGACTTGCCTCTCAAGAAATATAGTTGCAAATGTGATGCACTTCCTATACAAGAGATGACATTAAGATAGGGAAGCTTATAGAACGGCTTATGTAAGGGGGGGGGTTCAGACAGGAACTCGTTAATTGTGTTGAAAGTTTGTCATATCTGGTACTAAGTAAGTATTGCCGATAGAAAATACAAAGTTCTTATTTACATTCAGGAGAGGCTTTTATGCAAAGTGACATACAGTTTTTCTCCTTATAATTAAGCATACTTTAAAGCTAATAATGGGGTCATTAATGCATTGTCAGTTAAAAAATGTTTCAAGTCAAGCTATTGTCTCTTTTGCTTAGTGCTCTTACAAAGAGTAGAGGGTTCATTTGATGACAGATGAAATGTCTTTTGAATTATGCGCCAACAGAAAGGCAATTTGTGAGACCCAGATGAAGGTTTTTCAGAAATGTTAATACCCAAGTTGTAAACTCAGACTTCGAGGTGTTGTTTCCAGTCGGTCACAATTAATTTTTATGGACAACAATCCTCCTTTTTTAAAACTAGCAAATTCTGTGAGTAAATTGAGACTATTTTAAGATTAACTTGAGTCGCCTTGATGTTTTATTTCATGGGATTTTTAACAAGTTTTTTTTTAAATATTAAATATATATATTTTTAAGAGATTTTAACCACAGTTAATTTTTGAAGACACATTGGAATGCTCTCTGTTGAACTCCATTGTTATGTATGGCTGACATTACGATTGAGTCAACCCACTAAAACTCTAGAAATTGTAACTGACTCGCTATTGGAAATTTCCATACGGCCATATCTTAGAGCAGGGCCAGGTATCAAATTCTTCAATCAAACAAATGCTTTAATCTGCATAAATGCAGTCTTTTTTATTTTTTTAAGTTAATAATCAAGCAAAATTACTTAATTATGTAAATCATCTTTTATAAGGCTAGTAATTTAAAATGAACAAAAATAAAACATGATCAAATTTGTTAAATGTTATATCAAAATCAACCAAAAACTCTTTTTTTTCTCTTTTTAAAAATACAATTTTCCTTTAAATGGGTGTTTTATTTTGTATTTGATGAATACACAGGTTTTCAAAGAAAAGATTGATTCCTAGTTAAAAAAAAAAAAAAAACACTCTTGCATCTAGTCAAAATGATCAAGTTTTCTGTTGATCATTTGCAGAAATGATTGTAAAGCAGGAGCTGATTAAAGTTCCATCTTCAGGAAGCTGTATTTGTATAAACAGAGAAGAGGCATGACCTTATGATCATATTTCTTTGTAGCCATTTTTCTTGTTTTCTTGCTGTGATGAAATTCCCTCTTGCATCAGTTGTTTTCTTTATGCCAAAAAGCCATATTTTCCATTGGGCAGTATGGTACGCTCTGGTATTGTCTGGTTTAGAATGGTTCAGGTAATTCAGGTTTCCACTCAAAGTTAGACCGTCACAGTGCCAACAACAACAACGACAACATCCAGCTACTAATTTTTTTCTGCTCTGCTTTTATTACTTCATGTATGCAAAAAATTAAATGTTGTTTAAGAATATTGCAGGCGGTGAAAAGGAATGGAGCTGCATACTTGTCACCTTCTTTGTTGTAATGACCCTCTGTCAATCAACGAGTTCAGACAGTAGCTCCGCCTTAACTGGTCCGTTCCACTTCTCTATGGACCTACAATGAAAGAGTGCCCAAAGATAAGAGTACTCAAGAAGGACCCAGTCACCCCCGGACCCCTCCCCCAAGTGCCTCCTCTGTGGGAGCGCTGATCAGGTACTGACAAGACCAAGGCAGTTCGATCAGCCGCGGCCCCCACCGATGGCCTCAGTAGAGACCAGACCCCTTAGGTTCCATATCTAATTAAATTTTAGTTAAGTTTAAAGGCTCAAATATCTTCAAATTCTGAATATTCTCGCTCATGTAGAAATGAACAAAGCAGACTTTAGTACAACCAAGCTACTTTTCTTTTGGGCTGCAAACTTTAACTCAAATATTTTCCCATCAATATACAATGTATTCCATGTTAACCTGCAACATGCATGAAAGAAGATGTTTATGTGAAGCAGAACGTATTTGGGAGTCAAAATGCATAAACAATTCTCTATGATGGTCAAATTTAGACATAAACCTTTACAAGTCCTATTTAGCAGCCTGACGAGAGTGTAGGCCACTAAGAAAAAAAATAAATAAACCGAAGAAATGTGGTGTACTCCGCTTCTGACAAATGAATTCCATGGGAATGTTCAGCTGAAGCCACAGACCGTTCGCCGGATAAATCTGAAGCTCAGTGGGTTGAATAGTTAACTCAGAGTCAGTTGGTCAGTAGTTCAAATTTCAAACTAGCGCTGAATCAATAGCTAGAAACTTTTAAAAAACTCTGGAGGAAAGCTTATAAAATGACCTTCTGCAGATTATTTTCGGTTGGAAAAAAGCGCAAGAATATTTCTCTGTTGTTCTGAATAATTTTGCAAATGTTTAAAACACTTCTGCATACATCTACTTAATAATTACTGTTTTATTGTGATATAATCTTATACGCACAAGAAAAAAGTTTCTGTGAATTTCTCTGATTGATTTAAATAAAATTTTGACATGCCAAACAAAGTAAAAGTTTATGATTTTTAAAAAGATTTGTTCTATCTAGTATATATGGTACGGTATATAGTATATACCGTACGTGGAATTTACAAGGTTTTAAAATCATTTTTATAATTTAAAACTAAACGTGACGCATCAGTTTCAGTCACTTATTTTAGAGAGTTTGATTCTTAAGAGTTATGATTTTAAAGAGGAAAAGAATATTTCAACAACATTATTAATATTGTGAAAATTAATCAATACAATTCAGAAATACAATCAAAATTTCACTTTACTTTAAACTTTATATGTAACGTTATATATACCAGTTAATTGTATATATAATCATTAATTGTGTTTTTTTCTGTATAAATATTGTCAGTGTTTAAAATATTTACTTCCATTCTTGCAAAAAGTATATTTTGCTTTTAGCTAAGTTTTAAAAAGCAAACACATGAAGTCTTTAATGATCTGCAATATTGGCATGATTGGTGTCAAATGTTATTCCTGCTTAACATTTACAGGCTGTCAAGTAATTTTAAACCTCAATATTGTTTAATTAATTCCAAAGCTACCTTTAAAAAAAAAAAGTCTTATAACCCATTGTACTGTATGTATGGATCTGTAAAATTGCCAGAAATCTCATTCAAACAGGTCTCTATGCACACAAATTTGCATAAATCCAGTGTAAATGTCCGTTTTAAACTTAAGACAAATTTCAGTATTTATAAATAAAATACATGTGGTAAAAGCATTAATGTGCACGTTTTTAATCAGACCGATGGAACAGAATTTTGGATATTTAAATACAAAACAATAACTTGTTCCAGACATCTCACAGATTTAAATTACAGATTTGTGTAATAATGTTATTCTTATTAACTATAAACTAACAACAAAGAATTTTATTATATTTAAAAATGTGCTGTAATCCATTTTATTATTCTCCAACTTGTGATTGGAGAGGCTCAGTGCTTTAAAGTTAAAGAAGTAGCTACTGTATGTGTCAGGGTTGGTGGATTAAGGACCCAAATGCAGGAGACTTGACTTGTTGGCAGAAACAAACATTTACTAAATCAACTTAAACATGACAAAACCATGCGGAAAAAAAACAGTAATGTGACAGAACATAGAAAAACAGATGACCTGAAAATAAGAACTGAAAACCAGACACTTAAATACACTGAGGTTGATTAACTAAATGAAAACAGGTGTGGATGGTTAACCTGAACGTGGTGAAACTGACGGAAAACAGAACATGACCAAACATGAGCACTGAATCATGACAGTATGTGTGTTTAGCAGTAAAGAGCAGCTGTGAACAAATAAAAACACATTGTTGCTCTTGTCATTTAAACAAAAATACATATTTATATGTCTAACATGCATACAGTAAATATCAAATGCATGTAATGAATATTTTGCGTTCGCACAATTTTGATTTCTGCTTATATTTGTGAGAATAAAAGTATTTTATACGTAAAAAAGGAGCACAAAGGAAAGAAATAATCACACGGGTAAATGTTTATATGTTATTTACGCCCCACGGTCGTATCCCTGAACAGCCTTCTCAGCCGTGGATCTGGGCGTGTGTTTGTGTGTTTTGGTTTGGGATTTGGCAGTAGCGGTTTCCAAAAGAGCAATCGCCTTGAAGCAATATGTTCTTACATCCATGTACTCGGTCCCTCCACCTGCTTTCTTTCTGTGTATTCAATCTGCGATATGATTGAAATGAGTGGGCGATCATTGTGTGTTTTGTGTGAGGCACAAAATCATTGCAGTGAGTAGGCTGTGTAACCAGAAAGAGGATATTGCGTGGGAGTGAAGCACCATTGAAGTGCACATGATGTATGAGTGTGTGTGTGTGTGTATGGGTGTGAGTGTGTCAGAAAAGGTGCTTTTGTGTTAATTATAACCCCTGTGGTCACTGCACGTTTGTTAGTTGATATGAGTTCATCAAAAAACATGAACTGGTCTGTGAATATGTAAATGAGCCATTAGAGGTGACCACTTATGAGCAAATTATCAAGAGTTCTGTTATTTCAATACAAAAAGGCAATAAGACACATTGAAAGGACTTAGTTATGTAAAATGTTTTTTTTTTTTTGCCTGGGAAGAGTCTTTCTGCTGTGTCCAAGGGTGCAGCACATGCACATTATTTCAAGGGCTCTGCCAAATACTTCTTATAATAAGAAAGGAATTTATTAATAATGTTAACAAATATTTTACTATTTAAAAAAAGCTTTTTTTTGTTTTTTTTTTTTATCTTTGGCATCAAAATATGCAGGGCAGTGCGTTCACACTGAATGCAATTCACATGTCAAATTTGGGTTCACCAACTCTATATTGACGCCTTGTCATTATTGTCTTAATGCATTTAAGTAAAGTATCATAAAGTTAAGGAAAGAGAAGCATCAGATGCTGGGAATCGATATCCAGAAATGATTCGATGCGATTCACAAGAGCCTGGATCGATTTGATTCCATTTTTTTTTTTTTAGTCTTTCAATCCTCTCAATTTTATTAATTTGATACAGTTCACTTACTGTAAAATTTGCTAGTGAAATGGTGAGATTTATTTTTAATAGCACACAGTGGGTTTCTCAAAAGTGAAGTTCTAACAAAAATGTTCAGATCATTAACATGGTAAACATTGTTCTCCTTCCCCTTGAGACATTTCAATTTAGCTAGTAGGTGGCAATTGCACTATGGCATTACGCCTAATTCCAGAAGAAGAAGAAGGTATGACCAAAAATTATGTTTTAGTCCACAAATGGTTTCTTTAAAAAAATATTTCTTTAAAATAGTTTGGAAAATTCATGCCTGTGAGTTTATAAAAAGGTACATTTAGTCAGAAATGTATGTTTTGGTCAACCGAGTGTTAGCATAAGCCGTCCAATGGGAAATTCCATTAAACATTAGCATCAAGCTAGTGGACTTTAGCACTATCTGCTAAATTGATCTATAACAAATCGATTAATGATCTAAAAAGCTCATATATTCACCAGCTGATTATGTGATCAGCACGTCACGGGTCAAGGCTGACTGAAAATCTTCGACAAAGATCACTTCTGTTCATTGACTTAACACTAGAACAGATATGTCAGATATACTTCATCACTGTGGATTTCAATAAGGAGAGAACTCAGAACTGCGTAGAAAATTTTAATTGTGATGATTTAACAGGCTGCATGAATAAGTCTTTTTTGGCAATTGGGCTCTGGGCTGTAGAAATCTGCTTGATATGATGATCTTTGACCAAGTGAAGAGATCCCCCACACGGGATTCGGGAAGAAACGGAGCCACAGGACACTTGGAACCAGAGCCCAGACGCTGATGGTGGTACACAGGACAGCGCCAGTCAAACCGGGGGGAGAAGGGGAGGAGGTGGGCCGGCGCAATGTCTGCAATGCGTAAAAACAAAACGTCACTGAATTTAAAGGTAGACATTCGATTGTGATTGGTCATGAAGTGAGTGAGTACTTCGCTATTGGCTCCCGTGTTTACCAATTGATGACGTGAGAGTAGCGATGAACGCCCTGCACACCTGGGAGAGTAGATCTTCCTTATTGAAATTGCGCCAAAGCTTCACTTCATGGGACTGTATAAGGAATTGGATCCAAAACTGATTGTTGAGCATTTAAATAACCCAACATTTATTGTCAGGTCTCTGTTTGTATTAATGTCAATAGAACAGGAAAAATCAGATTAATATGATTTTTTTTTTTTTTATGATTAACAAATTTTGGCAACTGAATTGACTTCATTTTGTTTGAACCCGAGGTAACAGCCTTATATTATCCTCTTCTATTCATGTCAATGGTTAGAATATAAGTAAAAATAAAATATTGTTAGAATAAATGCAGAAATATTCAAATCCAGTTGAAGTCATTGTCGTGGAATGACTCATTTCCCTTTTTTTTGACAAATCCTTATGTGAGGAAAAATATACAAAACAATTAAATAATTACCTACAAATTTTGTAAATGCATTAAATTGTTGCATCTTTAGAGTAAAAATGGTTGTATTTATCAAGTGATCAATCAAAGAATTACACACAAGGGACAAAAAAAAGTTACCGGTAAATAACTTTAACTTTTAAAGTCAAATAAGTTTTTATTGAATCTGAACTTGTTCAAACATATAAATTAAAAACATCAATACAGCATCTTTCTAATTCTGCAAAGAAAAAAATATAACCAAGAAAACATTTAAGTTAAGTTCACATATGTTTATTATGCTTTTACTAAAAGTAACTTTATTCAAGTCCTTTATTTAAATCAGAAATGAGTTTATTTTTGTTTTTAGAACCTGAATATACTTTGATTTTTCATGTCTAATTTACAGCTGTGACTGCGGTTGACCATTCATGAAAGTGTACTGAGCCAACAAATCACAGACTTTCATGTAATGATGTATTAACTCAAGTCAAGCCCAAAGTACTTAAATATCAAATGTGAAGGAAATGACTGTTTCTATCATCACAGTTCATATCTGTCACCGCGTGCACAGCATGCACTGGGAGGCACATGCATCAGGACCGCGTTTGTGTTTGCGGTATTTTTAACCTCTTCTGTTTGTCTTGGCTGTCAGTGGATCTGACAGCGGTTGGGGTGGAGATGACAGGCCGGTTGTGCGTCAAAGCTTTCACTTGTTTCTGCACGACTGACTATTACCAACCTGGAAAGCGGAGCCGAAGTGGTTGACTTTCAGTTGGCGATACGGGAATGACAACGAAAGTGTGCATGAGTTAACTAAACAGCCAAGAATCTTTGGTGTTTTATAATAGTAATGCCTTTTTTGGGTTTACATATTAGATGTAACAGAATTCTTCTTCTTTCTATCAACAAACTTTCATCCCAGAATATCTATGGCTTCTTGTGTCACTGGAACAAGTTTTTTTATTCTATTTTTAAGAAGAGAAATTCTTACAATTAGATGCAACATTTTGCCCATTATAACACCATCTACTTGTCACTTTTATTTGTTATTTTTTTTACATTAGTAGTCAAACGGAGGTTGCTGTAGATTCACTCTATTTCACTGCCTTTTGAAAAATTATATTATGTTTTTTTTTTTTTGGTTTTTAAACAATCACAAACCTAAAAGTGATTGGAAATGCTAAGAAAAAATTAAAAAATTATAGGAATACTCCTAAAAATCTGATTGCAGAATATCACTGTTGAGTCAAAATCTTTTTGAAGAGGGGGATGTGTGTGGCAGGAAACAGGAAGTCCATCTGACTAAAACGGTTGAATGTAGACAAAATCAAAACTGCTAAATGTCATATAACTAACTGATAGATGTTAAAAAGCAAAACAAATCTTAGGAGAGCTTTAATTTTGAGATAGTCAATAAGAATAAAATGGCATAAAATGGCAATGAGGATATTGACAAGAATTAATTTCTGATTTTTTTTAAATTTCATAAAACTGATTTTGACAACAAAACACGACTCCCATAATTTTTAAAAGTACAAGTAGTGTTTGTTCATTTTTTCAGACTTGGATGATAGGTGTTAGCGTATCGAGCTTAGTATCGATACTATCAATTCATAGGTCCAATATTGAAATTTACCATGATAGTATCAATTTCTTTGTTGCAATTCTTCTTCAATGCATACATTAAGGAGCTTGAGTTTACTTACAGAGTTCATGCAAACACAGCATCATCTGTCTGCAGTCAGCATGACAGATGTCAGCATCTGGCATAAATTCACTTATAAATATCCCATATTTGAACTTCCTGTTTAAACATTTGTTTTGTACAATAACATCCTGCAAATAGTATTTGTGTCCTGGCTTTTATTTTTACACAGGTTTGTTTATTGGTTTGGCTGCAGAACTTTTTTACAATTTAAAGATACTCTTTATAAAAGTTCTCCCAAACTCTGATCCTAATCATAAACTGTGTAGTGGCAGACACTCATACCTAAATTCCTATTAGCCTATTGCTGGTTGCTAATAGACAATTACAGAGAAAAAGTGTTTTTATAGTTTAATCAAAGGAACATGGGTGAAAGTTTTCTGTTTGTGTCTTCTTTTTTTACAGTGTGTTGTTTCGTGGTTCACAAACGCTGCCATGAGTTCGTCACGTTCTCCTGTCCAGGTGCCGACAAAGGACCCGCCTCAGACGTGAGTACAAACAACTTTTTGCTTTTTTTGGGTGACAATCTCTACTAGGGATCGACCGAAACTTTTTTTTTTGTACCGAGCTGATGCTGATTATGAGTAGTCAAGAAAACCAATGACTAATATTTGGAGGCATAGTTAATATATTAGCATGAACATTTAGAATGACTTAAAGACCAACAATTAACTTTGTTTATTTAAAGAAAACGAGAAATTAAAAAAAAAAAGCAAATGAATAGCTTCTGGAAGTTTTTCCTCTTAGAATGAAGAGGACAATCATTCTACCATTCTAACGTGCGGCCACTTCTGAGTCAAAATAATAAGGGTGCGTATTGGCATGATTGACGATACAATACATATTGCGATACATGATATTAATCGATTGAACCCTACCTATGACATATGTTGTCAAGACACAGATTATGCTTTTGCAAATGCGTTCAAATTATTTGATGTACTTCATTAATTTATTCAAGGAATATGAAATGGAATTAAATAATTGTTCAACATAAGCTTGAACCCCTCGACACCAGAGCTTTACGTCCAATGTTGACATTCTTTGGACTACCCTAGCCTTTCAACCGTTGACACCTTAAGCAGATTTTGAACCTGAGAAAAGCAACCTTGCGCTAATATGCAACACTTTACAGCTGATTCTGTCACATGTTGCATGTAGGTACAAAGCAGTATGGAAAGCCCCTTTTTTACACATCAGAATCTGATCATTCACTTTGATCCGCTAAACAGTTGATCAAAGGGCGTGTCTTATTTAGGTGTCGCCGGCAACAACTTTGGTTTCTACTCACTTTTAAGGAATTAGAATGTGTACCTTAAAGAATCTTTTTTTCTGCATTTATATGACAGTTTCTACTCACAATAAAGTAATGTTTGGTCAAAGATCAAAAGAAATAAAATATGTATTGTTTCTGGTTATTTTTTTTATTTGTCTATTTGCATCAGAGGACACATATTTGCTAGTGTTTCAAGAATTTTCAAAAGTTGTGTCTGTGGCCCCCCGTGAGGAGCCTCTTCAGTCAGACGGGTGCAGTCAGAGCCTCCTCCAGGGGAAACGGCGCTGTTCACTGCCTGGCTTCCTGTCTGACAGACAAGTCAGGGCTGTGCTTTTCCCATCATGTGTCTAACAACCACTTGAGTCATTTTCCCCGCCTTTCACCCGACTGCTTTGGCTTGTCTTACATTGACGTTGTCACTTAATAACATACACGAACTCTGGTAGGAATCTGTAATCTGTGCTTTTTCATCTCTGGTTTACGTGCATCTGTGTTTTATTTATTGAACAAATTGAACAGGTTTCCTTTTTCTTTTTGTATTCAACACACACAAAAAGATGTTTTCTTTGTCGTTTGTGTTATTTATTTTTCTGCTTTTATTGTAAATCAATCATCTGTTGAGGTAATTTTAAAAGTGTTCCCAGTGGTCTTTTAAATATATTTTTGCAGATTTGACCTAAAACCAGAGAATCTGTTGTTTTCTGTGACATAGTTTCTGCAGAGTGACAGTAGTTCATTAGAATTTAAACTCTTGCTTTTGTCATACTGGGAATGTGACGGACATTCTTGGACGCCATCCACATGTCACTACTAAGGCTGAATAGTAGGGGTGTGATGGATCAATAGCCACGTTTCGGGCCACGTGTACCGTGTCAGCGCGATACAACCTGGTCGTTTTGGTGGGAATGGGAGGGGCTGCTGCTGAAAGCGCAAGTTTTTAGAGGATTACTCTTAATGGCGTGAATGGATCAAAATACTACTTTGGGGTTCTTTACAGAGAGGGAAGAACAGTATAATGCACGTAAAACCTAAAAAAGTTGATTTTTCATGGACCTTTAACCCCTTGGGCCCAAGTAATAAAAATTCAACTTTTTGAGCTTTAAAGTTAGACTTTTGTTTTAGATGCATTTTTTCTTTACTACTATTTGAATAAAGAAACACTCAGAAATTCAATTGTCCATCATAAAAATATTACAAAAACATGTTAAAAGCACCATTTTTATTGGAGTGTGTCTTCAATCCACCTCTGCAACATCAAAGTGTCCCCTACATTCTCTATTTATTCTCTCTATCCACCCAAGGGGCCCCTGCTCTTAATTACGGGGCCTCATCACTCGCTGTGTTTTAGTCTTAATGAGTTCATGGCTTTAAGACCTCAGCACAAAAGGGAAAGGAGACCAGCTTGGTTTCAAACTAGCTGCCCATTTAAATATAGGAGACAAGATCTCCTTGTGATACTGAGGGGGGGGGGCTTTTAGTAAATCTGACTCATCAATATTGATATTGCTTTTAATCGTCCTCCATGACCAACCGTTTATGGTTCAGAATCGTACAAATGCTATCATTAATAAATCCATAAATAAAACTGCCAGTTGTCTGATCTGCTTCTCGCCTGTCTTTGTCAGCTGTGTATGTTTAAAAGAAGAATTCAATTATAAATGTGGGTTAATAGACTGGGCTCCCTGTGGGGGAGGTCGAGGGATGACATCCTCTAATGAAACCTACATTTCAGGCCCCCAGCTTACTAATGGTATAGAGCTCTGGATGAGTGTGAGATCTGGTATGTGTAGCCATTTGTTCCCGTGAGTATAGAAGGTAAAGAAATACGTGCAATTAAATCGCCGTATCAGAGGAATTTGGTTGATTGCAGGATGAAATGTTCAGACTAAAAGTCGGTAAAGTGTTCCGGGGGTCACGTTCTAAAAAAAAACCTGAAATAGCTGAAATCTGCGAATACAGATGTTATCAGGCTGTCAAACCCCTCACTGTACACGGACAAGGTTTATAGCCAATCAGAACACAGAACATGCAGAACCAGTTATCTAGAAGAAAAAAAGTGAGGGAACACTGGATTCTTTAAACTCCAAGCCAATTCACTTGATGCATAACGATTCATTTTAATAATTCAATTCATATTGTAATTTGTGGTTAGCGATCCGATTCATAGTTTATATTGGTCGATTTTGAACAATCCGATTCACTGGCCTAATATCATGTTTAAAGTTCAGCCCACTGTTGTTTTTGCACATCAAAATGATACAAACAGAATGTTATTAAATATTCTACCACACTGTATTGTCACATGACTTTGCAAAATGCAAGCGTAATAATCCTCTTTTGCGGCCATCGCATGTGTGCGATTAACTGCTGTACCCCTGCAATTCAGGCTTTAACATAAAAGTTCCTACAAGACTATTGACATCTTTCACTGAGAATCACACTTAATTAAAGGCTGTTCAAAGTCTGGCCTTGGAGTTTGTGTGTCACACATTATGATGATGACATTTCCATGCATGGAAATTCTCTAATTTCAAAAATAAACCCATATCTGGAATAAAACGGTATTCCAAAACGGTGTTGCACAACCAAAATGATAGTTTTTAAATTTTGCTAAATAAAGGCTACTTTTTAAATAGCATTTTAAACATGCACATTTTCTGAGAATTTTATAAAATAAACAGTTCATTTGAGAATTGAGCATTGACATTTGAGCATTTTGAAAGTGTTTAGCTCTTTAGGTCGTTCTGTTGTTTTATTTAACTCATCAGTAACTATAAACTCATGCAAACAATGAATAACAGATGTAAAAAATGTTTTAATATTTATAAGTGTAAAATATGTTATTATTATGTTAAATTATGTTTATTTTCCTCCCTGATAAAATGTACAAAATACATGATAAAAACAAAAAACAATCATTTACTTTTCAACTTTTAAAGTGAAACAACACAAAACACAACAACCATAATACAAAATACTGATTATAATGTGCAAAATGAAAAGGTCTGTAAATCATGATAAAGGTTGGCATTTAAAAATACCAAATATCTGATCTTTGTGAATCTGATCTGATTTCTTATGTCAGTATTTGATCTTGTTCTGGAGAAAGTTGTTCTCATATCTGCTCATGTTGGTTGTGGAGTTGGTTCTGTTTTTATATTCTTTCCGTACATACCGGTATTTTAAATTCCGTCTTCTTATTGTCAATAACAATAAAATCCTTTCAGATTTCTTCCCTTTTTAAATTACTAATTTTTTAACGTTTTTGTGTTGAAGTCGTTTGTTGTTGTTACATTTGCTATGCTCTGACTCTCCCTCATGCAGAAACTGTAACGAGGTTTGCACACGCGGCCGGCACTGCGCTTTTATGATCTCTGCGCAAATGGTATTGATCTGATAGGTGTAACTTGAAGAAAAAAAAGATTAAAAAAAAGAGGATCCAGGACACAACTTGATAAATAAAAATGAGCAGCTGGGGAAACAGAAAGGGAAACTTATATTCTCTCGGTTATTGGGGGGAGTTGCGTTATAAGACTAACTCTTGAAGATGATACCCGCAAATTAAGATTACAGATGTTAAACTCCTCACTACACACTTTCCCACTTTTCTCAGACAGACATGAACATTTTTAAATCCAGGATTACAGAAAGAAAACAAAGATCTGATCGCGATCACAGAATTATGAAGGTCTGAGGAGCTGCCCATTTCTGCACAGGCATTGAAAAGATTGATGGACAAGGGCTCCAGCCAATCAGGACGCAGAACAGGGTGTGCTGTTTAACAAAAAAAAGCAGCAGCATGATCGACCAGGAGAGCTGCAATGTGGAAAGAGAAGACTGTATTCTGCTCTATTTGAGAGGGATTTTGGAGTGTTCAGATAGAGGTACAGTAGAAGGGTGGAATAAAAAGTCACATTTTATGAGGGTCTCGATCGTGTGGCCAGATTGACAAAAAAATAGTAATGGGTCTCTGATAGAGTTTGGGGGCTGGTCCAAATGAGGAGGCAGGCTGGATTCGGCCCGCGGGCCGTAGCTTGGCGACCCCTGCATTATGAGTGACAGTGATTATTAAGAGGTAGTATAAATTAACAGTTTTAGTATCAGATTATGAGGTTAAGATTTGAAATTGTATAATAGGGTGGAATCATTTTCTGCTTTTATTCATTTAAAAAAAACCTGCATTTCAAAATAAATGTTTTTATTTTTTGGTAGAGTTGCTAAATGTATTAAAGAAAAATGTAAGATGCTGCATTATCAATTTGTTTACATTTACAACAACTTTAGTGAGGAGAGGAGATTTGGGAAAGCGTTCACTTGTCTTCCCGCCTGCCACCCAACATCACAAATGACATGATGAAGATGAGGATGTGTTCTTAGTGTTGGCGGAGGATGACTGATGGTTTTGGCATGGGGGGGGGGGATAATGAACAGAAAAGGGTTGTTCCAAAACAAAAGAGGAAGCAGAGACTTGAAGAAAGCACAACGACAAAGAGACACGTCAACACAGCGTGCATCTCTGCACCGTCACTGTTCTGGCGTACAATTATAACCAAGTATGGTTTGGTGTTGTGTTGGTCGGTTTTAGGGAAAAATTAGTGATTCCTGATGGGAAATAACAATGATTCTAAAATTTTAAACCCATCCATCCATTCATCCATCCATTGTATAATCCCTTAACACCATAGATGTTGCTAGTGACACCTGAATAACCAACACGTTCTCATTCCCAAGTCATCACACATTGACGCATGATTGAGGATGATTTTGTAACTGCCTTAATGTGTTTATCAAAATTTAGGGTTGTGTTTATCACTAAAACCCAAGCTTTTCGCCTGGTTGGTAGTTTTTAGATGGATAGATTGAAGCTCTATGGTGATGTCTAACCTTTTTTCTTTAGCCCCAAAGACAATAACCTCAGTTTTGTTTTTGTTTAACTGAAGTAAGGTGTGTCACATCCATTCATCATTAATGTCCTTAATGCATTTACCAAGAGCCTGTACAGGGCCTCGGTCTCCTGGTGTCAGTGTAATATAAATCTGTGTGTCATCTGCATAGCTGTGGTAACTAATGTTGTTGTTCTTTACAACCTGGGCCAGTGGGAGCATGTAGATGTTAAATAGAGGTGGTCCCAGGCTGGAGCCTTGGGGGACTACACATGTAATTTTTTTTTTTGTCTCAGCTGTGAAGTTACCAATTGACACAAAATATTTCCTGCTTTCTAAGTACGTTTTGAACCAGTTTAGTACTGGCCCAGTGAGACCCACTCAGTTTTCCAGTCGTCTGAGTAGTATTGCGTGGTCGACTGTATCAAACGTGGCACTGAGATCCAGTAAAACTAGCGTTGACATATTTCCATTGTCTGTATTCAAACGTATGTCATTAGTCACTTTGGTCAGAGCCGTTTCAGTGCTGTGCTTCTGTCTGAAGCCTGACTGGAAGACATCATAGCAGTTGTTTTTTATTAAGAATTCATTTAGCTGATGAAAAACAGCTTTTACAATTTTCTTACTTAAAAATGGCAGGTTTGATATCGGTCTATAGTTGCTCATTTGTGTTTTGTCTAGACTGTCCTTTTTTAGGAGAGGTTTGATTTCAACTGTTTTCTATGGTTCTGGGAAAACACCAGATGTTAAAGACAAGTCGACAATCTGGAGCAGGGCTGGTTCCAGGATCTTTGAAACTTTTTTGAAAAAGCTTGTAGGTAGAATGTCCCGACAGCAGGAGGAGGAGTTCAGTTGACATATGATGTCCTGCAGTTCTTTACTGTTTATGGGGTGAAACTGAGCCATGGGGTTTATGGTTTCTAGTGGCTAGGGTTCATATCCTGAACTTGTAGTTGATGAAACAATTGTTTGTCTAATATTTTTGATTTTGTCCCTGAAGAATTTGGCAAAGTCATTACAGGCTTCGGTGGAATAAAGTTCTGGTGCCACAGACACTGGGGTTTAGTCAACCTGTCGACTATAGCGAATAAGGCTTGAGTATTTATGAGGGTTTTTGGTAATAATGTCAGAAAAATAGGACTTCCTTGCATTGCTTAGTCGTAAGTTATAGGAGTGAAGTTTCTCTTTATAGATGTCGTAATCAATCTGTAGTTTAGATTCTCTCCATCTGCGTTCATATTTCTGACAATCTCTTTTCCATTCTTTACAAGAATGGAATTTCTCCATGAAGATTTTTTTCCTACAGAGATCACCTTCACCTTACTGGGAGCAATATTATCCATGATATTCGACATACTGGAATTAAGCTATTAACAAGTTCATTGACTGAATTTCCTGAGAGGGGGGGTGTTAGAGAGAAAATCTAGTTGACCATTTTACTATTATTTTCAGTTATAAACGGTTTTGTGATCTCCTCCCTCAAAACATCTGGAATTGTGCTCTCACAGAAAACACAGTAGTGATCAGACAGACCTAAATCACATACAGTCACCTTAGAGATGTTCAGACCTTTGGAAATCAATAAATCAAGAATATTCTCTCCGTTGTGTGTGGGCTCTGTTACATATTGAGTCAACCCAAAATTGTCCAGAGTGTTTTTCAGGTCCTTAGTCCCTTTGTTCTCAAGATTTCCAAAATGGATGTTAAAATTTCTAGCCAAGATTATACAGTCAAAATCAACACAAATTATAGACAGCAGTTCACTAAACTCATGGTTAAATTCTGCACAATGTCCAGGGGGCTAGAAGATATTTATAAATATGGATTTGAATGAGGCCTTCAGCTGTAGGGCTACGTATTTAAAACATGGAAAGCTTCCAAAAGATAGCTTCTTACACTGAAACATTTCATTGATCAAAACTGCAACCCCCCCGCCCTTTCTGCTTGTTCTTTTTTCAATGATAACAGCATAGATGGGAGGAGTTGACTCTGTGACAACTGCTGAGCTATTATTGTCATCTAACCAGGTTCCAACTAAAAACATAAAATCAAGGTTATTCTCAGTGATTACATCATTAATTAAAAATTTTTTCCCTGCTAAAGACCTGACATTTAAAAATGCTAACTTGAGAGGTCTAGGAGTAAAAATATTTTCCATTACCTTCTGTTTCTGTAAAGGCATAGAAGAAATGTTTATCTCTTTTAACCCCTCTGCTGTCTTTGGTCCAGATGACTCCAACCATATATTGATGTGTGATTCCTTCCATGACAAATGGAAGACAGGATTTTATGTCTGCCATGGACATTAGTGAAACTCAAAAATAAAAGATAAAAAAAAGTTCAGCGCACTGTCTTGTAGGGTCCAGATGACCCCACTTTTAATGTAAACTAGCCAATGAGCGGAAGGGTTACAATCCTTTGTCTGCGTTTTGGCCAAATTACATTCCTCCTGTTGGTGATAAGTACAGAAACGGCGTGTGTTTCTAGTGAACAGGGTCCCAGGTTTTTCTGGAGAAGGTCACGACTGTTGGTACTTTCACAGCCTGGACCCTCAACACATCAAACATCTGACTGCAGGGACAGGATATGGTGTTGCACAGGAGCGGGTTGGGCTTTATGTTATCCCTTCAAATGTTCTGGTGACAGTGTTATGGGGACAAATAGATTGGCCAGAGGGATGAATTGAAGCCCAATCCCGACTCGCTCTATCATCTGTTCGGTGAATTTCAGGTGGGGGGAAGAGGGCGAAGAGGGGTAGGGAGAACCATCAGGGGTTTGTGGGATTGGTAGTGTTTGAGAGGGTGATGAAGATCCATCGTCCTCGTTTTTCCTCTTCAGGTGCTCGGAGGCAGATTTCCCATTTTTTATGTTTTTCTCCAGTGGGGAAAGCTCCATTCCTCGGGTTGATCCAGTCTGTGTCTGGCCTTGACACTGAGATAAGCCTTTGTTTATCTCTGTCTTGGCTTGACGCAGGAAATAAAAATGATTGGAAGAGAACAGTTTAACTCCCGACTTGTTCAAACTGAATCAATTTTCTTTAAAAAGATGTCTGCGTTCCCAGAAAATGTGAAAGTTGTTGATGAAATGAATTCCGGTGTCACAACATGCCACAGAAAGCCACCTGTTTAGTGCCAATATCCTGCTGAATCTTTCTTCTCCTTCTTGAATTGTTGGTATGGGAATGCTGATGAAGACAGCTCCATTCAGGGAGCTCACAGTTCTTATCAGTCCAGTGAAGTCTTCCTTTAGAACTTCAGATTTTTGCTTGGACACATCATTTGTCCCTGTGTGTGTAGTACAATGTTTTGTACTGTGGGATACTTTGCCACAGTTCTCAGTATTCTCTCCTGCATGTCACTGACCATATCGTTTGGAAAGCATAGGACTTTAGTGTTCCGGCTTCAGAACCACTGAACATCTTTTACAGTGGAATCATTCTCATTTGCAGCGTCACCACTCCGTCCATGCTTGTCTTCTTTCCTGTCCTCCGATGTACAGGAGTAGAAGAGGTCCTCTGTCTTGCAGGAAGAGAAGGCCAGTCAGCCTCAGAGGCTTCAGCTCTCCACGTGGGGTCGGTCCCCCCATGTCTCCAATTCTCGAGCTGTTTGACTTATTCTTTGGCTTTGCTCCAAAATGGTTCCAGGGAGGATTATCTCTCGTAGTTTGTTATTATACACAGATGTTGTTTCTTTCTCTGTCGTATCTGTGCCATTTAGCTGCGTGTTAGCTTTCTCTTCTCTGCTGAGATACGGTAGTGCCAAAGCTGTATTGTTTCCATAAAGTCATTTACCTCCACGTTCACTTCTATGTAGTGAATCTTTGTTTCCAGCGCTGTGATCTTCTCCAGAAGGTTTTCGTAATCCGTTGTGGAAATGGAAGGCATCTTTGTTCTAGTTAGCCTTGTGTTAGCTGCTGCTCCGTTTTTCAGGCTTCAGCTGTGTGGAGGTCACGTACACGTAGTGCTGTTTTAAGAGGAATGCAGTAAAAAATCATTTTGTTTAGAGTAAATAAGAAAAAGAAATCTGACCCAATAGTTTAAAAGTATTCAAAAGTTATTGCTGGTGTGATTAAAAAAGAGAAAAGGAAAATAATCAGCAAAAATTAAAAGCAGAAGGGGGAGCAAAGCAACGTGCGTCCACACTGTAGCAAAGCAGGAAGTAATCAAATACATGTAAATCCTCTTTGTTTTGACAGGAGCTAAAGTATCTGCTTCACAGTTATCTTAAAGTCTGTTCACCTGAAGCTCCCGCTTCATGAGGGAGGAGCTTCTGTCAAAAGCTTTTCTCAACTTCACGAAGTTATTTAATTTAAGAGCTGAATCAAAGCATCGGTACACATTTCCATTACTGGGTTCCAAGAATCTCCCAGTTAAGACCAGCAACTGTCCCGCACAGGAGAGAACTGCTCTGTAACGGAATTGCTGGTGCCGTCAGGGGATGATTGTATGGCAATCCAGAGATGCCAAAAATCGAGCGAGCGCGGAAGTGCCACGTCAACAGTAAACAGTTATTATTTTAAATATTTAAATGTTCCCACAGCTAGTTTCACTAAAAACAATTAATACCAAAAAATATTTTAGCTGTTTTATTTATTATTTAACTTAAACATTGGATGGGATGAGAAAATCTGTATTTTAAGGGGTACTCCAGATAGATTTGGCATTTTCAACAGTATTTTTAGCATTCTTTTCTCTCAGTTTTTGTAGATTTGGTCTAAAGGCATGTAAATGTAATCAGAAACTATGTTTTAGCCTTTTGTTTGTGTTCAAAGTTTAAAGATGTTTTGTTTTAATAAATAGGCTTCAATGACCAAATGTTTTGATGTTGCATATATAAATATCGTGTGTGAAAAAGTTAATACGCTTATTGAATATATGATTTGAAGCGTTTCCAAAAATTAATTTAGCTTTCCTATTGTTGCTTTTTGTTGTTTTTTTATTTTTTATTTTTTACTGATCCGAAAAATGATCTGAATTGTGACCCTAAAACTGTGACACGCTCCGAACCGTAAGTTTAGTGATCCGTTACACCCCTAGTGTTCATTGGTAACAGACATACCGTGGGGCAAAAGAGTATTTATTCAGCCACCAACCGTGCAAGTTCTCCCACTTGAAAAGATTAAGCTGATTAGGAATCGTCAGATTTTTAGTGGAAACTTCCCTCATTAAGGGCATTGAAGATGAAACGTGGCTGAGTCTTTCAGCATGACAACAACCCCAAACACTCTGCCCGGGTAATGAAGAATTGGCTCCATAAGAAGCATTTCAAGGTCCTGGAGTGGTCTAGCCAGTCTTCAGATCTCAAAATCTTTGGAGATAGTTTAAGGTCTATGTTGCCCAGCGACAGCCCTCAACATCTCTGCTCTAGAGGAGATCTGCGTGGAGGAATGGACCAATATACCAGCAACAGTTTGTGAAAACCATGTGAAGACTTACAGAAAATGTTTGATTGATACATATAACAAAGTATTGAGATTAACTTTTGTTGATTTTTTTTTCTCATTTTGTCTCTCATAGTTAAGGTATACCTATAAATAAGTTCACTGGAATTTCTCATCTTTTTAAGTGGAAGAACTTGCACAATTTTTGTCTGACTAAAAACTTTTTGGCCTCACTATATTAGAAGACAGTAAAACAAGTGGTTCAAGGTAATTTTTTGTTAGTGAAAAAGGGAACAAAAACAGATTACCTTTGGTTTGTAGACCTGACACCAACAAATGTGTTTTGCCAGTGTGATGCCATCATGGCAAAGTTGACAAACCACTTCCGAGAAATGTTTGCAGCCTGATTTTTTAACTGTTTATAACCAGGAACAGTTAGGGGTTATTCAGAATTCAAAAATAGGTATGGATAGTTAGCGGACAATAGCCTTGAATTGTGCTGAGCGATTCTTTTCAGGAGTTTATCAGTTATAAACATTAACATTTACTCCCCGTTAATCCCATCTGTCACTATAAACACAGGAGAAAGTCCATTTGAAAAATGTTTTTCTTGTGTTTTCATAGATGACTAAATAAAACAGAGAAAGCCAGTCTGTGGCTCGCCATGATAAGCCTTAAGAATGGAGGCAGAGACGTAATTTCTGCTTTTTGTTTGATCTCTGAGCATCGAAGACAAATGTTTTCCATCCCAGCCATTCATTGAGAACCTGGCAGCCCTCATCCGTCTCCCCACTGCTCATTATTACTTTGTTTTCTCAAAAAAGAAACAAAAAAAAAAAACACACACAATACAAATAGAAGTTGTCCTTGAGAAAAGCAAGAACCGGCAGAGTAAAACATGCAAAACAGTTATGCAAGACGCACACGGGACTGAAGAGACTTTCGGGAAAGGTGGGTATAATTCCGGCACCAGGAGCCTAATTGGAGCATTATTTTCCAGGACAGGTGTGGAGGAGAGGATGAAAGTAATCATCTCATGAGCCGAGCGAATGAGATGAGAAGTCGTGAACATCCAGATGTCAAAAATAACTGAAAATGGATTCCCTTGGTGGAAGCGTTTGTGCAGAGAGGAGTGCCTGCGCCGCTGCACGCCCGTGGTGGGTGTGTGGGCGTGTGTGCGCGCTTACGCTTGAGTAAGCAGCCCCGCAGTGGCCATCAGTGCAACCACAGAGGCAGGTGTGGATTCCCACTGAGCTGTGGTTGCAGATGTCATTTACACACACTAACTCAGGAAGATGCAGTAGTCAAAACTCTTTTTTTTTTTTTAGGTTTGCTTCTGCTTTTAGCTGCTGAGTTTTCTGTATATCTGAACAACAAAAACAAGTACTAAAGATTTGTATTTTTAGAATTTTCAGTGCTAAACAAAAACTCATTTATACCCATAAGACGCTAGAATTTGTTGCTTAAACTGGATACAAACCCACAAAAAAAAGTTAAATACAGCTAAATGTATTATTTGTCTGCAGATGTGCTTCAATCCAGCATCTAAATTTAATAAAAGTATCTAATGGACCAGAACCAAGGCGCTGTGATGAGATTTAACACAGTTGCAATTTGAATAGCACAAAGTGGTAAAAAAACACACCAACTCTCAGTTAATATTTTCATTTCTCAGTATCCTGAGAAATGCTTAAACAGATACATTTTGGCGTTGTTTGTGTGTGCCTGGCATGGGGATGTTGGTCAAATTTTACAAAGACTAAAAAAAAGTGTTTTTAATATGTTCTTGTGGCATTTATCTGATGATGAAGAACAAATGTAAAGAAAATTAGGCTCAAAACTGCATTTCTGAGTATTTCAATATTCAAATCATTGAGAATCAGGAGCAGCTTAAAAAGATGTTTAAAATAGATTGCATTTGTGATGTAGAAATATAAATATTCTGGAGGGGCATTCATCCCCTGCATACATCCACTCCATTCTGATCCATTCACTTGTAGATGACTGCAAGCGGATGTTGTTGGATGTTGAAGGATCTTCGATTTCCTTGTCTGAGCTGGCATCTGGCTGTACATCTGGTTATAGTCTGGTATTTTAAGCATTTCCATTGTAAATGGACCAATTAATCAGTACCGACCCATACCTCTTGGGGGCCCCCATCGGTTGTGGGTCCATTGAAAATTGTAACAGAATGGTTGGGGTGGAGGCGCTGTAGACGCCCGTTGGTTGGCAGAAAGTGATGACGACATTAAAAAGCGCCAATATAGCGCTCATTTAAGCTAACGTTTCCAATGTTTTATGAGCTTTCCTGTGTTCTCTTTTGGTCAGCAGTCTATGCCTGCAAACAACAGCAAGGTCTGGTCTGCAGTGAGCTAGCGGCGTGCTAGCAAACCGCTCAGTGGAAGCGAGCCTTGATATTGCTCTCCCTTTTTTTTGCACCAGTAATGTTACCTTCAGGGTGTGAGCGGCGGTACGTTAGCGGAAATTTGTAGGCAAAGGGGAGATAGGAAATAAGGGGAGGTTCACTCAGCACCAACAGTCTCTCCCACAGCTTAGAGGTAAATTGCTAAAGAACTACTGATACTCCATGGAAACTATGTCCTAAAAACGACACAGATTTCTTGATTTTCAGCTAAGATCATAGGATTTGTGATAATGAATTCACCTTATGGAAGCATGTTATTGAAAAAAAAACCCAAAAAAACGTTTTGCACTTGGAGGAGGAGGTTTTTGAGCCGTATCAAAATTGATGTATTTTATACTGCAATGGGACCTTTTTTCTAATTAAATGAGTCATGTGACCAACAACCAGATACTACAAAAGGTCCCACACAGTTCATCAAAAGTTGAGCTTGTCATGTGGAATTGTTGGATCCAAAGCTACTCTGTGAAATCACCAAGTACAATTTCCCAAAATTACTTAATCTTAATACGCTCTCACGTAGCTCGCCGCTCCATATTTTGATAAATGATAATGAGTGCCAGTGCTGTGGCAGACATTTAAAGGAATCTGCTGTAAGTCAAAGTTTTGTTCACATCCATCACCATGTTTTTAAATGACTTAATGCGTGAGTCAGTTTGTGTTTATTTGCGTAATTATGGTTTAAGCGATGCCATGTAAATTCTACTTTTTGAGGTTTTAAGTGCATTTTACTGTTCATTCCTCTCTATAAAGAACCCTAAAGCGTTATTTTGATCTCTTCATCCATTTAAGAGTAATCCTTTAAAAACCCACACTGTCTGCAGCACCCCCTCCCATCCCCACGAAAACGAGTGGGTCGTGTCATGCTGACGTAAGCACGATATGTACCGCCCCCTCCAGAAAAAAAAGCTGTGCTTCAAGCTCCGCCCCCAGACTACAACCAACATACACCCACTGTCTCTGCAGAGCTGTGGTGCCGAGGTAGTTATCCCCTGCCAGAATGTGTGTCCTTGCAGAGGATAACTACCCTGGCACCACACCTGTGCCAGGAACCACTTTCAGACCTATCTTTCAAGGCGGTCTCGATTCGTTTCAAATCGGACTGAACTTCGGTTTGCTCTGAGATTCCTCAGTCTGAATACAAAACAAACCAAGAGCGGAACAACTGAACCAAGACAGCATATATTAAAAGGGCCAAAAAAAAAAGAACTGATATTTGATAAATAATTTGTTTTTTAGTATTCCGAAGGTAATATATGATCATATATATGGATAAAGTTTACTCTGAAAGGCTTAAGAAAGCCCCTTTGATATGTTTGCATAAGTTTAATGAAAACATAGCTAATGACATAATCATTAAAAGACCACTGGAAATTATTTTACAATAGATTAAAAGATTACTTGAGTGAAACATTAACTATTCTTTATTTCACTGAGAATGTTAAAATTCTACATTTAATGTTTCATAGAATGTTAGAAAACTGACAATATTGCAATAATACGCACACATACATTGATTATTTAGACTCAAATTGGGGGGAACAACAGTTAAATTACTTTTTTAGCAACAAGGACAAATGAATGAAATTGTAGGTTGTGTTTTCAACTTTAAATTAAACTTTTTTTTCCACATAAGTTTTCTCAATTAAGCTTTTTATTCATTAAAAACATTCATATAAGTTGCCAAATCCTTTTATGAAACAGATCAAAATTAAATTAACCCTATATAACCATTTGTATCATATTTGACAAAGGAATTTTTGAGAGTCCTATCTCATTAGCATGATCCAAAGTTTCTTTAAAAATCCCATAGTATATAACTTGGTCCTTGTTTTCTCCTCTGTAGTTCATCATCATTCCACTAGGAACACTAGCAAACATTCCTGCTCATTTCAAAATGTCTGCATACATGAAATCTCAAAATCACTTTTGGCGGGAAAAAGAAATTGTACAAGACTACAAAGATGGCGGCTAGCAGACAATTGATTTTAAAGTTCTAAATGGTGCATTTAAAGTAAAATGGATCAAGTCCTTCTTAACCAATAACAACAGTATTTGTTTTTTGTCTCCAGAGGTTTATTTGACTAAGTCGGGGAAACAGAGTTTGTCTTAAATGGGATTTCCAGATAGAAAAACTACTAATTAAACTGTTGTGATTTCATAAACAAGTTTTGTTGAGCTGGAAACTTATGTACAACCAGAATTTCACTCCTCACAGAACCTCAGTTTGGAACAGCAGATATAGAATGTGTAATGGAAAATCTCACTTTCTGCAACACTGGATGGATAAAGATATTTGGTCTCTTTGCCACCTTGTGGAAAATCAGGGTCATTGGTTGTCATTTGAATTGTTTTGCTCACATATAATCTAATATGTAAGAAGGCTGAATTCGACAAAATAATGAAGGTAATCAACTCAGCAATTGAGCAACTTATGTCATGGATCAAAACTTCTTTCAGAAAGAGATCCCAAACAAAAAAATTCTGCACAAACCCCTAAACAACTGTCTTCATCCCACACAATCAAATATAAATTCAATTCTTCAGAGGTTTTCTGAAGTGGAAATATAAAAATGGAGAACTAACTATTTAAAATTCCCTGTTGCTTCAAAAGTAAAAGAACTTAATTATAAGATCTTGAATAATATAGATTCATCCAGTGAAATGCTCTGTGTAAGATTCAATGTTGAATGTAATGATTGTGCTTTCTGTGACTGAAACCACTGAACACCAGTTCTACTATTGTTCATAAACAATTAGTTTCTGGACAGACTTTTTAAACTGGCTCTGTCCTCAGCTCCAACTCAGTCTCACTTTGGAACAAAATCACATTTTGGATCATCATGAAGGACTCCTAAATTGACTATATTATATGTTCATTCATTCCTCAAAATGGAAGTCAGACCGTCTTCGTAGTGTTTAAGAAACAGCTACAAGAAAACTAAACAAAATCTTTTAAATTTATGCAAAGTAAAAATGCAATATCACTTCTGAAAATGTTTGAAAATTTTAATTACTCTGAGACTTCAAAGAAAGGCATAGTGTGGGTGTGTGGTTTTTTATATTCATGTCTTTTTATTATTTATTTTATTTTCATGTTAACTTTATTTCCTGTAAAGTCGAGTCATTGTAGATGGGAACATGTTTGCCAAAACAAGAAGAAAAAAGAAAAATTAAAACTTTTGGCCTGGAACTTTAGCTATTTTTCTGATGGGAATGTGTATTAAGAGTATAAAATTTGTTGAAAATGAATTCCTTATAAAAATATGTGGATGAAATTACTGAAAAAGCACAATCACATCTTTGCAAATTTCCAAATTGAAAATTTTACAAATCATTATTGATACTATATATATAAATAGTGGATTTCAAAAAAATATGTTGAATTTTCTGTCAATTCTTTAATGTGGTTGAACCAAAAATGTTAACTCTGATGAGCCTCAAAAGTGCAACATTATATGCCAAAAAAAAATTGAAAGACTGATTACAAAAAATTAAAAGTTGCCAAAAAGGCAAAGTTATTGATAAAAATATGATTCATAACTTGATACATTTATAACATCATTGTTTGATCTTGATCTGCTGCAGGACCCGAGGGCAAAGCATAAGTTCAAGATCCACACCTACTCCAGCCCCACCTTCTGTGACCACTGTGGCTCTCTTCTGTACGGCCTCATTCACCAGGGCATGAGATGCGACCGTAAGTGTTAGCTTTCTCCAGATCGAGATCCTGTTTAGTGTAAAATTCTTGGAAGTGTCCTCACTGGTGTTTTGACGGTTTCTACAGACTGCATGATGAACATCCACAAGCGCTGCGTGGCCAACGTGCCCAGCCTGTGTGGAACAGACCACACCGAGAGAAGAGGTCGCATCCAGATCACCGCCGAGGTCAAGACCAACGTTCTCACCGTCACCAGTGAGTCCTCAGTTTGTCAAAGTTAGCTTTTTGTCTCCCTCTGCTGTTGGACACTCGCCTCTGGAACTCTGGAAATTTAGATCATGCTCAAACACGTGACAGCATTTAAAGAAAAATCTCCAAATAAAAATTGATTGAATTACAAAATTATTTATCTTATTGAAGCTTCAAAGCCATGTTCAATATTCCTTTATTGACTTTAAAAATAAAACACTGGCACACACTGTAGAACACATGAAAAACATTGTGGAATGAAAAAAATATGCTTTAAAACGATATCTTTTTCTTTTTTTATGATACTTTATTCATCACAAAGTAGAAATCATTTGGATCTCAATGAAATTCGTGAAACAGGATGAAAGAAAACACTCACTGAAGTTTAGTGTATTACAGAGCTATAAAAGATACTTGTGTGTTTGGAAAAACTTTTTATTCTGATTTTCCTTCCAAAAGGTTAAAATAAATATACATTTTTAAAAGTATGTGTTTTTAAAATTAAGTTGAGTCCATCTTCCCTTTAAAATGACCTTCAAAATAAAGCACTTGTCACTCTTCGGGACACATAAATATCATTGAGAGAGTTTAGAATAATTATTTTAAATCTATTTAAGCATTTTTCTCTCTTCTTATGTTGGTTTGCTGCTATATCCTTCGCAAAAGCCTGGTAGCAGCTCAATATGAGCGACGAGGCGCGAATCAAACGGCGCAGCCAAAATGTAAATATCTGAAGTTTGGCAGGTTGCTGCGTCGCATCAGCCAATCAGGAACTCAGCTTTGGGCACATGATGTTTTCAGTGACCCGATCAGTGGGTAATACTAATCTAATACGAGCGTTTTGTCCTGTGCTCTGGCTGCAGCCACCCTCCTGGACTTTAGCGCTCGCTCACTACACCAGACACCCCCAGAGTGAAATAAAAGCCTCACAGTACCTTCTTAGTACCGAGAAAACCTTTATTTTTTTTTGTCGATTTTTTTAGAACTCCTCAAAATAAATAAATCTGATCTATGTTTCTTCCATTCATTGAAAGTGTGGGGGTGCTAGCATGCCGGCCGCGTCGACGAGCATTTGAGAGGCCTTTTCGGTGGGGGTGGGGGGGTCCATGCAAACGCGCGTAGAGCAGAACTTTGGACTTCTACGTGCGTTTTAATGGACTTTTCTTTGGTGGTGGCCGCTGGAATACGCCGTCGCAGCCGGTGTGTGAGCACCTTAACATTCACAGACACCGCTAGCTCAAGATCGTCAGGCGGCAAGCAGCAAATTCACTGTACATTGAAAGAATAGCGGGCCAACGGTTTGTGGCTCGGAGGTTGTGGACCTCTGATGTAAACCAGCACATCAAAAACGATAACACCCAAAAATGTCAATTTTTGACACGAAGGTCTTAACCATGCGTCACTGTGATGACTTGGGAATTAAAATGTGTTGATATGGGTAGATTATTTTTTATTACTGAAGTACTGAAATTGGAACAGATTTGGAACCGAAGCCAAAAAAACGCTTTGCCACCAGAAACGAAAAAAACGAACCGTGCCAACCTCTAGCTGGCCCTGGCCTCATCGAGACATAACAAAAAGGAAAAAGATCTTCTAATATTACACACCCCCCCAGACTAATACAAGCACCGCACGCCACAGAGACACAGAAACACAAAGGAAGCGGCTGTCATACGGACACAGCCCCCTGTACCAGGAAAATCTTTTGAGAATATTTAATAATATTTCGTTTAATAAGAATCCTAAACCCAAATATGGAGACTTGATTACCAATGTTCTCTTACAATAAATAATCCTCATTCCTTATCATATCCATATTCAAAGACAGAGCTGTAGCTCCTCCCACATGCGGCCACGACATCAGAAACATATTTTTTGACAGGCGGCGAGCAGCAAATTCACCGGGCTGTGAAAGAGGGGTGGGGCATGCGAATTTGTTGCGCAAATTGCGTTTGGTGTGAATGCATCTTTAGAGACATTTTAGAAGCTTTAACTTAAACAAAAATCACAGACATAAAAAATATCTCATATATATGGTTTCTCTTACAATGCTTGAGATTATTTTTTCTTAAAGTTGGAGAAAAACAAATAAGCAAAACTGAGGTTTTAAAAAATAATGGCAGAAGTTTTGGTGAATTTAGCCTTTTAGCATTTTAAAAAAAAAAGAATTTTATGCTGAAAAAAAGATGAATATGTTATGTGTCCTCTCCTATATTCAACTGAAGCTTGAGTTATTTCAAGTTATATATATTTTTTTCCTGAATTTTCTATGGTTTATGTACATCTTTTAGTTACTTGTTTCTCTGTCCTCTGCTCCTGGTTCCCACACTCACAGACTGATGGATATTAGGGAGTTATTGTGTGAAATAATAAAAAAGTCACTTTTATCTTAAATGCAACAATGAGCAAAGCTTCAAATCCCATCGAGCTACATCACAGAAAAAAAACTACAAATGAAAGGGTCTGAGATGTATTTGCATTTCATGTAGTTCAGCCTTTGATGTAAACAAATGACTGAGGATTGTGGTTTTGTACACATTAGTCATTTTGTTTCTGTTTATGCAGCAAATGACACAGTACTGTAGCAGTACATCTGTGTGACCACAGGGGGCAGTGTTGGACTGCTCTTTGGCTCTGAGGGGACAGAAGCTGCATTTTCACAGAAAGTGGTGGGAACAGCTGCCGGTCTCAGAGATGCGTTTGACCCGTTGACACTAATTGTAGGTTTAATCAAAGCAACTGCCACTCGGGGTAGAAACACACTTTATTGATCTGTTGTGTTTTCCCTGCCTCCCAGCCGGGGAGGTCAGAGGTCAGAAACACTGGCAAAGCAGCGCCCATGGGAGCGGAGATGAGCTGGCATCAATATCAGGAAAGAGAAAAAAAAAACATAAAGTGAGATGTTGAATCTGGACTTTGACATGCTTCTCTTTTGGTCCAAAACTCTGGATTTCAGAATAAAAGTGTTTCAAGGACAATTTTATTTTTCATTATAATTTGCTGCCTCTTATATTTATTAATTTCTTTTATACATGGGATAACAGAGGAAAGACTCTCATTAGAGATGTTTTCTGACATCTTAGTAATTTAACTTAAAAAATATTTCTTGAAATTAGTATTGAAACAGAATTTGATCAGGATCCAGAATTAAATTCAGGAATGACTATAGCCCTACTTAAATGTTTTTTGAAATGTAATAATTTACCAAATACAAATAAAATGACAAATATAATACTATGTATTATGGTTTTAACTTTGTTTTTATTTGGTGATGGGTAGAAAAATGATTTACCTTAACAAATAATGGAAAATCCAGCATTCTTTTTCTTTAATAATTAAAAAATTTAATACATCTCTTAGTGAAATAAATTGTCATTTTAACTTAATTTTATTATTAGGGACACCTGCTTCGTCTCCATGCAATATTTTTTTCCCTTCACTCTTTTGTTATAAGTAGCAGCAAAAATGTTACTTCATCTTTATTTTCTTTGTAGTTTGAAAGTTTTTATATTTAGAGTAAAAACTACAGTGGCTGACTCAGCTCACATAAATTCAAAAGACACAACACAATGACATAAGCCGACAACATAATGATAAAGGCCAAAGCATTACAACGAAAGCCAAAGCTCAATAACAAAAACTGAAGCACAGCTACAAAAACCAAAGCATGACAAAAGCCACAACACAACGACAAAAGCAGAAGCACAATGAAAAAGCCCTCAAGACAACAACATTTGCTCAAGCACAACGATACAAGCCACAACACGATGCAAGTGATTTACAAATGAATAACTCACATTATTTTTTATTTCTTTAGGTTTCAGTCAGTTTCAAACTATTGGCTCAATAATGAAAAGATTGTTAATTTAGAAGAATAACAAGAAGATCCCCAGTTATATATTTATTTATTCCCTCTCGGGTTAATGCTCAAAGTTTCAAGCAGCGCCAATAGCTTGAAAATGAATGAAACTTGAATTTGTGAAACTTTCGTTGTAAATCATTTCCATTGTGTTGCGGCTTTTGTCATTGTTGTTAAAAGTTATTCGTGGTGCTTCGGCTATGTCTTTATTGTCGTGTTGTGGCTTTTATCGTTGTGCTTCCGTTTTTGTAGTTGTCTTAAAGTTTTTGTCATTGTGCTTCGGCTTTTGTGGTGTAGTCAGCTTTTGTCATGTTGTGTCTTTTGCATTTATGTGAGCCGTTTCAGCCACATAATATTTATCTTTTAACATATAACTGATGTTTGGTTAAATTTTTTTAAATGCAGCTCTAAAAAAGTTTCCTTAAAGTTGTGTTATGCTTTCATTTGTATCTTGTAGGTCTAAAAATTTACATTTTTATGTGAAATATGATATTTATCTAAAAGAAGAAGAAGGTGGACGGGCCACGCCCACTGCTGCACCCTCATGTCTGCCAGTGCCAGAGGCCTCCCCTCCCCTTTTACTCAACTACAAAAACGATCACTTCCTGTTTGGTTTCACTGCAAGTGTCCTCTGAGACTATTTTGCTTGCTTCTCCTTTTACAGCTTCTCTTCAGCCACTATTTGATGGTCACTTTAACAGCGAGCATCTATTATTTATCGGCCGGCTCTGCTGAGAGTTTCATTCCGGCTCTGTGCTGTGGTTAACCTCCCTGAGCTTAGTGTAGTAGAGTAATGCTTTGACGGAGGCATCTCTCTGACCTCTTGGGGATTTTCCTCAAGCGGTGAGCTCATTGGGGAGATCACCTTTTCTTCCATGTTTATCTCAATAAATATTTAGACTATGATTAAAATAGGAACCTCTATTTTCTGTCAGCAAGACAAACAACCAGACAAAGTTTTCATCAGCCGTTGCTCACCTGATAAATCATCCTCTGCAGTCGCCATCCGACCCCTTAAAGTCAATCACCTCGGCAATTACTCTCATTTTAAAAGTCTTTAATATGACCCAACTGGGAAATTAAACCATTGAATGTATATGAGAACTGGACTGAGAGACTCCTCCCCCCCTTGTGATCTAAACAGAAAATACCAGCTGGGTCCAAGAAGCCAAAATCCCATAGAGTTCTATCGAGAAATAAACAATAAACAGCATTATGTTTTAAAAAAATATATATTGCTCAGAAAACATTTTTAATATGTTTTTGCAAATCCTTTTATTTAAAGATATTGTTTTAAGTCAAAAACCGACCAATCATATGCCTAAATAAAAGCATGTGGTCTCAGGTCAAACGTTCAAATCGTTTCATTCACAGATTCTTTCAAGTGGGGGGGGTGTATGACCTTTAATGGTTTATAATGCTTTCATTTTCCTGATTCTTTTCCCTTCACACCCCTTCCACCTCTGTTTCAGTCAAAGAGGCTCGTAATCTGGTTCCCATGGACCCCAACGGTCTGTCAGACCCCTACGTGAAGCTGAAACTGATCCCGGATCCTCGAAGCGAGAGCAAACAGAAGACCAAAACTATAAAGTGCTGCCTCAACCCCACCTGGAACGAGACCTTCAAATTGTAAGGCTTTCATCTGCAAAGTGTCACAATCACATTTCAATTCTTGAAATGTAAAAGCTGTAATTCTCTGAGTGCAAGCTTCCAGACCCAACCCACTGTGTTTTTGACCTTCCAAGCGTGTCTAACCATTCGATTAAAAGGAGACATCATGGTTTCTCTTGCTTGTAAGATAGCTCTGCAGTGTTATCTGATTGGAAGCTTCATCTGCAGAGAGGAAGACCAGTTAAAAGATAAATGCATAAATCTAACTACTAAAGTCTGTAAAAACAGGACAAATGAATGCTGAATTATCCTGTTTTTTGGACTGTCAATCGCAGCAGCCAAATAATGCATAACAAAGAAAAAAAAAACATGTAAAAGTTGCACTTTTGGGAGAAAAGTTTCTGAACAACTTCACCAACTCAGGGGTAATGCTGCTTTGACACAGAATGAGATTCAAATTTAATGCCTCTTTGTCTAAAAAATGTAAAAAATATAAAGCTTAGGAGGAGAACGGTCAGATTCTCCCGTCATAGAGGTCACAGTTCAGCACAGACTAAATTAAACTGATTATCCCTGCCTCTAGACCCTCTTTCCCAGTAAGGAAAAACTCCTAATAAAAACCTGATTCAGGAAAAAAAGAAGATGCCTTTAGGACGCCCACATGAAGGAGAGATCCTCTCCCAGGACAGACAGCCAATTTACCTGAACTGTTAAAGAAGAATTAGCAAATCTAACTCTACAACTACATATTTGAATAGAGTTCAGCCAGATGGGACTGGGGGACAGATGGGGGCAAGATCCACGGCATAGAACGGGAGCACAGACGATCCACTAGGAGTCTCTCCCCTCTGAGATGCGAGATGATGAGCCAGAGGCGTGGTCCACGGCTAGGAAAAGGAACGTGGGGGACCCAACTGGAATCATGAAATCTCGCTCACTCCATCGAAGGAGAGTGGGAAAGACGAACAACACATGAATCGCACCAAATAGAAGCACAAAGAACTGAATATATTAAATAATAAAGAATAGATGAGAGGTGAAGTAAGTGAGAATAGAAAAACAGAAACCCAGAGCTGATGTGGATAATGACTCAGAAGCCTGAAATTCAGGTGCGTTTAGATCAGTGTTTCTTAACCTGGGTTCGATCGAACCCCAGGGGTTCGATGGGTTAATCTCAGGGGTTCGGCAGTAGGGTTGGGCACCGAAGTTCGGTTCCAAGTAGGAACCGTTATGATTTATGCGGTTCTGCCAAAACCGAAAGAAGCTGCTGCAAACGATGCAGCATGTCGGTGTCAAATTTCATTTGTTTGTGGACATGTCAATCATCTCTACTCACGTCAGTAGTATGAAATCCCAGCCAGTCTCTTTTATGTTCCTACAATTGTGGGCGGGCTCATATAAAGTCGCTGACAAGGCGAAAACGCGCGCGCGCCGCTCTTCCATGTGTGTCTGCATATCACAGTTTGACAAGTGCTGCATGACATTTGCCAATCAGGAACTCATGGGCTCTGATGTTTTCACGACCCGATCATCGGACAGAATATTGATCCTGTGCGAGTGTTTTTGATTGTTTGTTCTGCGGCGGTGTTGTGTACATGAGTTTGCGCCATCTCCTGTTAAGGAAGGTATTAATGTTCTGGAGACCTGCAGTCAAGGAGTTGTTTTGTCTATTCAGATCAGAAATTAAACCAGAGAAAACCTGAAGACGCGTCATCCTCCTTTATTTGAACGCAACGCTGAGAAACGGGCGAGGCGTTCGAGGACCAGAGGAACGTGGGAGATGCCCGTTACACTCGCTCCATTTGATGGGAGACAAACAATTACTGCACAGGGCGCAAAGCTGGAAGCCTGGAGCGACTCCCCGGCCCAAGCTCGGGGAGCGCAAGCACCCAGCTTGGCTCTCCTGCACTGTGATGTTTTATTGGTTTTCGTTGAAACAAAAATAAAAAGTCCCCTATATAAAAAGATTTTCACCAAAGAGGGGTTCGGTGAATGCGCATATGAAACTGGTGGGGTTCTGTACCTCCAACAAGGTTAAGAACCACTGGTTTAGATAGACTTTTCATTGAAAGTGGCAACTGGAACGCAACTTGAAAGTATTAAAAAAAAAAAAACACAACTTGTACATCGAAAAATGCATTAACCACACATTTAGTGGACAAATGTGTGTCTTGAAGAACCTTGAACATTTAGTTAGATCCCCTTAACAGAAGATTGTTGGGACATCTGAGCGTCCGTGTGTCCTGACTGTCTTTGTGTCTCTCCAGCCATCTGAAGGAGTACGATAAGGACCGCCGCCTGTCGGTGGAGGTGTGGGACTGGGACTTGACCAGCCGCAACGACTTCATGGGATCACTGTCCTTCGGCATCTCAGAGCTCCAAAAGCAAGGCGTGGATGGATGGTAAGGAAAAGGGGGCGGGTGTTAAAGTTCGAGGGAAATTGGTTGAAAACTAAAGGAGGGAGGAAGAGTAAAGGTGACCTCGTTCTCCTCCACGCTGTTGGAGAAATCTCTTCTCTTCTGGTTATAGTCTGTGCCAGAGCACCTCTATTCCATCTCTTTATCTCTGCTCCTTCATCTCTCCTCTCCCTCATGTGTCTCTATCTCCCCATCTCCTGTTTTCCTTTTTTTTTCTTCTTTTTGCTGACGCTGCCTTGTCAGGGTTTTTTAATGAGATGCCAACATTTGAGGTGGAGAGATGCCATTATGCACCTGAAACTCAGCCTGTGAAAATGCAGGTTTTCCCTCTAATGCACCTTTGTGTGGCTTAAAAAGCCGTACTCTTGCTAGTACTGCCATGCAGGAACAAAAACTTGACAGTTTACGCTTTGTATCCTCATCCAGGTTCTTTCCGGCTTCACATTTTTACCGCTTTTACTCATCGTTTTATCCTTTTCGGTGCGAGTCTGAACATGCAGTTCCATCAACATTTTTGACTCTCATAATAATCTGATACAGCACGGGTTAAATTGAAAGAATGAACGACTATTTCTTGAAAAATAACTGCCTGCTTGTTAATTTTCTTTTTGTTGAATAAAACATCAGCCTTCTCAAAAGAGCACTTTGACATTCCTCTCAACGAAAAGCCACCGTCGCCTCACCTCATTCATCACGTCTTTGCTCTGCTTGTTTCCGCTCTCATTCCTCCTCCGGTCTGTCAACGTGAAATCTTTGACATTTCTGAAATATACCAGAAGAAGAAAGGAATAAGGTGATAATTTTATGAAGGAACCAGAAGTTTATGTGGTTATGAAATACATGATTTTACTTCAAATATTTTTTTTATTCGGCTATACTTATTTATAAAACTTAAGAAGGATTGGCCTTTAAATAATCTGTTACTTTGCTCCAAAATCTCTTAAGTGTCAAACATAGTTTTACTTTTATTAATAATAATCATTACTATTTAATAATTAATAATATGATTGTTAAACACACTCTCACTCCCAACTAGCCATATATGGACGTCAGCTCCCCTCGCATCACTTCTTGACATTTTGGGTGTCCACAGCTAGCAGTTTTTGATGTGTTGGTACGCAGATACCAGACGCAATAACGGATGCAGTAACGGACGCGATACCAGACACGGTAACTGGCGTGGTACGATACACTGTAAGAGACGCAGTAACTGACGTGGTAAAGGACGGGGTGACGGATGCAGTAACAGACAAAATAACTGACGGGGTAAAGGACATGGTAACGGACACAGCATCTTTGATTCAATGGGAACTTTCAGCAAATGACGTGTTGGGGATGTCAAAAAGTAACACGGTATGGGGTCTGAACCATACGTCCATATATGGCGAGTTGGGAGTGAATGTGTTGGATTGTTTATCCTTTAACATCTGAGTTTAAGATGATCAGATGATTTAGGATGATTACTTCAACACCTCATTGCAGTAAAGTGTTGCATATCAGCGCAAAGCTGCTTTTCTCTGCCTCAGAATGAACTGGAATTACATTAATTGCGTAAACAATAGTCGAAAACTAAAGCTAAAGCTCTGGGGTTAAAGGGTTAAGGCACAGGTGTCAAACTCCAGGCCTCGAGGGCCAGCGTCCAACATGTTTTCCAACTAGCCTGTCATAGAAGCTCCTCAGTGGCTAAACACACCAAACCCAGAAAAACAGCTGCAGATAAGACAGGATTTCTTAAAATCCAGTTGGATCTCAGCCCTCGAGGCCCAAAGTTTTGACAACCCTGGGTTAAGGGAAAACTGGCTGGAGGCAGAATACAAAACAACAGACAATTCTTAAAATTAAATTTCCTTCAATTACTTTTTATACAATTAAAACTATGAAAAGATGGGGAAAAATAGCATGTTAATGATTTCTTTTCCAGCTACTTTTAATTGTGTTAAACCGAGACAAAGTTGTGAGATGTGCCGTTGAATTATCCTTTGCAGAGAATTCCAGTCTGTAGGAGCCTGATACTGAAAAACAATCTTTCCCTTTCCTGAGAATGAAAAATCCTCCTGCACCCCAGGATGACTGAAATAATAAACAACAACAGCAAAAGAAAGATTGCAGGAAAACAAACAACCAATAGACTAGAAAGCTTCAGAACAGACACCTGTGGGCTCAAGAGGACCGAGTTGGAGCTTGGTACTGGACTGATCATTTTCACTAAATTATTCTGAAAATGAAGTCAGAAGTGGGTTGAAAACTTTGATTGGCGTTCACTCTCCCCAACGCGAATACTTTCTGAAAACAGGCCAGAATAAAACAAAGCAAGAGTGTTGTTGAAACAGCCCACCCCTACTTTGAGACAAATTAAGGCTGTAAAATAGTCAAAGCAGCTGATTCAAGCCACACAAACACACAACAGGACAACACGAAGAAGCAGAGAAACATACATGACTCTTGGTTGTACATAAGTTTACACAGAAGTTCTTTTCTAGTGTGAAGTTGGAGTTTTTAACATAGAAGTCAATGGGTATTTAAATCTTGCACTTGACAGGAGGTGCACATGATATTCAAACATGTTTTTTTTTTATTTCTAATTTGGGTGCAATAGTTTCCCGGTTGCTTTAACAACTTTATGTCCTAAAATCCATTTGTATGTCTCCAAGAAGAGAGCTACTCATCAGAATATTAGTAAAAATAACCATAGGCTAAATAAGATTGTATCGTTTATAATATGCTATTATCTTAGCCTAATAAATCTGAGAACAAAAGGAAAAAATCAAGAAACTAAAATTATTTTCATAAATGTCCTGCATTGATAGGTTGTTTTTTTTCTAGTTTATAGCAGCAGTTAGACGGCCCTAATTACATAAAGTAATTAGGAACTGATTTGCTTGTAAATATCCTCTCTTTTCAGGTTTAAGCTGCTCTCCCAGGAAGAAGGCGAGTACTTCAATGTTCCTGTTGCACCGGAGGGGGAGGAGGCCAACGAGGAGCTGCGGCAGAAATTTGAGGTGTGTGTTGGAAGCTTTAGTCTGAATGTGTGCGTGTGTCTGAGTGAGGGCCACTCTGGGAGAGCTGTTAGCAGTTGGCAGGCACACTTATAGGACCATCCGGTCTGGCACATGGAAGGTCCAGACGTGTGATGCTTGTGTGTGTGTGTGTGGGCCGACCAGTTGGCCAATTCATTAACACATTTGGCTTCAGCGGGGATAACCCGGCTCAAAGAGGACATCAAGCTGCAAACATGAGAAATGCCGCTTTTAAAGGCAGCTAAGCTGTCTTTTATGTAACGGAATGTAATGTTTGTTATCATAACAATATTGTGGTATCAGGTCAATACTTAATAATTAAATAATTACTAATTACCAACTCTTACATTCAGCCCTCCAAACAGAGAGTTATGGAAAAATAGTGTCTTCAAATTTGGACGTTAATCTCACTGATGACATCATCAGTTATCGCCGGTCAGCTAGGTTAGCACGGAGCTGCTAGCGCTCAAAAATACATAACATCGTTTTTATAACTTTCCCCTACCCCTACAATTAACCCCCCAAACGGAGAGTTATGGAAAAAAAGGGCCTTTAAATTCAGATTTTACTACTACTTGATGATGTCATCCATAGTCGCCCTTCATCTACGTTAGCTGTCAGTGCTTGGAAAATACTTAACATCGGTTTTACAACTTTAAGAAGTCATGCTAAAGCAAAAATCCAATCCTTACATTTAAATATGACCTTCTGTGCTTCAAAGCACATCCACGTGAAGAAATGCGTTTCTCGTCCGTGGCAAAGCGCAACACGGATCACTTTACCGGTGGAGGGATAGTCACCCCTAAGCCCCTACCCCTTACCCTTAAAAAACAAGTTCAGGCATCATTAAAGCTTCAAATTAGAGGGAATTCTTTCTTTTTGACTTATGTGTGATTTGCTTTTTTCATTAATAGTAACAACCAGCAACAATGCTGTCAGGTTACTTTTAAGGGTAATACTTCAGCTTTTCCTTTCTTTTTAAATTTTATTTATTTGTTTCATCACAGAGGAGAAAGAATTGGAAATAGTTAGTGATCTGAAGTGATATAAAGAGTTTAGTTGACTTGCTAATATGTTTTTATGCTGTAGTTATCTGAATAATGATTCATATGTGGATTCTTATAAGTTTAATTAAGATAACTTTGGTTATGAAACATGTGTATGTTCAGTGTATTATTATCATCTTTTGTGTTATCATGATTTGCTTTCAAGATAAAATATCCGATTTTGGAGCTTATAGTCCAAAAAAAAGTACGGTAAATATTTTGGGAAAATGTGTACAAATCCTAGTAATCGGTTAAAAAAATTCAAACTAGAAATTAATTTTAATGGAAGATCTTACAGGTTTCATTTTAATAAATTTATGAACTGAGTTCAATGGATGAGAAAAAGATAGATTATGCATCCACCCCAATGTAATTTTACATTGGATCTTATCTTATATACAGTACAACAAAAACAGTAAATAAAAAAACTGCATCATAACCCCATGTTCCTCTGAGCAATAAAAAAATCAAAAGGTTGTTAAGTTTGTGAGCCAGCAATCCTCTTTAATTCTCTTGTTCCATTTCTTCCTCATTATCTTCATTTTGCTTCCCTCTCTGCCCTTTACTTTCTGTTCCGTCCTCTGTCCTCGTCTGCACCGCCTTAACTCCCCGCTCCCCCTCTTTCCTCAAGGTCACGGTCTTCAGAGTTTCACAGAGACACATTCCCAGAGGGGCTGCTGCTACTACACACATAAACACACACATACACACAAACACAGCCGCAGAAAAAGTGCACATGAGAGCTGCAGAATAAACTTTGAAAGGCGACAGAGCTGGCTTTAGTTACACCAGCGGCCTCTGCCTTCATTACAGTCACACTCATTTACATATAAGCACATCTGAAAGTTCTGGATAAATGTAGGAAAAAGGAGCTGTTGATGATTATCGAGGTGGGACATTTTAAGGTAAACCACCAGATTTAAGTGAACAATCAGAGAAAATGCTAAATTACCATTTTGATTTTCTAAAGCTAAAATCATGAAGCTAAATTCTATTTCAGACTCAAAAAAAGGCTACAAAAATGTACTTTTTTTTTTCGTCGTCTCATTAGGAGTGTGCTGCGATGTTGTCAAGCATGCATACAAGCTCGTGGGGGCCACGCAAGATACTGAAAAGCATTTTGAGTTGCAGAAATGAAGTTTTTGAGAAAATGGACTAGCCTGCCACATCTTCATTTCACTCTGATTTTATGGTGTCTACACAATTGAGCCCTCTGTAGGCTGAAAACGTTAGCTCCATCAAAAGACTTGGCATCCTTTTGTTCCTAAGACACTGCCATAGTTGTGGTTAAAGGTAAAATAATGTTTTACTTTTTAGAGAAAAGGAAATTCCCAAAAAAATGTTGTAGAATTTCTTAAGACAGCCATAAATCAGTTATAATATATACTAAAATTATAATTTACTCTACTTTAATTTAAAAATGTTAATTTATAAGTAATAATATATATTTTTGTCCTCATTCATTTTGTTTATTAAAAAAATGTATTGACATATTATGTTTCACCTAAGATTATTTACGAGATCAGTTGAGACGAACTTTTGCAAATGATTAATATAAATGTGTGTTCTTAGAATCAAAGTAAAAAGTTTGCAGTCTACTCTAACATGAAGTGCTCGGGAGGGAAGCATCATTCTGATCATAAACAAGGCTGTGAAACTGAAAGTTTTGTTTTTTCAACACTTCAAACAAAGAAAGTTTTCAACTTTTGTCTGATTTTGTGTTTCTCCATTTAGAGGGCTAAGATTGCTGTAGGAAAGAGCACAGAGGGGAAGTCTGCAAACGCTGCATCTCGCTTTGACTCCAACGGCAACCAAGATCGCATGAGGCTCTCTGACTTTAACTTCCTGATGGTTCTGGGGAAGGGCAGCTTTGGGAAGGTAAGTGAACCTCTGCTTGATTTGATGTCACTCACAAGCAGGTTATCTTAGTTCAATTTTGTCTTAAATATAAAAAGGAAAAGCCTTAAAAAATAACATTACATCACGTGGGCTGGTACATGGACCGCTGTAGTTTGGATAGTACTTAAGGCATTTCTTTGCATTTTGGAAGCATTGAATTAGCAAAAAATAAAGTTCCAAATAGAAATTATTATTTTCAAATGCCTTATGACTAAATTGTTTTATTTTGTGACTATCTTTTCAACATTTTAAATCGATACAAGTATCGCCAAATGAAACACCGCGATATATCGCTTCTATATCAATTTTTTCCTAAACCCATAACAGATAAATGTGAGAAGCCTGTTCAGCGGTATTTGAAAAAATAAATATTCTAACAAGTAAGCAGTTTGCAAAACAGAAATGTAGCTTCATATGATCAGATTTTCTTCCAAATTGTCCATATAAAATTCTTCTGCTCAGTCCAAAGACTGCACTGAAAACACATTGCTATCAAGCTTTTATTGTTCCAGTAATTTAGTCTCTTGTTTTGCCTGTGGTGCTGTGTTCTGCAATCAGGGAGTTTTTTTTTTTTTTAATCTTTATTTAAATAGGAAATCTCCACTTAGATTAAAGGGAATCAAACAGGGAAATTGGAGGCTGACTCCACCCACAATTGAAATGTGAAAATCCAGTCAGAGGGGAGCAGGACTGTTGTCATGACTGGAGCTGCAGATCATGGTGATTGTGGGACTTCTGAAATGACGCGGAACTTAAATGGTTGGATTAATCACTAAATTCAACGGTAATACCTAGTTTTAACCTGTAGGGGACAGCACACAGAATATATTTTCAACAATTAAACAAGTTTATTTTAATTTGTCAAAAATGTGGCAATGACCAACAAACGGCACTTTTAAAGAGGTCAACAGCCAAAAAAAGTTGATTTAGGGATTGATTACCCTTTAAATTTAAAACAACTTCAGATCCACTTGGAGACACTAAACATCTTCAGTGGAGAGGTTTGAGTTGAGAAACTTTTTACTTAAGTTTATCTTAAAAACAAAAAGAGTTAAAAATCAGGCAAAATAATAAATAAAACATGTTTTCTAGGATCCGGAGATTTCTGTGCTTGTTTTTTATTTGTGATGTTTCTCATTTTGTTTAATAAGAAACAGATGTTGTCTGGTTTGTTCATTTTTATTAAACAGAATGATATCATTGATTCAAAAAAAGCAAAAACATTTGTTTAAGCTCATTAATGAGAGGCTCATGTGTAACTTTCGCTCCTTCTCTGTTTTAAGCACTGCATCATTTTTATTGTAGCTACAGGACAGTAATTGTAGCATGCAAAAAAAGAAAATGTGCACAGCAGCTATCATACATATGCAAAGGCACGTTTAAATTGATGTGCTGTTGCAAAGTCTCCTGGGAGTTCGACTGAGCTTCATATCTACTACCAAAGATTATAGGGGAGGGGAGGAAACGACGGACAGCAGGAGAAGATAAAGAGGAGCCCAGGAAGACTGGGGGATAGATGGAAGGGAAGAGGCACAGAGGATGACATGACAAGAAGAGAGAGTGATGAAAGGGGAGGAAGACAGCAATGAGATCGGCAGTGACAAGTTGACATGAATGAATTGAGAAGGAGGTAAAAAGCGTCAGGGTGAATGAAACCTGCGAGGATGAGGAGGGAGGGAGAGGAGCCTTGGAAAAGAAAGATTTACCCAAAAAAATAAAAAAAATGAATCAATGAAAGTCGAGGGGAGTGAAGAGGGGGCAAAAAAAAGAACAGGAGGAGTGGAAGGATGGAGAGAGGTTGATAGTGACTTAGAGAGCACGACAGCAAAAAAAAAAAAAAAAAAAAGATCATTGTCTGTGCATCAAACCTGCATGCTGGGGCGCCTGTTTCCATGGTAACGGGCGGTTAAAGCTACGGTGATGCGTCACAGGGGAGAGCCTGAATGGAAGCTTCAGTTACTACAGGAAAACCCGACTTGACAGCTTTTTGAGACGTGCATTCCTTATTTTTTTTTATGTTTTTATGCAACGTGCACGCGCATCGACCCACTGCAGTGCACTTAATTAATGCCCCCACCCCCTGCCCCCGCCTCCTCCTCCAGAGATGAATAATCCCATGCAGGAGCAGGCGCTCCTGTGACGCATGTCAGTTTAAAGCTCCCAGAGTCATAGCGTGGGAGGCTGGCGCCTTCAAAGCCTGCCTCTGCTGCCACGCCGTCCGAGAACATCAGCGCGCCGCGGCTCACATTCGTCTTCCTGCAATGTGACAAACACAAGCGGCTTTTTTGATGCATGTATTTATTACCTGCACACCAGGAGGGAGCAGGGATGGCTGAAAACGCACACAGACCTGTTTGAAAACTGTTTCATCCTTTTATATATTGTCAGTATTTCTGACAAACTTAGAGTTGAAAAGTAGCAGAAAAGGTAAAAATGGAAAAATGTTCAATATTTGTTGTAGAAAGGATTTCTTAGTGTGTCACTGCCAAATGGGTTCTTATCATATTAATTTCTAATTAAAACAATTTATTCATCACATTTTAATGCTAAAATACTTTTTCTTATGATTTGGAAACTATTTTTCACAAGTGGTTGAAGACCCACTCTGATGAAAACTGTGTTTTTAACCTGTTCTTGTGGTATTTTTCTCATGATGGAGGACATATGTAAAGAAAATTAAGCTTAAAAATGCATTTCTGAGTATTTCTTGAAATAGTTGAGCAGATTCTCCATTGGAGACTTAATAATTTCCATACATTTATGGTTCTAACATGTATTTCTTTATATTTCAGGCACTACAGAGAATGCATTTGAATAAACAGCAAAATGGAGTCATGTAGAGCAGAATTAAAAAATAAAAATGCTTTATGTCAGGAAATGTTTATTTTTCTAATGTATGGTACTTATTGGATGCCTTCTATTTACTATTTTTTTGCCTTATAATTATAAAGTGCAGAATAATTTTAAAAACAAACCTTTTTAAACCCAGACCCAGTCCTGAATCCATAAACATCTTCTGTGGTCTTGTGTTGTGGCTTCACTCTTAGCATCTTCTTCTCCCGCTCAACAAGAATGAAAGGAATAGAGAGATTGCTGAGACCAGCAATCATCAGTTTTAGGGCATTGAGGGGATAAAGGGGGAGCAGAACTGGAGGAAGCCGAGCTATACCATGTCGAATGACAAAGATGGAAGGGATAAGAATAAGAGCATTAGAAAAACAACAACATGTAAGATGTTTTGGAGATAAAACCGGGGAAGCCAGCCTGAAAAAGGTTTAAAGGGGGAAATTTGGTGGAAAGGATGCTGAGGTCAGAGCTGCCTAGACAGGAGGCTTAACTCAGGACGGAACATGAGATTTAAGGATGCTGTGGTAAAGATAGAAAATTGTTGATACCACAGAAGATGATGCAGAAGATAAGATTAAATGAAGGAAGAGGATTCATAGTGGTAAACCCTCAAATGTAAAATATACTCAGTAATTCCACCTTCAAAGATGCCGATTGTTTTGCATCTATTGTAAAGTTTTCCCAGTTGCTTTTTAATTATGATTACACTTTTTTTTTGGCAAAATGAAAAAACCTGTGTGCATGCTTTTTCAGATTTTTGGATTCACCACAATTTGAATGAAGAAATACTTTACAATTTTTATTTTAATTTTATACTGTATATGTCCTCCATCACAAACACATCCTCCCCCTGATTCTTTCGAGATCTTCAAACTTCCAGTTCTGAAAGCTGCTCCTACACACACTGAGACGACATATCTCCGCCCTGCTTAAATCAAATCATCATTTCCTCAAACAGCTGTTTCCATAAAGTGGAATTATTCCACATTTCTCTGCTTTAAATTTGTATTTTTCAGTTACAGTTTTCCTCATTTACACACATGCTTTAAGTTTTTTGGCTTTAATGGACCAACTAAACCCTTTAACAACCCAACAAAAACAAGAATGAACTAAAGAAATATTTATGTTTCTACTTTATATTGTCTTGGGGGAGTAATACACACAATCTGTGTTTTTAATATGTTTTCTAAATGTGTTCTACTGCTTTGTTGAGGAGGCAGTTAAAGCATTAGGGTGGGGGTTTGCAACCTGAGGCTCCAGAGCCACAAGTGGCTCTTTGGATTTTAGAATCTTATCTATTAAATGAATTTATTTTTCTTCATTTTTCATTTTTTAGATTTTTAACATAACATTTATTTTTCAAATTTAATTCCATACACAGCATAGTCATGTTTATAATTGATTATAAAAGGAGAAAAATGATGGAGTATATGATAGATATTGACGACACAGGATGTATTTTATTTTGGAAGGAACTTGACTGTGTTGACAGTTGAAAAGTTACAGGTTGTTAAAGATTTTGTGTTTTAGCGTCACCAGTATGTGTTAAAGGGTTAAAGATAACGGTCTATAAATAAATGGTCACAAAAACAAAAGTGGGACTTTGCAGCTCTGGCTATAAAAAACAGACCCCTGGATTAGGGTCAAAGAGTTTTGAAATATTTTAGCAATTTATTTATATTAAATGTTGCATGTCTTTGGATTCAATCACATTTTTTTAGACAATTTTACAGTACACACATGCTTTCTAGAATCTCTCTTATCACCTTGAACAATTAATGCTATGCCTCACAAGTGAAGAGTTAGGTTTTCCCTAATTTTTATCCTAGAAAACCTTTGCTATAAAAAGTTACACCATCGCTTTTGCCAGGTAATTTTTACCTGATGTAGTATACCCAATAAAAAGTATTTCTCATAAAAAATGTATCAAAATATGACAGCACATGATAAATTAGAGTAATTTTATTTTATTTCCAACTTAGGTTTATGTAACAAAATGGAAAATAAAAACATAGGAAGATCCTAAAAACGTGCTTGAAAATTACTGAAAAATTAGGAATTTGAAAATAAAAAATTACTAAAAAAATAATGATACTGGAGACTTGGTCTTTAGCCCACCCATTCTTGTTCGACTTTACCCAGGGACCCATGAAATTCAGAAATTAAAAATTGAACATATTAAAAATAATGGAAATACTTTCTTGAAAAATCACCCGGCGATAATGCTCTAGGGTTAACCAGAAATAGAAATATCTGTATGAACGAAATATTCTCTTTTTAGCTCGATTAAGATTAAAAAAACCTTTATTAGTCCCACAGTGGGGAAATTGTAAAATTGGGAAATTGTGGTTATGTTCTCCTTCATTTATTCATGAAAAAAAGTTGTGAGAAAATTGCAAATGTTAAGTTAAGAGAAAAATGTTGCTTTCAACCTTTTCTTTTTTTAAAAAAAGTTCATTTCTATTGATCAGAACTCTGGTGTAATAAAATTTTGCCAACGCTGATCAAACTATCAATAACATAACTGCTTTAATGGTGTTGAATCATGGCCTGAGTCTAGCATATTACATAGTGCCTTCTACTTGACTGCTGATAAATCACTTTTTCATGAAATGTTTGCTTTCATCTGTTATCATTTAGATTTTTTTTTATTAACTAAGAAATTCTCACTTGCTCTGCAGGACCTATATATACACTGGCAATATAAAGGCTTAGAGTGTTTGGGTATTGCGACATCATGCCGGCTGAGGGAGCTCGGAGTAGATTTATGATTGATTTCATGGATAAAGTAGCTCCACAAGGTCAGGTCGGAACAATGGCGCCATTTTTCCTGTGACAGCTTCTATCCCGACAGCCTTCTGTGCTAATGACCCCGAACAACGTGGTTGGACAAAACACCGACATGCGCCGCAGTTTACGAGACATTTGTCAGTCTATTAATGACTGTGTAAATTAATTCACCTTGAAGAGGAAGCTAGTTATAATCTGCCGTGATGGAGAAGGAGCTGACTAGAAAATGTCCTTTTTTTTAAGTTGTTGGTTGAAGTGAAATTTTAGCCAGATTCTTCCTTTATTGTTACAATTTATGGACAATGCATTCACGTGGAGTCACAATAGTTGTTATTTAAGTCAAATTAAAGCAACACTAAACTCTTCATTGAAGCAGCATCCTGATCCTCACACAGTCAGGTGCCCAGAGCTCTGTCCATCTGTGCACTCTCCCACAAGGTATAGATTCATGAACCTACCACCACCTATTATCATACCTGAATATGTATAGACCTAAACAGCAAAGTTTCTGTTCTTAATGAGGGGGAAAAGATTCAATCTAGATTAATATATTATTAAAGTAAATTCCTGGAAAGAATTGTAAAAGTGGAACCACATGGTGTAGTGGTTAGCCCCTTCGCGATGAGAAGGTTCAAATACCAGCTGGGTTCTTTTTTGTGCAAGTTCTAAAACTGTCTTTATTCTATGTTTACAAGACCTTCAAAAACACACTTAAGCAAACACCTTCAATGAGAAGTCCATGTAAATGCACATAAAGATTGTTTTTGAGCTTCCCTGTTCAAAACTCTTGGGTTCATCCAAATTATTAAGACTGTTTTTGGGCTCTACATACCAAACAGGCGTTCTTTATTGAGGGGTTTTTCATAATAAAAGTCAATAATGGAAATTCTTTTTCATTTTCACAAGGATTACTTGTCTTTCAGATAAAATGAAAAAAACCATGGCTTTTTCTTTTTCTTCTTCAACACCGCTCACTCTGTAACTTAATTAAATTGATAAAAAAAAATGGCATTTGAAATTTGATTTTTGAAAAGTTTTCCTTTTTGTCTTTATAAATCAATGAGTACGACATGTCGTTTGCCGATAACACCAACCAAAGCAGAAGAGGAGCGAGCTCTGACATCATCGTGCTTCGCCCCATGGAACTGCTAAGTGGAACTAATTTATTTGGCACTTTTTGCACAACGAGATGTGAAAATGAAAAAGCAGTCCTCTTTGGCTTTGTCACTTCAATTATGTCCCAGAGTGAGCAGGTTTGACGTGGAAAATGGAAACGAGGTTTGGAGGATTGCTTTTTCATTTTATTTAAGAGACAAGTAATGCAGTTACATTGGGAAAATGAAAAAGCTTTTCTGTAAATCATTTTGATTTTCAAATTTGATATTTCTAATTGAATTTTGTTACAAATTAACTAGAAAATGAAATGTCAATTACCATTTTCTTTAGCAATTTAATTAAGTTACAGAAAGAGCAGTGTTGAAGAAGAAAGGAAAGCCGTTCAGAAAGTTTCTTTTTCATTCTATTTATAAGACAAGGAATGCAGTTATATTGTAAAAATGAAAAAGCATTTACATTATTGACTTTTATATTGAATTATGAGTCACAAACGCGTCCATATTTCTTGTATTCTAGAGTTACGCTCTTTAAATGCTCTTCACTGTACCTTAGCTTTAAAAAAAACAACAAGAAAGGAAAATAATTCACTTAAACATAAAAAAAGATTTTTTTCTTATCATTATTATTATTTTCTTTTAAAAAGTAAAAAAACTTTTTCTATAGATGAATCTAAAGCTGTTGTAATCATATTTCAGAACAAAAATGATTACATTTATGAGGTGATGTTTTATCTCTAAGCATGTTTTTTTTGTAATTTTTTAGCAAAATACAGGTATATTTTTAAGCTTTATTCCCTATCTACTTATGCAGGTGATGCTGGCTGAGCGTAAAGGAACAGAGGAGCTGTACGCTATAAAGGTCCTGAAGAAGGACGTCGTCATCCAGGACGATGATGTGGAGTGCACCATGGTGGAGAAGCGAGTGTTAGCCTTGGCCGGAAAGCCGCCGTTTTTGACACAGCTGCACTCCACCTTCCAGACTATGGTGGGTGGAGCAGCAATCATTCACAATTTGAAAATTCTTTTTAAAGTATTCGTTTATTTGAAAACAAAAAGTATTAATATTTGTCTTGAATGAATAACACAAAAGCTCTATAATTTGTTACATTTAAAAATATTATTTTTTATCAGATTAAACTTTTAAGTTGAGTACACCATCCACTCAAAATTTTTATTCCATGAAAACAAAAAAATATTATATTTAACAAATTACAGAATTCTTGTAAATTGATCCAATTTCCCTTTTTTTAGTGTAGATGCTGATCACACAGATTACCAAAAAGTGGCCATGTACCCTTAGATAAACGTTCACACCAAAAATTGAAAATCATATAACAAAAAACTATCAAAATCAAACACGAGAATCTTAACTATCCAATGATTTCGGCACTTTTTAAGTGCATACACCTGAAGCCTCCTTGAATGTCAAAGGTGATTCCTGTTAAATCCATTCCTCCTGGAACACATGGTCTTAATTAATCAGTTCCTAATCAATTTATGATTTTTAATCTGTTTTTTACTTATTCTGGTTGAAGTGAGTAATGCATATGGTAAAACATTTGTATTGTAATTCTGCTCCTTAGTGTGGGTCATGAAGGACTGGAAATGAAAACTGAAGGATGAAAATTGTGTTTTTATCTAAACAGATGGATGATGGGAAGTGGGGTCGGGGTTGCTCACCCATCACTCAGAGGATAACTTCTGATGAACTACTGCTTTTACAATGGATCAGAAAATAACATATTTCTTTTATTTTGGCTAAAAACTGCAAAATTATAAATAAAAGACCACAGGTAACGCTTTTACAATGGATCAAAAAATGATCGGAGTGGGTCTCAAAGTGTAAACACTGATGTGGGTCTCCACTCTGACTTGAAAGCGTCTGGATCCTGCTTCTCTACCTTCCCCTATTTTCTCTCACTGTATTTTATTGGCAATTTTTTTGGTAATGGAGGACAAAATTGATGCCTCTGTGTCATTTTCTTGCAGGATTGGCCAAATACTCATTTCATCCTTTGATTTCTTCACTTATATTTTCAAAGCTCTTGACCTGAAAACCTCCAGACCAGCTGTTCCCCATGCCTTCTCTTAAACCTTCAAGTACTATCTGACTTGTTTTCCCTGTCTGTCCTTTTGTCTCCCGTCAGGACCGTTTGTATTTTGTCATGGAGTACATAAACGGCGGCGATCTCATGTATCAGATACAGCAGGTCGGCAAGTTCAAGGAGCCCCACGCCGTGTGAGTAGGAAAAGCGCCGCTCCTAATCTCGGCCTTGTTCGGAAACTGTGACGTATCTCCGTTTAATTATGCGGTTCTTTTTTTTTTTTTCCTCCCTTCAGTGAAGAAGCCAACAGCGTGCTGTTTAGTCTCATAAGTCTCACACGTAAGAAGCAGGTGCACGCGTGTGATATGAGCGGAGGGGCAGGGGAAATTGCTCTCCTGATGGAGCTTGCTTCACGAGAGCACAGTGCTCATGAGGAAGCACGCCTACTCTGCATGCAGTAATGAAAGCATGCCCCCCACACCTTCTCCTGCGTGAAGTTTCAGAGTCTGAGGGCAAAAATGACCAGCCTTGAATTGATTTTAAACCTGATTTTTTTTTTGAGTTGCTGTTGATCGGAAGCTGTGTGATTGTGCATGTGGTTACAAGTAAACAATCCTACACTGTTAACACATTACTGCTCTATAACTTCCTGTATAACTGTATTTTAAGATGAAAATTGGCTGAAAGGAAATTAGAGATTTGTTTTACTGTGAAAATATGACGGAAAATGAAAGTATAAAAAAGGCTAATGTTGAAAATCTACAACTGTGCAGTAGCAAGAGGAGGGAAGAATGCTCCACCCTGATAGGAAGAACCTTTAATCATTTAATTAGTACTTAGAATTTAGTTGCAAAAAGGAATATATACCCTATTTATCGCACTACAGACACCGTCAATGAGTGGCCTATTTTCAAACTCGTGTCATATATAATGTTGCATTCACACCAGATGCGATTTTTGCAGCAGGGGCGTCGATTTTCAATGTGAAGTCAATGTACAGATGCAATCTAAGGTCCTGCGGCGCAATTTCAGCGTCGGGCGCGTCATGGTTGATTCGGTTCGTCAACCAATCAGGGTCTCAGCTTTGGGCACGTGACTCTTTCAGTGCCTTGATTTAAGGGTAAAAAAAAAGATCCAATATGCCTGCTCAATGCAGAGATTTTCATCTTGAACATCCATCCAATTTCTCAACCTGATGGGGCCACGGCGGTGCTGGAGACTGTCCCACTTACTGTTGGGTGTAGGTGAGATACACCCTGGACAGGTCACCAGCCTTTCACAGAGCGCATGGAGCTGTAACAATCGTGCCTGCTACGCTAGCCAGCCACTCACCCGGTGGACAGCATAGCAAGCTAGCAAATAAAGAAACTAATAAATGAACTAGCTTGCTACACCATCCACCAGGCGGCTGGCGAGCATCACGAGCCATCCCACTGAGTGCCCACTTAAGCCAATGTGGGCAAACACAGGTAGCCCACCACGGAAACCGAGGCTAAACGCTTTTGGGGCCACATTTTCTTTCCCCTTTTAAACCATGAGGGGTCCACTTGGCCTTGCTGGCTGGGGTCCGATAAGTGAGACAAAAAAGTCAGGGATGATTCTGTCGGTTAGTCAGACAGACTTTATTAACTTTGTTGACAGTAGCACTGGAACAGATTTTAACACGCAACAAATTAGAAGCATTAACTGATTTAGCATATTTAAATGCATAACTCCCAGCCTTGTTTGTGACATGTAAAAAAACAGACCTAATACCACTTAAATAAACCGTGACTATGCTAACTCGCAACCTTGATAACACGAAAAAAAAAAAAAACGTTTTCAAAATACCCCTTACTCCCAATCATGTTTACGACACATAAAAACAGAACACAGTCAGAAACCAGTACACGTTAGCCGTGTTAACATATTCACAACAACTTTAACTCCCAACCTTGTTTGCAATATGTAAAAAAAAACAGAACAATGGCGGTAAAACAAAGATTAGACTACTGTAACACTGTTAACTTCCCAACCTTGATAGTAACATAAAATAACACAGTTTGACATCGCTACACATTAGCTGCGTTATCCTATTTAAAATACCTCTAACTCTTAATCATGTTTGCAACATGTAAAAAAACAGACGTATTCCCCTTGGACAAACATTACTGTGACTACGCTAACTCCCAACCTTGTTAGATAGAGGGAAAAAAACACAGTCCAAAACTGGTACACGTTAGCCGGGTTAGCACATTCATAATAACACCCAACCAATATTTTAACAGAGCTCTGTGTATGTCTTAAAACTGCTTTAACATCAGTATAAACAACCAGAATTAATCTATATATAACGCGCTCCGTATTTATTATAAGGCACGCTGTTGTTTTTTGAAAAAAAAATTATGGTTATTACAGTAAGTGTGCTTTATAGAGCGGAAAATACGGTAACATTTAAAACCATCAGGCGGCCATTTCCGATGCAGACATCTCTTGTGTTGTGCACGCCCCTTACCAAGGCGGTCAGTTTGTCAAGACCCCTGTTGATCTTATCAGATGCTGTCTGGCCTTGAGGAGACAGGCCTGACCTTTATGCTGGCACGCACGCACACACAAACCATTCCTCCGCCTTTTCCTTCCACCTTCTCATAGCCTGACTCTAATTGGTGCTTTTGTTTGTGTGTTTCTGCTTTCTTCCTTTTTTTTTTTTACAGGTTCTATTCTGCGGAGATAGCTATTGGTTTGTTTTTCCTTCATCTAAAAGGCATCATCTACAGGTAACTTTTAAACGTAACCTTACTAACTAACCAAACAAACAGCCAAAGTCCAACTACAACTGCCGTCTTTGTTAGTTTGAGAGAAAAAGAAGATTTCCCTGGATTTACTGGAGATCCTGAAACTTTTCTGGCTAAAAGCATGATTATACGCAAAAAAAAGTTTTGTTGAAACATGGATATTGCACGGTTGAATGTAGGTTCCCTTTTGGGCCTCAGACCAGTTTAGGAGGAGTTAGCCTTTCATGTACTGAATGGCATTGGGACATCGGCAGTAGATCCTTTGGGTCCTTTAAGCATCTGTGGTTCAAGCTTGCTCTGGCAAATCACTTGGATTCCTGACAGGACTGGGATCCGGGGAGTTTTGAGGCTGAGTTAAGGGCTGTTTAACAAGATGGTCTGCGTTATTCACTTCAGAGGTTTTTAGTGATGCTACTGCTTGGTGTATATTAAGAAAAATATCACACTTGCTTGAGTTCATATGAAAAATAGCAAGCAGAATAATGTAGGTTTACCATCAGGTGGACAAAGATAATGTTCAGCTAAAACAGTTAAAGCTGAGATTCATTCTCATTTGTACACTGTAATTAGTAAAAAATATGAGTTATCTTGATCAATACTGCTGTATTGTTATATTTCCACTGAAAGGGATCCAAAAAAAGATTTAAAAAAAAATCATATTTTACCATTTTCTGTTAGGGGTAAAGTAAACTCCTCCCTGGGAACCCCAGAGGTATATTTATATAAACCTCTTTTGCCTTTAAAACTTTATTTGTTTACTCTACAATGACTGTAGGGAAAAATATACAGGCTTTGTGGTCACATGACCTGTTTGAGTTGGGCTCCTTTTTATTTGTTTTTTTGTTTGCTTTTAACATCATTGCCATCTTGATTGGTTGTGGCATCAGTTGAACCCTAAACCTTGTGAAAAATACCCATTGATGTAGAATGATTAGGTCTGACAACTCTTATGGGGCCGTTAAAGAGCTGATAGTTTGACTGTCCCTTGTCAATCTGTAGGCCACACCCACATTTGAATCCAAATTGACTTTGAATTATGAAGTTTAACATTAAATGAAGTAGAACTTCAACTCTAAACCAGTCATTGTTAATGTTTTCAGAATCAGAAAACTTTATTGGTCCCAGAGGGCAATTCATTTGTAGAAATTCCAGTGCAGTTTCTCACACACACAACACAATCATATTAATGTGTCAGACCTCACAATCCAAATGAGTGTCATAGCTCCGTAACATCAGCCTACAGTAATACGTCACCTCAGCAATACCTCAGAGAAAAACACTTTTATCTAAATTCAGCAACGTAATTGCTGAGGGCACAAAAGACTGCGAAAAACCATTAGTTTTTCGTACCGGAGCATAATCCACAGAGATACTTCATGAGTAGGGCTGGGTGTCGCCAATAATTTCCATAATTGATTCGATTCCAATTTATTTGATTATTTGATCTACTCAATTCAATTTGATTGAATTCAATTTTAATTTTACTCATTTAGACACATTTGTTTAAAAATACGTTCATAATATTTTATTCTTTTTGAAGATTTTCATATTAATCTAATAAAGTTCACTGTAAATTTATGAGTCAAATAATAATTATTGTTAAAACCATTCAGTGTTACATAGATTGTCAAGCAGAGAAGCTCCAACAATTGTTCTGCCTCTCTTAGAGGACATTTCAGTTCTGCCACTAGGTGCGATCATGCTATAGCACTACACCTTATTCCAGAAGAAGAAGAAAGTATGAGCAAAAAACTGTTTTAGACCACAAATGGTTATTCGAAAAAATATTTCCTTTAAAAAATTTGGAAAATTAATGCGTGCAAGTATAAAGATGTTCATTTAGTCAGCAATGGCATGGTCAACTGAGCATCAGCATAGGCCTCTTATTGGAAACCCATCATACGTTAGTATCAAGATGCTGACTTTTCACAATGCGCAAGATGAGTCTACTTTATGGATCATACTGATATAAGCTTAGATCGATTCAGATCAATCAACCAACTTTATCAACCCAGCCCTATTCGTGAGTACTTTCATGGCTTATTCTTAACCTTCACACATTCACACAATGATGGTGGCAGAGCTGCCATACAAGGAATGAATGTTCAATGTTTGGGAACCAAACCTGTAACATGCTTGTGTGAGGTCTGCTGCTATACCTCTAAATTACTCATCTCTCTTCTGGTATTAATATATCTCTCAGAAAAAGACTAGTCTGTTGTCTGCTTTTGGATGCTGGGGTATCACCCCCCTTGGAAACTGACCTGGCTCCACTTACATTTTCCATCTTCAGTAAACAATTGCAAGAGTTTGCTTTCAGACTAGAGTGAAGAAAGGCATGATTTAATGCGCATTTCCACTAATTTTTTTTTTTTTTTTACTTTTGTGTAGGGACCTAAAACTGGACAATGTCATGTTGGACTGTGAAGGCCACATTAAGATCGCAGACTTTGGCATGTGTAAAGAAAATATGAATGATGGAGTCACCACCAAGACCTTCTGCGGAACACCAGACTACATCGCTCCTGAGGTTAAAACTAAACGTTTGAGTTTTTCTTTCTTTGTGAAGATCACAGTTTTTCAATAGTTTCCCTGTCATTGTTTTTCAGATTATAGCTTACCAACCTTATGGGAAATCTGTGGACTGGTGGGCTTTCGGAGTGTTGCTCTATGAGATGTTAGCTGGACAGGTGGGTGTACGCATGTCGATTTATGAACCAATCAAGAATATCATGAGTATTAGGAATTTTTCTGTGTCAAATGAGGCATTATGAAGACACCAATTTTCACTGATAATTAATTATGAATATTGACCCTTTTGTGTTTCCTTAGAGCAACAATTGAATAAAAGAATCCCTCCCTGAGAATAAAAGCTTTATTTTAGTAGCTGTTCTGGTTGTATTCCATTGTACAGAAAACATTTTTTGTGTGTTTTATACCAAAAATAAAACCTGAAATAATGTTGTCAACTGAATATATAAAGTATGCCTAAAATATTCCACCAGCTTAGTAATGTACGACACACTCAGCTCTGCTCTGTGGAAAACAACAGGGAGTCAGCTTCCAGCCAAGACAGGGATCATAGTGTAGAATGGAATACTTCAGATATTAGGAAAAACAAGGGATGAATAAAAATCAAACCAGTTTTGTACAGCTATGTGATAAATAAATGTAAGGATCTTGGCAAAACGGATGATAAGAAATATTGTTTTTATGCCTGGGGATGAAAGTTAAATATAAAGTATGAAGTTAGCAACCAAAAAAGCTAAAGTTAAATTATGACATTAAAATCATGAAAAAAAGATTGTATGGAAACGAGTGAAGCAGTGAGATTAAAATTAAAAACTCTAAAAAAAGGGAGTTGCTAATAATATAATTAAAAAAAACATTTCAAAATAAGATTACAATAAGTACAAATTCTGAATTATGTGGAATTAAATGTATGTGATTTATTATGAATTTGACACAGAATTAAAAACTTTTTTTAAATTATGTCATTTAGTGACTCAAATTATCTTTACAAAAAGTCAAATGCTGTGGAAAAAAATTGAAAAAAAGTTTTTTTCCTAATATTAACTTTAATTTCCATTGGCCTCAATCAATTTTCATAAAATTAATTATACAAAAGTATAATACAATAGTTTTAATGGGGGTTTGTGCTGCCTTTTGTGTTCCTTGTTTTCATTTTTTTCTAATTTATTTATTTATTTGTTATTTTAAAAAGTATTTTTCTAAACATTAGTACTGGTGTTTGTAAAATATAGTTACACTGGTAACCCGTGTAAAATAGATGTATCCTGTCATGAACGGTTGTAAATATTCCTATTTCCATCCATCTTTTTCCACAGTAAATGTATTTTTATTGTATTTGGAGATGTTTGACAAATGCGTGTTTGAGTGGAATCTTTTCCTCAATGTTTTTCTTCTTCTTCCTTCGTAGCCTCCTTTCGATGGTGAGGATGAAGATGAGCTGTTCCAGTCCATCATGGAGCATCACGTCTCCTATCCCAAGTCGATGTCCAAAGAGGCAGTGGCTATCTGTAAAGGGGTACGTGCACTGACACAAACAGCTTCTCTTTCAGTGATTTGTGTTTATTTATGCTGCCTATTTTACATTCCAGTAGCTCAGCGGTACAGAGTTTAACCGTGAACAGATTAATCCGGAGAGATTTTTAATTAAAATAGAGACATTTTTAAGATTAGAAGTTCGGGAAGTCCTCGTCTTAACCTCCTGGATGGGCAAACAAACATTAAAATGAACACAAAAGTTGCTCAATGTTCATCTTAGGACTCAAAAACGTCCCTTATTTGAAGCGAAACACCATCCGTCCTGGCTCCATCCCCCTCTTCTTCCTCTCTCTGCAGCCTTCCTGGGTAAGCCATTGTTTCTTTGCCTCGTGTGTCCTCTCCGCCTGTCATCACACTCACACCGCATCGCTCTAATAGCTTAAGCCGGTGCAGTGCGTTCAGTTGGCCGTGGAAACTCCTCTCCAGAATAGGCCAGCCAGGAGCAAATAATAGTCTGACACCTCCCGACTGGATTGTGCTGGTAGTGTTTGGGGCGGGGTGTGTGTGTGAGCTGATTACTGCTAAAATTGAGCCCGCTCCTCTCTATAAAACCTCTGTCTCTTCTCCTAACTCTAAGCTTCACTGACCACAGCACACAGACTGATGCCTGCGTGTTTAGACACATTCTCCAGGTCATTTTTTTTTTTTTTTCGTTTTACCAACTTTATTAAAACCTGGGTTCCAAAACATCACTCCTAAAGCAAAAGAATTAGAAATGTTCTTTTGTGCATGCTTGAAGCACAGAACACACACACACCAACTCAGGGATGTATGTTATGTATTAGTGATGATTACCGGGTTGTAGTGCTACTACAGGGAATCTTCAGTGAAGCATGAAAGCTCACCACCCCCAGAGTTCCCACCGCGCACTGCCAGCTCTGCCCGGGTGAACTGAAAGTGCTGCAGCCGCGTGTGTATGCATTAAAACCCCATGAAACCTCACTTTTCAAATACTACCAGACGTTTCCTCCTGCTAGGAAAAAAAAAAACAAAAACCAGGAAATATTGCATTTTGTAAGCATGCATTCTAAGCTCAACTTGAATTGTAGAAAACAAACATAGGGATGTTCTGTAGATTTATATTATACACAGATTAGCAGATGGAGATTTGTGAGCAAACCGCTTCATAACAACTGTTGGGAAATAAGTACAAATCTAGCTCCTACAAATTGCAATTATTATTCAAATGTGAAATAAAAATTTAATTCTATGACTTCGGATGACCTCTATTATACTTTCCTTTCAAGACAGTTTACCTGGTTGTTCAAAGTATTTTATAACCATCAACACCGTTCTTATAGGATTGATTCAGAGGACGTGGTTTCTGTGAGCAAAAAAAATAGATATTCCAGGTTCCTTTGGTTCGACCAACCCGTCCTGCTTATTTGATGGTGGAACTTCCCAAAAATAAGTTTTGGATAAAGCAAAAAATAAAGATAGGAGAAGGCATTGACAGTATAATAGAACTGGATTGAGTGGGATGTCACTCAGAAAAAATATCTTATTTTCAGCTCCAACAAAATTAAGTCACCATTTTTTTTGCAATACAAATGCAGCCATGTTGGAACCAGATATTGTCACTAAGAAGTCATTGGTCTGAGTTGGTCATCGTTTCTGTGGCAACCATATTTCCAAATCAGGAGTGAGCTTTTTGGAATAACACACCCTACAAGTGAAAGCAGGCTCAGGACAATCTGTTTAAACGTTTCGAACATTTGGCGTAAGGGCCAGCAGGCATCACACACTTTTATTGAGGAATCTGATTGGTCAGTATATAACATGAATAACTTGGAGTACAGAAAAAATATTGTAGAAAAATGCTAAAAAAAAAAAAAATAGTAGCAGAGCAGGATTGTTCATTTATAACTAACATAATGATTAAGTCATAGCTATAGAAGTCTATGGGATTTTGGCTTCTTGGGAACAGCAGCAGGAACACCAGGGGGGAGGAGTTACTCAGCACATTTCTCTCATACAGTCTAAGAGAAAAACCTAAAAGTGAGCCTCCAGTTCTACCGGTCCTCTGACTGTCTTATTCTGATTTTCACCTCCTATCTACTAAATTTACTCTCAAGACATTGTTAAACCTCTACATGATTCACTTGTTTTTTCTACTGTGATCTGTTTTTCTTACACAGCATCTTTTACTGTATTTAGTTCACCCTCGACCTCTCGTTCACTGGGATTCTCATTTGCAGCATAAAACTAGACTTTATATGTAGTTAAATCAAGAGTTTTGTTCAGATGAGTTTTCAAACTCGCCAAAAAGAACCAGACGACTTTAGAAACTAAACTTTTGCTTGAGACCCAACAAGCATGTCCTGGTGCAGAGGTAAAGGGGTTGATCTCTGATCGGGAGATTGTAGGTTTGGTTACCACCTGGCTGGCCCATGTGTTAACGTGTCCTTGACCCCACATAGTTCCTGGTTCCCAGGATTTGATTGGTTATTTTAATTCAGCCTCTACATATGCTTCCTGTAGGGGTTACAGAACATTTTCATACCATATGTTTGCAGATGAAACTCAGCTTTATAACACAGTGTAGAAGTAACATTTCCTGCTTGTTTTCCAAAAGGAATTCAAATATGACTTTAAATACACAAAATTCAAGTTTACTAAAAACTTTTCTTGTTGTTTTGTTTTAAATATTCCCAGAATAACATCTACATTTTTGTCCTATGACTTTGATAGTTTCTGATTTGAAAAGATTTTTGATTTAAAAAATAAAAAATAATTAAATTTTTTTGTCCTTTTGTTTTCTTGTGCTCCTACATTATACACGTTAAATGTTTTGTCTTCCTCCAAACTTTTGTCAAACAAAATTTTACCTCAGGAATGCAGAACCCCTTTGATGGGGGTTACTTTTGTCAAAAATGCCACTATAAATCTAACTTAAAGACGGAAATTTATACCAAAATAATTCATTCACCTCTATGTCATCGAGGTGGTTTTATAATATGCTGGGGGAAAAAAGGAAATACAACCAGACCACCTGATTTGCATGATTGCAAAAGGTCAGCCTTATTATTCTGGGATCTAAAAAAAAAGGAAAAAAAAACTCAAACATATTATTGTGACTAAAAATGCATAGGTTTGAGAGTCCACAATAGGCTTAGATGGTGGATGAAATCCATTTGTGCAAAGATGAGCACTAGAAAATCTATTATGGCCGTAATCACAAGCTCATCTCAGCTCAGTCTTTTCTGATTTTTCAAGTGTTCTTGAGACGGTCGCTGCCTGCAAATCGTGATATTGTGCTGCAAAAAAGCAGGACTGGTAAAAGGCAGCATGTGAGGAAAGAATAATCAGATGCAAAGAGATATTATGATCATTTGGATGTTTTTGTTTAAACTCTTCTGACTTAACTGCTGACTTTCAAATCAGGCGGGTGGAAGGAGATGGATGTGTGTGCCTTTGTGTTTGCGGTGCGGAGTCGACTGACCTCAGGAAAGATATTGTCCTAACCGTAATGTAATGAGTTATGACTGCTGCTCCTGAGGGAGGCACACCCCGCCCACACACGTCACCCCGCCTCCAAGGTTTCATGTGGACAGACATCTTAAACGCTTCCTAATTATGGTGGCAGACAACAAGAATGGAGACAAACAACAGTTTTCCATTCATCTGCAGGCTTTGAATTCGCAGCTTAGCTTTGATCCCCTGTGGAGAGGCCTCTGCAAAAACATTTAGTAAAAATAGATGAATGGGTTAAATTAAGGAGAAAAATAAATTATAAAATAATTATCAGGGATATGTGTAAGAATGATGGTTTGAAAAACAAAAGGAAGAGGACAGAAAAAAGATGTGTGGACTTAATTGAACCCCTTTAGTGTTCCACCTGCTGTTTGTATAAATGCTACAAGTCAAGACATCAGCTCACCATCAACTCTGGAAAAGAGCTTAACTGGTTGTTCAAAGCAAGAAAATCCAAGTTGGTATCACAGCACGTGTCATCCAACAGACAAAATAAACTCGAGTCATGTACGTTTATACACCTGTTAAATTTTATGTATTTACTAGGGGTGTGAATTAGCAAGATTCTGGCAATTTGATATTCATCCTGATACACGTCGTGATCCGTATCCCAAAACATCCAAAGACTGTATCAGAACAATTTTTCTTTTTTTTTTTTTTTAGTAGGAATTGTTTAAAAAAAAAAAAAAAAAAAAACTTTGCCTTAACACGAATGCATCTTTCATGCTAATAAAATTATTTTTTATTCAATGATCACAACGTCAAACATTGAAACTTTATTTTATTTACAAGTTGCTTTTACCTAAGCAAACTCATGAAACTTTTCTGTTGGTAATTTAACAAAATTTCCCTTAAAGGGACCAGTCAACATTGTCCGATTTCCACAGCAAAATATTTTTCAGTACAAGGAAAAGAATGACATAGAATGAATGTGCTTCAAGTAAAAAGATTTTAAGAGTGTGATTGAGTAAATAAAGGATTCCCAACATTACTAAATGTAGTTAAACCGATTAGGAGTCTGAACCTATTTTTTTTTTTATCAAAGAGAAGAAGAAAACAAACCCCCCCCCCAAATCTTTCCATATAAGAGTGAAGAAGTGATAAGTGTAATAACATTTAACACAAGCTGGTCCAATCATGTTTAGATCTAGAGGTTGTTTTGGTATGGCTAATAGTTGCTTACTGTGCTGCTAACTAGCAAAGGAGGTTTAGGAGGAAAACAAAGTAAAACACTGAACTACTACATAAAGAATTACTGAAATATCATCTTGTCAGCATTTTAAATCGATAGAAGTATCGCCACATCAAATAATAGACTCTATTTTCAAGCCTTGTGTCATGTATTATGGTGCTTTCACACCAAATACGGCGGAGGCGTCAAGTTTCAATGTTGAGTCAATGTAAAGATGTGATCTTCCAAAGAGAGAGCTTGACGAATCTGGGACTCAGCTTTGGGCGCGTGACGTTTTCAGTGACTAGATCAAAGAGTGGAAGTAAATATTCAAGATGGCGGCTCGATCCTAGGATTTTGGTCATGAACTTCCATCCATTCGCCAGCCGTCACAGAGCTCATTGAGTCGGATCGACGGCTACACTAACCAGCCGCCTGGTGAATAGCTTAGCGAGCTAGTGAGCTCCGCTCCCCAGGCTCCAGCCGTGTGATTATTGCCCTTTTATATATGCAATTCTTTAGTGATTTGTGCGTCAATAACGTAATTTTAACATATGTATACCGTGTAAGCGATATGTAAATTACTCATTGGTGATGCATGCATGAAAAGTCTATTAGATATATTTGGACATACGTAGATACAATTGAGTAAGATTTACGTAAGATTTGCGTATGAATTATGTAAAATACGCATAAACTGCTTAATTTTCAACCAGCCCATAATTTAGAAGAGCTCAAAACCGAATTCACATGAAGACTGTTGGCCAAATTCTTGATGAACTCAAGCGATACTTATGAAGCATGTATCACGAAAGACCGAAATTTAATACGAGGTAAATGTAAAAAATGTACGTAGTGGAATGCCCTCAAAAGCCTGCAGTTTTTGTAGTATTTCAATATAGTTGTTCTTAGCGGCTTCAAAATGTAAACGTTATACTTTCATCTGGGCTTTCTGGCTCTCAGATTCTAAATAGAGTTTTCTTTGTACTAGTTAGGGAAAAACCTGGCTGCTGCGCCGCTGCTCTGAGCCGCATTTGTACATGTTCATTTGATGTGACACTAAAAATGTTAACAATGTTCAGGCAGCATGAGCCGCCGTAGAATGAGCTCACGCGCGCCATCATGCATTTGCATCACAGCAAGGAAGACGCTGAAATTAGGCGATTCCCCTGCAGACATTTTGTTTGTTGTTCTACACTGGAGATGAGTTTTTACTAGAGATCATGGGAGTTTGGAGAGGGGAAAAAACAGGAGAAATTGGTGACTGGAAGAAGGCATGAAACCATAGATGAAAAAGAAGGACAAAAGGAGTGACATTCAGCAAAACATCTCCTCTTCTTGTCTGTCCAGCTGATGACAAAGCATCCGGCGAAGCGCCTGGGCTGTGGTCCAGAAGGAGAAAGAGACATCCGAGACCACAGCTTCTTCCGCTACATGGACTGGGAGAAGCTGGAGAACAAGGAGGTGCAGCCGCCGTTCAAACCCAGAGCTGTAAGTGGGATGTGCAGATCACACGTGGAAAAGTAGAGGAAGATTTTTGTCCCCATTAGAGGTTTAAATCCTGCTGAAGGCCCCACCTGAAGTGTAACTTTACTCCTTTTTTATTTGATTTGTTCTTTCTTTAACTTCTCTCCCTGTCTCTATTACTCTGCACATCTTTTCACTCTGACTGACCCTCTTTCTTCCCCTTCCTGAATGGGATGCAGGTAAGTCGACATTAAAAAATGTGCCAACGTCAGGTCAAGGCCTAAAAACGACAATGGCGGAGATGAATGTAGGTCAGATAAGGAAGCGTTTTGAATAATCATTTTTACAGTTTTGTGCAGCTGCACTCTAAATGAACTGAATGGGGTTCGGTTCTCTCTGGGGTTGGATTTCACCTCCAGGGAGAGCAGGCATCTGCACAAAAATTAGCCTTTGTGTGTGTGTGTTTTTTGTATGGCCAGATCCAGAGTCAGAGTGATGTCATCCCGTGCTCGTAAACATGCAAAATAAGTACACAGGCACACGCAGCCCTGGGCTATGGAGCTGTTTTTCTCTACGTGTTTGTGTGCAGCTTTCTCTGCAGGTTTGTATGAGTTTTGTGCGTGCGCTTGTGCATCTTTTTGGGTTTGTGTGCGTAGAGGTCATCGTCGAGGCTCGGCGGCTGCAAAGGAAAGGTGTCTACTGCAGTCCTCTGATGTGGCTACTGACACATGTTGTCTGATCTCTTTTTCTCTGCCTTGTTCTTCTGTTCTTTGATGGTGTCCTTCAAACGTCTTCTGTCTTTCTTTTTAAAAAAAACTTCAGGTGTTCATATTTTCCCGATGAGCCGATTCTACCCTCTGCAGCTCTGTTTTGAACAGAGAGGCTGTCAGAGTCTATAATGTCAATCAGAAATAACTGTCAGTTTCCTTTGAAGAATCAGCTTTCGACTAATCAGGCCGCCGGTTCGCAGATCGGTCCACGCGTTCATGGCAGCTCCCTGACATTTCATTTACAGTCGTCACCGTGGCCGCCTTCACTCATCTGCATTCATCGATTTATCAGTCTGTTTCCTCATCAACACCCCCCAAACGAAAGAAAGTCCCCCCCATCCATCTGCTCAGCGCCGCCATGCATCAAACCATCTGTCCGCTCATCTGCACATTTTATTTGTCCTCTCTGTGTTCACACGGTTTTTCTTGAGTCTGTCTGTTTTCTTTGCATGCTCCGGGGCTCGGTCTCAAATCAAACCCGGTTGGGGCTCTGCACTACAACATCCTGCAGAAAACACAACTTTTAGTTCGGCCCAGGAAAAAAAAAAAACAACTAAATTGCTTGATCTGTGCTTTTTTTTGTTTCTAATTCCACATTTTATTTTAAAAAAATGTTTGACAAAAAAGAAAAGCTTTTAATAAAAATGAGTATTTGAAAACCTGAAAATTAAAGAGAAATTTAAAGCCAATCTCCTCAGAAGCTTCAAAACTATCGAAGCCTTTGAGGCGCCATTTTAACAAAAAACATATTTTAAATAATTATTTCGATGAAATCTTAAAACTTTTAGTTCAGCCGAAATAAACCAACCTAATTTGTTAATTCAAATAATTTTTGTCACTTCTTTTATTTTTTGCTAAATCACACTCTCTATAAGGAGGTGAAGACAGTAATTAACTCCAGCTACTATATGACCCTGGTGCGTTTCTCATTTTTGCGTATTTCCCCAAACTCAAAAAAGTCTGGCTCAATTTCCCTCCGTTTTCTGAATAACAGAGATTTAATGAGTTTGTAGTTTTCCTCTGGGTGATGTTGTCACAGAATAATGAATCCTTGTGTGTTAATTAAAGCTTTGTGCTGGGATGGAAGGAGAAAAAAAAAAGAGCTTAACTCAGCCCAAAAGCCCCTGTGAGGGACATCTTCAGAAAAATGTCATTGTTAGTTTGCCAATTTTTGATGTATTTGAAAAGATGCACCTTTCAGATTTGAGTTAGCATAAAAATGAATTTCTGTAACTATAAATCATTCAGTGCTTCCATCTCTAGATATGGATTTGGGATACAAATACCAGTAAATGTTATCAGTTATGATGACAATACAAATATTTGACAAGAAAACTTGGCTCTTATTCCTAATAACTTAAAAGGGTGAAGGAGGTGAGGCGCAGGTGTATCCCATTGCTTTTAAATGCAAGGGAGCCTGATATTATTCATCAAATGATAAGTATGCGCTTGTTGCACTTTACAAATTAGGAAATTATGGAGTATTTCATGTGGGCATCCAACGGGCGTCCTACAGCTTTTACGTAAAGGGCACTGTATGACAGCATCACCTATACACCATAAGTGCGTTTAACTTATACGATCCTTACAAATACTTCACAGTACATTTACCAACAACAAAAGTACGTCCTATTTTCATGACATCCCTTAAGTTGGCTGTACGAGCCCAAACTGAAAGACACACCTGCAACTCTCTCTCTATGATCCTCTACGGGCCAGAACAAACCAATATTAATCTTCTCAAAGAGAACTTTTTCGTTCCCATCTAAAAGTCTTTAAAAGTTAGCCAACTTTTTGAAAAATCCAAACAGACCAACTATTTGTTCACAATTCTTCGCAAATACAAGCTTGATTTGGTTTGTAGCATCTCAGCAAACCTTCTGCAGTTGGGCTAATATTTATCCCACGCTCTGAGCCCGCGCTTGGTCGATCATTCAGAAAGTCTGACCCAAGTTCAATCAAACACGAGTATGTGCGGCGTTTTGGTTGCAAGAAAAGCACCTCAGCTGCAAGCTCTCCGTGGTGCACGGCCCCAGGATGTTTGAGACCGTTTGTGCTTGAAGTTTGGATTGAATATGCTTCAAATATTTGAAAAAGAAAAGCGTACATGAGCCGTGCTTTTTTTTTTATTGTCTCCTGCCGATTTTGATCCCGGCAGATGGAGCAATAAGTCAAGCACAGCCAAGTACTTGCACTTGTTCTGATATTTGAAACAACTTTCAAGTGATGTCATCTCACACCTTGGTTCACCCTTCCATTCCCCTTCTTTTGTTCTCCTCTCCTTCTACCCCCCCCCCCACCCACTCCACCCATCCATTCCTGTCCATTCCCTTTGGTTCACCCTTCCACTTTTGTGCTCCATCCCTCCCCTCCCTCCCCCCCCGACCCCGCCCTCCTCAACAGTGTGGACGGGAAGCGGAGAACTTTGACCGATTTTTCACTCGCCACCCGCCGGTGCTGACCCCTCCGGATGAGGAAGTGATTCAGAATTTGGACCAAGACGAGTTCCAGGGATTCTCTTTTATCAACCCGGAGTTTCCAGGAAGTGCTGCCACCACCACTGCTGCCGAGCAGGCTTGATTTTGGGGACATGGACACACAAAGGCACACACGAATGCTTTTTTTGACCTGTAAAATCCCAACGATTTCCACTCAAGTACAAATGCATATTTCCCCTAAATGTCCTGGGATTACTTGTGTTGTCACGAGTGACCACACTTTATAGATGAAGCTCAAAAAATCAGAGAATCTGCTGAATATTGGACATTGCATTGACCCTAAATTGAGAATAAAACAACCTTATTGCATGTACTGTAGCACTCTGGAAAGCAAAAACAATTACAGCAATAGTTTCATTGATTTTATTTTAGCTTTAAAGCTTAGTATATACCAGTTTACCAGATTAACGTAAACTTGTTTTTGCAGAGAATATTCCTATAATGGCGTGTTGTACAATATTATGCATGACGCAATGAATAATACTGACAAAGAATAAGATGCATGGAGATCTGGTTCCTAGAAGCTTTAGACTTTTTTTTGGCATTTATGGGTGACATCAGCTTGTTTGTTGTCGTGAGAACAAAAAGTATATGTAGAAAATGTTTATGCAAAGTCACAAAAGCGGCTGGTTTTTTATTTTATACAAATACTTTGTGAACTGAACTTGAATTAACTAACAACATGACATTTTTATTCAAATTTGAAGATTGAAAAAGGTGAAAAATGTACTTTAGAAATCTTAAAAAGATTTATGCATTATATGAATTTTCAAACATTTTTAATAATTTTTCTTGATCTTTTTTTAAATAAGAAAGTAAAATTAAAAATCTGACATCCAAAGTAAATTGTTTACATAAAACACAGGAAATAATCCAGGTAAAACTGGAATTTCAAATGAAAAGACATTTTTAAAAAAGTGTAAACATTGATAGTTTTAGAACTTTGTGTTTAATATTACTTGATTAAAGAAATGTTTACATACAACAGAGCATTAGTGCCACCATAAAAATAAAAGCTATAAATCTATGAGAAAAAAGTCATAAAATTACTTTTTTCTCATAAAATATGAGAAAAAAGTCGTACATTTACCAGAATGTAGTCGTAAAATTATGAGGAAAAAAGGGTCACATTCAGGAATAAACTCATGAGTAAAAGTTGATATTTTTATATGTTGTAAACTAAAAATTTACAGAATAAAGTAATAACATTATGAGTCAAAAGTCTGTTTAAAAAGAAAAGTTGAAACAAAAAAATAACAAATATTGTATTTCAGTATAAGAAACACAATGCACATTGTAAGCATTTACTTCAGCAGTGGTTACATAAATCAGGACATACTAAGTAATTTAGTGAGTCAACTTGTTTTATTATAAGTATGGGGATATTGAAAATAATTTAGAGGAAACTGGACCTCTATAGAAGAAGATTTTTGACCCACAATGAGTGGATCTCCAGTGGGCCATCCCTTAACGCCGTCTGCAGTATAGTTGCAGAAATCCCAATAAGTTATTAATGAATGAAAGAAATGGTTTATTTCAAGCAATCAGGTAATAAATAGGCACATATTACATAATCAAACTATAGCACATAGATTCCTAGACTTGAAAAGCCTAATGGCATCACCATTTATGGCTGCATTAATGGATTTAGTCGGCATGTAATTTTGATGGAGGTTTACACCAACTACCCTACATTTTTTAAAAGAGCATCACCTTTTTTAATTACAACTTTTTTCTCATAAATTTATGACTTATTCTCATAAAATTATAACTTTTTTTTCTCAAAAATGTTTTTTTTTTTTTTGAAATTTACAACTTTAATCTCATAAAAGTACAACTTTCTTTGTCATAATTTTACAATTTATTCTTGTAAAAATTACTTTAGTCTCATAATTCTACCCATTTTTTTCTTTAATCACAACTTTTGTCTTAAAAATATGCATCTTTATAGTAGTAGTATCGCAACTTTTTTCTCATTAATTCTTTTAAAATGTTGAGGGTTTTTTTATAATGTCGCGACTTTATTCTTGTTAGTTCCTTTATCTTTTTATTTTCATGGTGAGGCTGAAACTCTGTAATTACGTCTTTGAAGAGAAATTTAAAATTAAATCACTTTTTGTTGAATTTTCTGAGAATTTTCTGTAATTAAAACAACATTAAATTTATTTTCAAGTAAATTTCACAATTTAAGAAATGTATTACTCAAACAAGTCAGTCTGATTCACATAAAAGAAAACATAATTTAAGAAAAATATATAATGATCTGACTGGATGAAAGGAATATTGACCGGTGAGCTACATCATTTTTAAATAGACTTTAAAAAGTTTTTGCTAATTTTTTTAAAGACCAAATAATACATTTGGAATATCTGAAGTAGCTAAACATCAAAGACATAAACAGAAAAACTCATTTAAAAAATGTTTTTCCTTTTTTTTTTGGCAGTTGTGACTTAACTTTTTGTTCTTTCGACAAACCACGCTATAGTAAAGACCCAATACTTAGGTGTGCTGTTCTGACAGTGTTTACAGATAATCGTGTCCGTGTGTTTTCTCCTTATCTTAGCTGAAACTGGAATGTTTCCCTTGCATGCGAGAGACAATAGCAATAGGAGCTGTAGATAGTTTTTCTCCCTACTGCATTTAAGCATTTATCCTACTCAGTATTTGCGTTGGACGGACAAAACCAATTAAAGATAACCAAATTCCATCACTGATGATGAAATGCTGTTGGGAATTGTTAATACCGAGTCTGTTGCATAGATAAATCATATTCATATTTCTTATCTTCTGATCAGGTTTGTGTTTAAATGATACAGCCAGTACTTTCTATACTACAACAGCATGATGCCAGTACCTGCCTGTTTTTGTTTTTTTTTACAGTGTGAATGCACATGTATGTTTTAAATGTATGAGACCTGTGAATGAAAATGCTCTTTTGTGTTTTTTGTACGTTTGCATCCCTGTGATCTGGCCTCGTGTTCATAGAAGCGGCGAAAGTTATACACACACTCACACACACCTCCGTCGGATCAGTTTTTATTCTTTACCTGTGCAGCTGCATTCCTGTACGACCTCAGTCACGTTTGTTCACCCCAACGTTGCATGATACATGTTGACGGGACGTAAGCCAAATGAACAGAAAATAAAGCATGTTGAGAAAGAAATGGCACTTGGTTTTGGGTGTTGCAGCTGACGCTGCTCCTCCACACACAGCTTTATTTTTTATTTAGACGTTTTGGATGATTTTTTTCCAGCAGACATAAAAGTAAACTATTCCCGAAGGTTGTGCATTGTTCACAGTTTAAAATGTTTGCTTAAATAAAAAGCCTAAAAGACCAAATTAATAAAAAGGAATAAAAGAAAAAATCAAGCGTATCAAAGAATTATTCATCCTTGAAAAAGAAAAAAATGATCTATTGACTGGTGAACAGTCTTCAGCGGTAAAGTGTCTGCTGAAGCAAATGAACAAAGTGCATCAGAGATGACTGCAAAAAATATATAGAAAAAAAACGGGACAATAAGAATTTGACATTAAAATACAATAAAAACTTGTATTATATTAGGGAAAAATTCTAAAATATATTAGCTGTGTTGTTCTTTTTGTTGAAAAAATGGTTGCTATAAATGTTTTTTTAATCTGTGCCATAGAGCGCACAGAATTATTAGGTAAGGTACATCGTCAATGAACGGTGTATTTTTAAACTTATGTCATATGTAAGGCACATCAAACTGTGTGTACATATACTGTATATACAGTGCTCAGCATAAGTGAGTACATCACTCTACATTTTCCAGTAAACCATTAGTGTCCTTACAGTATTTATCTTTTCTATGAGACACATGAAAATTTCAGTGTGATAAAACATATCCCTGTGGAAAGTTTGGAAATTGTTATTATGCTCATTAATCTGCTGATTGGCACTTTTTAAAGAGGGTGTAGTTATTTATACTGAGCACATTTTATATATTTCCCCATATTTGGGGGGGTTAGTGGATACTCCAAATATGCGAATACAGAGAACGCCCCACCGATGGAATCAGTTACCAATACAAACTCATCAAAAACACTTCAGATCAGATTTTGTTAAAATAAAAGATTATATTTAAAAAAATCGGTGTATTGCTCAACAAAAATATATGTTTTTTTCCTCTGAATGAGCTGAGGCCAAATACTTGGAAAGGAGGCGCTCCTCTCATAGGGGGGCAGTGGGGCGGTGTCTGCACTGCCCTAAGTTTATGCTGTAAAACCCTTGGTTTGTATAAAAATGTATTTTTTTCTTTTGCAACAACATTTTGCCTTTTCTTTACTGCCATCAACCAATAAGAGAGACCACGGTTTAGTGTCATTGATCCTCAAAAAATTTATTTGGCTTTTCTTTCACCTACAGAAGCTAATTTATTTTAAGCTTTTTCCAAGACAAGATTCTATGAACAAAAAATGGAAAGATATACACAAAAAAATATTAAAGCATTATAGAAAGACCTTCCAAATGTTACAAGCTCTTGTCAAATTTTAATTTAGTGGAAAAATCAAGTCATGAAGCAAAAATAATTTAAAAAAAATCTGTATTATGGACTTCTGGGTCCACAATACAGCCAACATATTGCCAATAGGTAAATATGCTGTTATTCACCTGGAACATTGATGTAACATTCTACTTTTAACTGGAGTTGTTTGTGGGTCATCAAGCCCTCTGAAGGTTGACTGTCATCTTTCACATTATTTTTACCTGGAAGTGAAACCAAGAAAGTCCATGATGGGTTTGAGACACGTCTTTGCAGCCATTTGGTTAAAAATGTGAAGGAAAGAGGTCACTTCTGCTGACATTCATTTGCTCAGTCTCACGTGTTACCTAATACGTATGTGAGCTCATTGTAAGGGATGTCTTGAAGTTGAGTCATAGCGACTGGGCTGCAAATCTTCCAGTGGGGAAAGATTCTGTTCACATTTACATCCTCCAGTTGGGGTGTTCCTACTAATGGATGGTTCATTAAAAGTAAACAAAGAAGAAAAACCATCTCTCCCCCCACCCCCCACCCCCATCTCCATCACAGGGCCATTAGTTGTGGTTGAACTGGAGTTTTGGTGTTCTTAGGAACTAATGAAAAGGCAGCATTGCAAATAGGTGAGAAATTGTGTGTGAGGCCTTTGCTTCTGTTGAGGGCATTGACTGTAAATAAAGATGGACAGAGCAACTGTGACGTCAGCCACAGGAAATGCCTTACCTCCAGCTCCAGCAAAATGAAGACAATTTAGTCGCCATTTTTCAACAATATGGGCGCCGCCATTTGAAGCCAGTCAACAGTGATTGGCCCGGGTCAGTCCGAGTCAACATTTCTATGGCAACTGCATTCGCCAATCATGAGTGAGCTTGTTTGAAGTCCACACCCCTTCAAAGGGGAGTCATTTCACTCTGGGTCCTCTTTTTTGTCTGCCTTTAATGAGTCATTCAATTGCAGGGATGTTGAGCCTTGTTTCCACTGAGCGGCGCGGTCCACTACAGTCCAGTAAGGAGTGAGACAGTACGGTCCAGTAAATTCTGGCGAGCGTTTCTACTCAGTTAAACCTCTCTTCCACTGAGCGCTTTGCTTTTATGGCACATGTGTAGTGTAGACCACTAGCGTGCCACTACTTCACTCTGTATCACACATTTGCCAAAGGCTGGCGAGAAACTGTTATGTTTTAGATGCGTTTCTCCTTTTATTTGTGGTTGACCTTTTCTTTTCTTCCTCTCTGCAGGCTGACTGTGGCTCCTCCCAGCTGATCTCCACCCTCTCCTGATCTCTGTGGAGGAGTCCACAGCTGTCTGCACTTAGTTGATTTAGTTTGCTCGCTATTTAAGCTGAGGTCCTCCTGTGTTTGGTGTTGGTTCGTCTTGTATGGTTTCCCCTGTGCTCTTGAGCTTTTCTAGTTTATGTATTTCTGCAGCTCCTTTAGTTTTCCCTCTGTTGAGGTGATTCTTTGTTATTAAAGACTCATTTTCGTTAACCTGACACTTAGTTTGGTCCCTGCATCTGGGTCTCTGACTCCTGATCCGTGACAGAAACGTTTGCAGTTCCAGCGCAGACCAGCCCTTGCTGTTGTTTGTAGGCATTTTCAATATAAACTCATGGCCAAAAAGTAGACAGGGAACCACAAAACCTGAGTGCTTACAAACGTTGTAGTAGTAGTTGGATTAAATGAATGCTATATTGGCACTTTCTAATGTCATCATCACTTTCTGCCAATCAATGGGGTCTACAGCGGCTCTGCCCCAACCATTACATTAAATGAGTAATTTTTACAATAGAAACATTCAAAATACTGGACCAGTTCGGACCGTACCATAGTGGAAATGGGTCTTTTGGTCCCCTTCCTGTGAATACAAATGTGAAGTGAATCCTTCACCTCTCAGACTGATGACGCCACTTGGATATGTGGCAAAACATTTCAAGGAAGACGATTTGAATGAGTCAACTTCAAGACAACACCAACTGGATGAATGCGAACCGTTCACCAACAAGTTATAAAGAATGCTTTTATTTCCTCCTGAGTCCAGGATGGAAAAGACATAGACTTGTTCTGTAAACATTTACATCAAAAGTTCACACCTTCAACTCATGTGATCATTATGGACTTTTTACTGGAGAATTTGGGTTTTTAAAGCTTCATTTTTGCTTTAAAGGAAACAAATGAAATATACATAAATACAACAGTTTTTATTCATCAGGATTTCAACATGTTAGGGGTCTTTTGTTTCAGCAGGCATTTAATAGTGTAATCTAAAATACTGTAATGTAAATACACACAAAGAAACGCTGCTTCTAACAATGTTTACTTGTGTTAAATATTTTTGTGTTTTTTGAAATGCATGCTGGGTTCAAAGTAAAAACACTAAATAAATTATATGAATAGATGCCTGATGATATTCTATGTTTTGTGTCTTTCAGATATTTGTACTTTTCTATTTCTCCTTTCACAAAATGTGTTATGTAAAATAAAAAGAGTCAACAATAGAAACAAAAAGATGTAATTGGAGAATAAAAGGAGGCATAAAAAGATGGAGGCAAAGTGAAGCTACGTGAAAGGAGGCAGACGGCTAGCACAGGCTGTGCATATTTCATGGCTGCCACTTATCATAAGAGTCTTTCCATGATAGGAAAGCCAGGGTCTGATAACTTCAATGAAATAACGCAGAGAGCATGGCCTACATACAACGCTGCCGAGCCACTCGGCTTCATCTCACCGCCTCTAAAGCTGTTGGAAATCCACCGCCGCTGCTGCTGCGACTGGCTTTACTTTTAATAACTGTGTCTTGTACCGTTTACTTCCTGTAGAACACCCCAGTGTTAACAAGCAGAGACATAAATTAGATGCAGTGGTTGTGACTGAGTCGTTGCATAACATTGATGGGGACGTCAGTAATCCACAAGGAGAGCTGCTGCAAGTACTGGATGAAAGAACAGAGATCCAATAATCACCCACATAAGGAAGTAAAAAGCATGCACTTTATAAAATGATGTAATTTTGAAGGAGTTTGAGGTTGACTAATTATAACAACAGTGAGGTAAACTATTGAATTATGGTTGGTACACTCAGTGTGAACAATATGCAGACTGTTGTGTAGTGGTCAAATGTGTTTTAAGGTTAAACCGCATGGTTTTTCTCTGCGGGTTTGAATTATCTTGTGAGCCAAAGAAAATTATAAAGATTTATTCAAATTTATTCTTTTATATCTTTATTAGCATTAGAAACCACTATTCTGAGTGATTTATTTGTTTTTAGCTTTCTTACATATACAGTACTATTAAGCTTTTTAACCAAAAATCTCATTTAAAAAAACATCTGTGCTTATGTGTTCAGCTAAAGACACATTTAAACGATGATTATGGGCTTAAAACAAGGGCTTTAAGTTTTAAAACTGCAACTGCGCATAAATCAAGTTTTAACATGCCGCAATATAAATCTTCCAAAAAATTTTGCATTGCAAATCTGTAAAAAGAGATCTGCATGCCCCTAAAAAATATTTGTATTTGCGAAATAATCTCAAAGTTTTTTTTTTTCACGAATTTTTTGGAAGAAAACTTTTCAGTATGATGAAACCTGATTGCAGTTGTGATTGCGAATCCATTCGGTTGCAGTTTAAGGGCCTTATTATAACCCCATAGATCACTTCTAAAGACGAGTTTATGTAGATGTGCATTTCAGATTTCCACGTTCAAACTTCTCACATTCATGCACCACTACGCAAGTTTTTATGTCCGTTTTAGGGCTCTATGTGCTAATCAGAGTCCCTGATTGGTCAAAAATTCAACTGGTTCAACTTTGACCAATCAGGGATTCTGCAGAAAAACTGCTGTTCAATTACTGTGTGCTTCCAACACTTTGAGGAAGAAACCATAAACAGGACCTCAGCTACGTTCACACCGCTCTCACCAACGTGGATTCAAGTAGCCACTTCCAATTAAATGTCTGTAAATACATGTTTCAGAGTTCCGTGTTCACACTATGCAAATTTTCGTGAGTGTATCTGGGCTCTACGTACAAAAGCTTGTGTCTAACCTGCTTTAAAGGTTAAACCAGGTTGTGATTTCACTAATCAGGGTCTCTGATTTGGTAGTAGCGTGTGGTAAGCGTCCATTTTCATAAACAGAAATGAGAATCATTTGAAAATTAATCATAAAGGAGAAATTAATAACTGCAGTTAGTAATTAAATGACACGGTGTCTTTCATATATTAGAATAGAGCTGTGGAAGAAAAAACCTGGAGCAAGATTTGCAATATTTGCACCACTCTAACATTTTTCGTCAAGCCTCCTCCAACTGTGCGTTAGCATATGCTAAAAGCACGTTCAAGAACCCTTGTTCACACACGCCTGGTGTGAACGTAGCATTAAATACCCACCAAAACCTTTGGAAAAAATAAAACCTTAATACTTTTTGGTCCTTGCTATGTTGTGACTATTGAGTTTGCAGTTTTAAAAAAAAAAAATTTCTCCAAAAAGTCAGAAAAGTTGAATATTTATTTTATTTTTTGAACTAATGTTGCCCTGCAACCAACTAGTAACCTCTAGGGTATCCCCCCTGACCCAACAGTAGCTAGGATAGGCTCCAGCAACACAGTGACCCAGAAAGGTGTTCATCTGGTTCAGTAAATGGAGGATATCTTCAATTTTACAAAGACTGACTTCAGTGTAGCATACAAATCGTTTTGCTACAAAGATTTGGGTTTTAGAAATAATTTTAAAGATATTTATGTTCCATGAGGAGAAACATTTCTGCATACATTCTTTTGTAGTAATTTGATTTTAATAATTGACGTACATTTTTAAGATCAGAATCTTTTATTATCGTTACAATATACATTGTAACGAGAGTGGTTCACAGTTGCAAATAATCAGTTAACTATGTGTTTCATTTATCACCATTGGGGAACATAAACTGAACCCACTGCTACCTGATATAATCAGGAAAGCTCTACCGGCCAAGTTTGAGTGCGCCTGCAAGAAATTTGGCTTTGGTGTGTTATGCTCTCACGTAAAAAGTCAAGGCAAACAAGAGAAAAGTATAAATAGTTGTATATTTTTTTAAAAAAGGAAGAAAATATACCACATTTAAGTCAGTTTAAGATGGCTCTTGTTTTTGTTTTTACTGGTCAAGAGGGAGAAGCTGTATTTGTGGTGAGTGGTCTTGTCATATATTATATAGTAATATAATCTGGTAACGAGAAAGAAACATTTTCCTTCATACATAAAAGCACATCCTTCCACATAAATCAAGTCATGCTGTTACTGCTTGTAAACCATAATCAGAGACTCCAAAATTTGCAATATCTTGAATCAGTTTTGCAATCTATGACATTATGTTTGTTACTGATGCTCCCCTTTAACAAAACCATTTTCCCATCTTTTGCATAACCTAAACAGGAGCAGCCCTTTTTACCAGGATTATTAAAATATTTTTGTACTTAATAGTTTGGCATTTAGGAAAATACCAACTGTTTTTTTTTTCTATTGTTTTTTTGAGTGTCAGGGAGGCTTAGGGTTAATCAATAAGGTGGATAGAGTTGGCTGGAAGTGGATGATTAGAAAAAGACGAAAAGAAGGACGATAAGAAAAATTTGAATTATGTTGTTTAATTTTATGGTGGCTTAATACCCTCAAATGCAAATTCTGGGAGTTTTTGGCCTCTTTCCGAAAAACTTTATGCTAGTTGTACCAGTTTTCACCAGCTTTGTGTTAGTATCCACCCTGAGAGTGGAAGGTCATGAGTTCAAATCCAGGCAATTCTAAAATTGGGACATAGTGCCTTTCTGTTTGTGGATTGAGGAGGTTAAATCACCAAATGGTTCGTGAGCGCAACTGTGTCTGCAGCTCACCCCTCCCCCAGAGGATGGGTCAAATGTAGAAGATAAAATGTTCCACACTTAGAGTGTGGGACTTGAGCTTTGGCATCATGTTTTGAATTTCTATACATTCATGTTAATGATGCTATCTCCTTTACGTTAAGAAAAAAATGTAAGTATAGCCTCCACTCCTTGTTTTTACTCTATACTGTCATTGTAGTCCATATTTATTTTCTAGAAATATATTTTGAAGTATAGTTCAGACCTTCTGTAATGGTAAATTGCTGCACATAAGCTGTGTAAACTTTGTATTTGACTTGATGTAATAGCCCATGTACACAGTAAGCTGCAGCCCTGCTGGAGTGTGTGTGATAATTAATTCTGAATGTTGCAGACCCCAAATTAAAGCCAGTGGCTTCCTCACAAAGCCGCCTTCTCTTATCAGCCCCAAACAGGTCAGCGTTCGATCCCGCCTTTCATTCGCCCTCCTCTCCTCTTCACCTCCCTTTTCCTCATTGCCTCCCACTCTTCTCGCATCCTCAGCTGACATGGGCTCGTCTCCCGCTAATCCTCTCGTTTCTGAAAAGAGATGGGCTGAGAATGAGAGAAAGGGAGATGGAGGGGAGAAGAGGGAAGTGTTGGGAAAAAGGGAGTAGGAAGCAGAGGTTGGAGGAGGCCACAATCGGAGGTCCGGGAGTCATGTTTTTTTTCTTTTAAAGCCACTGCCTGTGGAACACAGTGAAGTGAAAACTAATTGTGTGTGTTTGCCCTAATGCCTTTGTTTATTCTGAGCTTTCTATCTATGAATCTTCACCAGGGGCCACAGATATTTATCTCACCGCCTGTCCTATGCTTCATCTCCTCTTGCACTTTTTTTTTCTTCCTCTTTCTGTGCCTCACAGCATTAGCTGCTACTCAAGTAATGGAACGCATTATGATCTGGCCTATATGGCCAGCAGCTGCATGCATATGCATGTGTGAGTGTGTTTGCACATGTATGTGCATGCTACAAAAATAACTGTGCATGTACAGCAGCACTATGCAATGTAAACGATTGTTCCTTGGTGTTGTTGGAGAGTAAAAACCACAATTTCCAGCCAAATAAAATGTACATTTCACATATATAAGAACACAGGAAGTAACTTTTTGACTAAATTAAAAAATAAACATTTGTGTTTACTTTAAAAGGAGTGAAAATCACAACATTGAAATGATTCACCCAATTTTGAAGCAAAAGAAAATGTTGGTAGCCATTTCTAATGGGATAGCATAATGAAAAGCTGACCTTTTCATGTCTGTGAAAGGCAAGTTACAGAACGTTGGCTTTCAGATTACAGTCACTGCAAGATCCTTACAAGATATGAATGTTAAAAATCCACCGGGCAAAAGCTGGGAAGCATTTCTCTGAAGTTGAATTATCAGTCTTCTACCAGAGGTGGTGTTACAACTTTATAATTTTTTTTTTTTTTTAGGAAAATCAAAAGAAAAGAAAGAAGTATAAATAAAAGTATAACTTTATTAAGAAACAATAATGTACTCAAACATATTTTGTTGCTGAAATGCCTAAAAAACGGGGTGCTTGGCAGGTCACTTGTTACTTTGGGTAGTTTTCATCTGAGGGATGTATTTGTTATTGTAGCATTATTGGCATTGTAGCATAATTGAAATTGCTAACAAATGCATCTAAAATGATGTATTTATTAGCATTGTTGCAACTGAGCTAACTGTCATGACGCATTGATGAAACGTTCATGCAGATACGGTTTAATGGAAAAGTTTGCTAAAGGAATTGAGTTATGAGGAAAAAGACAAAGAAGTCTAAATCTTTAGCTAACAGCTATGGAAAATAAAATGTCCCGTTTTCATCATAAAACAAATGCAAGCTAAGCTAACATCTCCATGATCAATGAGTTATCTAGGAGACGCTACATGAGGCGGTGCCATATTGGAGAGGTCTGTAAATAAATAATGGCTTAGCGGATGCAGTAAAATGACCATAAAATGCTTAATTTTTGTCCGATTTAAAAAAATGAAAAAACTCTGTCATAAAAGTGAGACCCAGACTGTTGTAATAATGTTTTTGAACAAAGTGCAACAGATGTAGTGCGGTTTCAACTTTGGGCACAGTGCGTCTTGTGTATATGTGTTGGGCAACGCAACATATCCTGAGTTCAAAGACCCAAACTTTGGCAAAGATGAAGCACTGCGTCAACCAATCAGGGACTCAGTTTTGGGTATGTGGCATGTTTAATGACGCAATCGGTGGGTGGAGTCCAAAACCAACACTAGGGAGAACCTAATCGTTCCCCTCCTGAACTTTAGGGTATATCTCTTAAAAGCATTAAGAAAAAAAAAAATGTCCTTTAATTTTATTCCTACTTGTATTTTTCCCTCATTGAACTTGAGGGAGTCAACAGAAAGTCAGCAAACTGGGTCACAGAGACAAAGAAGTATCGTTGAAAGCGGCCGTCATTCAGATGCAGCTCCTGCTGCGAAGCTCACCTCTGAATGATCTCATGAACCCAGACATGGTTATGTAATTACTGATGCTTTTGTGGAACTTTTCAAAATAAGAAAAACTGCTCTCTCATCATCATCTGTCTTACCTGCATTGTAAATGATATATACACAAACACTGTTCCATGTAGTGATCAGGCTAAAAACATTTTGTTGTAGCTCCTGGCACAAACATCTGGGGCGTCAAGTTTTGGGACATGTATTTGGACAGGAATCAAGGAGCAAAAATGCTGTGTGTCCAGATAGAGGCATCTATTTGACACACGTGGATTTATCTATACATATACATTTCTATAGAATGTTCGTTACTTTTACACTGCATCTTTGGAATGGGCCAACATGCATTGCTGAGTGAATTCCAGTATGGCGCTAACACGGCATGTTGTTTTGAGCATGTTCAAGCCTTATAGCATGTCCCAACTGTAGAATTATCACTCTTTCTCCATGAATATTCATTTAAACATGTTGCATTTTCAGTCAAGTAGGTCTAGTGTGCCCTACTTAAGAGTGGGGCCCCTGTATAATCATGGCCAAGCTTGTGAGGTGGGTCAGCTGTGACAGATGTATTCCAGTGGATGAAGAGAGGGCCTCCTCAAGGTAGGAGATGAAACACTGGTTTCTCTAAATCTCATGGCCTTTCATGTCCTTATGGGTGTAAACTTTATTCTCAAATATTCTTTCTGTAAATATTCATTTGTTTCCTGGTTATTTTCTTCTGTCTTCATTCACTCTTTGTCGTAAGATTCTTAATTGTCTTGACCGTCCGTCATCTGTATGATTTACTTTCATAGATACTCTGCCTCTAGAAGAATTCTGTAGCTATCCCCACCATACTTATTGCTGAACGAAATAAATGAAGGAAAGTGTACCAGTAGGGGAAAGGAATGGGTCGATGAAAGAGTTAACAGTAGATGGGACGGGCTCCAGCAGCCATGTGAGCATGAAAGGCTTTAAGCAGGTCAAGAACATGTCATGTGAATGAACAGAATAGACAAAGGAAGAGTATGGGCAATTGGTAGGAAGAGGAGATAGAGAACAGAGACTGAAGGAATAGTAATAATAATAATAATCCTTTAATGGCCAAAAAAAAAGTACAGTTTACATCAGCCTCCGCAACATTCGTTCAAGAAGCCTCTTCCAATGGCAAGTCTATGCAAGTTTTGGGTTCAAAACTCTTAGGTTCATGCGGAGCTATTTTTAAGATTGTCTCTTTTTTTTTAGCTCTACATACAAAACTTTTTGCCTTTGAACATGCATTCCAGGTCAAACCAAGTCGAATTTTGACCAATCAGAGACTCAGATTTGGTGATGACATCTTTTTTATTAACGGAAGTGCCAAAAATAGCTCATGAAGGAGAAATTATAATTTCGGTTATGTCTGGCCGTAGCTATATGACACCAAAGCCGAATTTCAATTCTTTACCCTACCTCTACAGCTTTTCCCTACCCCTACATTAGCCCTCTGAATAGAGTTGTGGAAAAATGGTGTCTTCAGATTCTGTTTCAGACCACACTCGTGTGAAGAAATGCGTTTCTCCTCTGCGGCACAGCTGAGCGCGGAACACCCTCACCGCGGAGGGCTCGGCATCCCTCCGCAGCGAGAGTTATCCCTTAGAGTTAGTTAGTTTTTTTAAAAACTATTTCGGACACCTCTAACCCTAAAATTGGGGGTATGGGCAGAATGCGGATTCGGCCCAAGTCTTTCATAAATTGGAACAGTCGTGAAGAAAAAGCCTGGAGGAAGATTTGTGAGATTTCGACATTTCAAGCTTCTTACAACTGTTGGTGGCGGACATGTGCTACTAAACAGTAGCAAAAGGAAAAAAAAAAAAGAAGCCCAAGAATGCGCGTTCTTGAACATGCTGTACATGCCTGGTGTGTAGCTCGCTTAACATGCTGGCCTTGACTCCATCTTAGCTTCTCTAAACTCTCCTTTCCTCAGCTGTTTGTTCTCCAGCCACACATTACTGTTAGCACATGTAACATTTGTGACCCAAATAACCCAAAGTCATGAGAATGTGTTGCTCTGCGTGCCTGCACGAGTGTATGAAAGAGAGCGAGCGGGTGAGGGAAAAGGCACCCACACACTTTTTCACAGCATCTACAGCACCCTTCCCCATGCACTAACATATTTCTCATCTCTAACAGCCTGTTTGCTCGCTTGCTTCTCTCGCTGCCCCAGAAAAAGCCTCTACTACTGTTACTACACATTTCACCTCCCACGCTGTGTCACAGCCGCCTGCCCTCCCATGGAAGACTTTCAGACGTCAACTATCACAGAAGGAGGCAACTGGATTTACCAGAGACACAGTAACACTTTAAAAAATGTCACATAATGGCAACTTTTTTGGGGGTGGAGGGGGCAATTTGGGATATTTGCCTACTCAAAATAAGTTCAAAATAAGAGCATTTATTTGTGTTGTTTTCCTGTTCACATGATGTAAATGTTTGCTTTATTTTATTTCTGATTTTCTAAGTAGAAATTCACAGTATTTTGGAAAAAAAAAATTTTAATGGTTTCTTTTTCTGTTCAAAAAAATGAAAAATATCCCATCACCAAAAAAGAAATAGTAAGTTTGTAAAGAAGCAGAAAACATCCTAGCAACTTTTTTATTTTTACAGTTTTTTTGTGATAACGAGATTATCAAAAATACACCACAGTGTCCCTTTCTACTTTACCGCACTGAGACACAGAGACTTAAAACAGATTAAGTCTAAAGCAGAAGAAGACACTCCACAAAAGTTAGATTTTAGTCTAATTTTTGTTTTATTAATGAATCTACGTTCCTCAAACATCTTAATTCCATCTCAAGCGCCAGTCCCCTCCTTTTATTTCCCAGGTAGAATAACAGAACCCAGGGCCGACGAGCGTCTCTGTGTGGTGCGTTCACTGAGCTCCAAACATTAGACACTCCTGACATTTTTTTATGTTTATGCATTTAACCTGTTTGGAGAATTAAAAGAATGGGGATTAAAGTGGGGCATTTGAGGAGAATTGCTCCACTAACCAGGGGCGGTTCTACACTGAATGACTCCCCGGGCGAGGGCCTCCCCAGACGCCCCCCCCCAAAAAAAAAAAAAAAAAAAATTAGCTAATGGTTGCTGTCTACAATCCTATGATTGGCACATTTTTAGACTGGTTACATTATGTTTTGTCACCATCGAGTAGTTGTTTATAGTTAATATTAATCTTAAAAACTACCAACAGATTTATGAATATACCATTGCCTAAGCATAGAACCCAACATGATGAAACCAAATAATAAACTTAATGCACACAGGCTCACAACTAATCCACTTTAACAGTTAAAATCTCCAGTTAACTGGTTAAAAAAATTGAAAATGTTAAGGTTAAAGTCATGACTAACCACAAAAAAACAGGAAAAGACAAGAAAATGAAGCTTAAAACTACTTTTTATTTTGATCTTTTTTTTCTTTCTTTCTTTTGTAGCTGGACTACGTAATTTTTGAAGTAATAAATCTCAAATAAAATAAATTTGAATTTTCATTATTTTTGGTATCAACTGCAGTATTGAAACTATAGGAACATTTAAATATTTCAAATAATTGTTTTTATCTGTAGTACATGTACAAGTGACGCACTGCTGTGCCCGCTGTTCCTTTGACTTTTTTTTTTTTTATATCAGCTGCTGTACCTCACTGTCTGGGAGATGTAAACCCAGAAACCGAGATGTGCACGGATGTTTTTATCTTCAAAATAAATAAACCTGATCTCAGTATCGGCATCCATGACAAGTGCCCTCAGGCACTCATTGACACCCCTGCTTTTGTCCCCCCCCCGTACGTCCATTTAAATTGGTAGAGACCCGCCAGCCCCCCTCAGTGAAATGCGGACATATTCCAGGACTTTGGAAATACCGTGCATAATTTACGAGAAACACGGTTTTTGCTGCATATAATATGTACGATCCTGCACGGTCCTGAATGTGTTTAAATGTCTTTTCCACATCTGAAACATCCCCTGGTGGACGTAATCCTAACCTTAACCAGCATTTTTAAATGCTCCAGAGGTTGTCTGACCACGTGATCAAAACGAAACCTAAAAACCGTGTATAGTTGGGCTTGTTGGGCTTGCTGTCAGATCTGGCAGCGCAAGGAATTGTGGGTAACCATTTCTTTTGCCTGTCTGGTTAAATTGGGTTTAAGTTTGAGTTTTCATTTATGTGTTTTGTTTGACCGTTTAACACTGTTTCCATTTGTTATTTTTGGCCTGTTGTGTTTTACTTCTTCCTGCACCCTGAGTGAGAATGAGGGAGAGAATGATCACTACCCCTCTTGTTTTCATTATGATAGTGCTGAGAAAAGCAAAAGGTATGTCTGCTGTGACGAACATTACTCGGTTCGCTGGGACACAATTCTGCTTTTGGTGATGCGTTGGCATCATTCGGCGCGCACAGTCTTACTCCTCCCCTACTTTAACATACACCTTCCGCTCAGGGGCGCTTACACCACCTGGGGGCGCTGACTCTCTTGTTTCAGGCTGATCCTAACATCACACAGAAAATAAACACCACAGAGGTCCAATTTTTGTTCAAGTCGAGATGCCGCCCCCTATGAACTGCCGCCCCGGGCTACTGCCCGCACTGCCCGTGCCTAAAACCGCTACTGCCACTAACCAAACAGAGACTACCAAAAAAAAAAAAAAATTGGGGGGCGTTTTCTTTTGCTTTTGTTGAGAGTTGTCGGTGTGAGCTGTAAGGTGTTGGTTATGGCCTGTATTAACCACAAAATAAAGATACCGGTACTTTTACTACACTGATCAAGAAAGTGACTACAGTGAGTGGTTATGACAAGTTTTCTTTTATAATAGTGGAACCTATGATTCATCATTTTCTGAGTATTTTTTTTCTCCTACATCTACTCAAACCTTCTGTCCGTCGTGTCTTCTACAGGGAGAAGCTAAGAAATGAGGGTTAATAATGCATGGCTGGAAGCAGCCTATGTTTGGTTTATTTTAGGAACCACAAATGCTTGAGAAGATTGAATATGATTCAGTTTTAGCCCTTAAAAAACAATTTGTGCATATTTGTGCTAGTGCTAATGATTCTAGTTATATTTTATCTTGAAGGTTTTTGTTGTAAATAAATCCTGTGTGTTAACAAAAAAATAAATATTGCTATTTAATTGACGCATTTGTGATGATTTGAGATTAACTTATAAGAACCCAAACCCATTTTTTCTAAAACAAAAATAAAAAAAAATATACATTTGTGGGCCATAAAATGCATTTGTGATGTTTTGTGTTAGACTGATTTTACCATGGGTTTTTGGGGGTGAAATCAAAATGCTTGGCCTTTAATGACAAGGAGATAAAATGCTTTCAAATGTGTTTTTTTATCATTATTATTGGACAGTTCAAACCCCCAAACCAGCAAGCGCAAAGCTACACACAAATAACAGGCAATTTCCATTCTGAGACTTGTGAACTATGTTCTTGTTTGGAAAGGTCCCCTCACACCTTATCTGTTCAACAAACATATTTTCCAGTCAAAAGGCGTCAGAAATGTGTCTTTTGTACTTTTTTGTAGCTGTTTACAGAACAAACCCTCACATTCAGACTACAGAAATATGCCATTTTTGCATTTTAAAGATAAAGAAAAATGTGGAATGCCAAGTGCAGAATACAGACAGTCTCGTATTTGGTCTTTAAAAGTTCCCCTTTTTCTTTCTCCATCTCAATCCATCCCACTCTCCACCATTTCCTTTCACTCCTTCGCTTCCCTCCCTCCATAAACTCCGTTTGCAGAGAAACCGTCGCGACACCTGTAACTTTGACAAGGAGTTCACCAAGATGCCAACGGACCTGACGCCAACAGACAAGCTCGTCATCATGAACCTGGACCAGGACGAGTTCCTCGGTTTCTCCTACACCAACCCAGAATACGTGGCTCCAGCAATTTAGCACAGGAAGGCTTCAGGACAAACTTTAAGTCTAAAAGTTGCTGTTACTTTGTGTGTGCACTTTGTAAATCTTTGCATCACATTTTGGTTCGTCTTTGCCAACAGAGGGGTCGCACCGCACAAAACGTACAGTTGATTTGACTTTAAGGGAAGGGCAATTTAAATGAAAATAATACATAAAATCATTCAAGAAAGCACAGACTTCACCTTTGAGTTTCAACTTTTATATCATTACCCATGATGCCGCTGTGGCTCTGTAAAGTTTTATATACTTTAGTGTCTTTGTAAAAATGTACAAATCAGCACTGTGGTGTCTGTAGTTAGTCGGGTTTCAAAGGCTTTTTCTGCCGTCCGGACATGCAGTGCGAGCAGCCCCAATTAGACTTGTGTTCGTCGACCGTTGTCCTGTGCTTCAGCAGGCTGGGACGCTGCCACGCGCCTCATCCGGCATCCATCACACACTCAGACTGAGCATCTGCCCGTGACATGGAAACGTTTGCATCATTTTTTTCCCCTCATTTTCTGCATCACAACCACATTTTTCTAGTTTTTCTATATTTGTGGACGGCAGTGTTTTTAGTCACATTCTCGCCAAAGCAGCAGCAGAATCTCTTTAAGCCATTTGTCTTTTTTTTTTAATCCGCCATGCGTTAGGTCATGTGTTGAAGTTATGTTTGCATCCATAAACATACCGCTATGTAAGCTTGTAGTTGTATGACTCTCGTCTGTAAAAACCAATTATTTATAAGTGAATCAGGCTTCTGGCTTCAAGCCGCATCAATGATAATGCTGACAAAGTCACTCTGTTATGCACGCACAACACACACACACACAAGAAAGCAGTCCCATCCATGACTGAGGGTTGAAATTATTAGTTGAAGCATAAGAAGGCGCAGATTGACTTTAAAATGTTCCAGCCTGGAGGCACATGTGACATGTACTGTTGGTCCACTGCACAGACTTGGATATTTTACCCCCTTTTTATAAATCAAGACAACATTTTCCACAACATTGACAGTAAAAAAAAAAATCTTTCACTTTTTTTTTTGTTTTTTTTACATTTTGTAAATTTCAATAAGTATTATTTGTGCTTGATAGACTTGAAAATGTATCTCGACTTGCTGTCATTTCCAACAAAGACCCCTCAACTGTTTCACCGCTTCCTTCCTTTTTGGGCCGACGGTTTTGGAATCATGGAGTTCAGACATGCACCTCAGAGAATGTGAACTGCTAGTAAATTTTCCTCTGAAAACAATCTTCTGTATTAAATACATCACTTCATTCAACAGGAAGCAAAAAGTATGCACATATGCATCTTTATGTTAAATATTACAATCTACCTTTCTGAATTATAAGGAACTCTATGCATGCATGTAATAATCTCTCTTATTGTCTTTTGTTCCATATGGATTCTATATAAAGTGTTGAGCCGTGTTTGATAAATAATTATTTACACAGTAATAAATACAGTTTATGTTGCTCAATATCTGCTAAATATTATTAAAGCAACTTGTTTTTCTTTACTTATAGATAATAAGCTTCTGTTGAGTGCATAGGAGTAACAGTCTTCCATCTGGGTTGTTGCATTTTTCTATACATGAGTTTAGACATAGCAAATGAAATGTATGAGTTGCAATAGGAACAATGAATTTAAGTGTTTAATTCTGTACTCCTCAAGCTCTGTAACTGGACTCTGACACATTTCCCTATCTTCGACCTTTTCTAAGATCACACCTTTCACTCTGTCATTTTTTTTCCTTTGACCTTTCCCTCTCCTCTTTTCCCTCCCTCCGTTCCCTCCAAGCTTTCGCAGTGTCTTTCCTCATTTTCTTTCCTCTTGACCTTTTTCCCTCTCAATAGATTTTTTTTTTTCTTCATCTTGGTTCAACCTTTTCATCCTGCTCCTCCCTTAGTCGTATCATCCCTGTCTTAAGTTTACGTTTGACCCATATTTCATACCATTTTTTTTGTTTGCATTTTGCCAGCAGATGTTAGTCTGGCAAGGCTGCACAACATCTGATTTCTGCTTAGGGTTTGAAAAACCACAGAAAAAGATCTAGATTGAGTTTTCAGAGAAGTGCAAAAGCACAAAAGAAGAGGAATCTGTTCTGTGGTATAGTTAGTAGAAGAAAAAACACGTGTTGTGATGTTTTGATTGTAAAATAATAAATCTTCTTGACAAAACGTTGTGTTTGTTAAAGCTTTTAGTTTTTTATCCAGAATATATTACAACTTTTCATGCTTCAATACAAAGGATAAACAGGTTTATACATTTCATTGCTTAAGATGCTAAATTTGTTTTATTTTTGTAAAACATATATTAGAATTAAATTAAAAATCAAATTATAAGTAAGAAGAATCCTGTAGGATTCTGGCAGGATGGAGGCTAACTGATGAGATGTTGGAGTTTTTATAAAAGAGTTCATATGTTTAGTAAAAAATGTGACATAGCTGGAAATGAGGAAAAATTATTATTCATTATGCAATAATATTGAAGGAGAGTTGGAATATTACAAGTTTGGTAAGGTGAACATCCATCTGATTATCCATCAGATTAAAAAAGAAAGTTAAAGGTAGAAAACGTTTCCATTTTAGGTCATGTAGATTTCATACAGATGAGGAGAACCTGCATTTTCTCACAGTTTCATTTCAATTAGTTTAAATTAAGTTTAAGTGAGCAGTGGGTGAGGAATGTGGAATAGCGTTTGCTGTCAAGACAGAGCTGGTAGAGAAAAGGATGTTGAATCTACGAAAACAAAAGATCCATTGGAGCCCCAGAAAGGAGCTTAGGGGTACACCAAATTAGCAAGGTTATACTATAGTTGTTTTAAAGTTAACCAGGTTGTAACTTGTTATGCATTTAGTCTTTAGCCAACTAAAATATTCAGGCCTTACTCATACATAGTAAAATTAAACACATATAATATTGTGTTGTTCCAATATTTACATGCTTTCCAATTGGAGCTTCTGAAAAATCTTTTTACAAAAATTCTTATTGATGCTACCTTAGAGCAAAATATGGAAATCGTTTGACCACAAGGCAAAGTGGCACATAGTTACTTTTTTCTAAAGCTGGTATTCACTGTCTCTTTTCTTTGTTTCTTGTTTTAATTGTGATTTTGTGAGGGTTTGCTAGTTTAAGGCACAGCCTTAAATCATACATATTTGCCAGGAAAACAATGGTTCCAAAAAACTAAAAGATTTATACCTAAGAATATATAATTAAGTTGTGGGCAAGTAGGTGTTCATTAAAATGAGGAGCCAGTAGCTAAAACGTATTCTACTGACTTATTATGTAATTTAAAACACAAAGATCTGCTCTGAAGGCACAACTTTTAATGAGTTGCCTGATAGCAATGATTGGACCGCAGATGCGAACACAACCTCAGTCCCTGTGCAACTGGCATTTAGACATAGATACTGCTCCCATATACTGGGTTGGAACTAAATTCTAAGATGAGTATCAGCTTTTTCCTCTTTAGAAAGTCCAAAGTGTTGAAAGGATAGAAGCTAAAGTACACCAAGCGCTGCAGAAAAGCCAAAGGATCTCTTATTTATTTCCTTCATTGCATCTTAAAAACGTTCAAGAAGTGAGCATGACTGAAGAGCTTATTGGATTTATTTCACACTGCCTCCCTTTCTTGCCCTCTCCATTCTATCTCTCTGCCTCTGATGCAGCCCTGCAGACATTTCCATTAAGCAGACACATTTCACACCATCGGACATGTGACTTCACCTCTGTGTTAATCAGTCTCTCAACACATTTTTCATCAAATTACACACCAAAGAAGGTGAATCAAGAATTCAGGCTGTTAAATATACCACATTTTCCTCACTATATGATTATTAGACACACAGTAAATAAATTGTCTATTTTCCAACTTATGTCATTTATTCAATTATATTTTATTTATATAACTCAATATCACAAAACAATTGCCTCATCGGGCTTCATGCCGGTAATTTTACAGAAGCAAAAGGTCGGTCATAAAATATGAATGGGTAATTGCTAAACATAACAGACTAAAACTGGGTTTCCCTGCCCTTAGACCCTCCCTCCTGGTAAGGAAAAACTCAAAAAAAAAAAAAAAAAATGATTCTGGAAAAAAAGAAGAAACCTTAGGGATGCCCACATGAGACGAAAGAGTCAGAGCTAACTCCATCAGCGTGTCAAAGTTAATCACCCGTGTTCACAGTAAACTTATTTGTAGCATGATGTATGTTAGCTATGTTATAAATGTTTGCATATTTCAATACAAAGGATAACCGAGGTTTTACTTTTGTTTGCTTAAGAAGCTAAATTTGTTAAACTGACTGATACCCCTAAACCAAAGTTACGGTGACTATGTTAACTCCCAACACATTAATAAAACACAGTCTGACACCGCTACACATTATTCGCACAAGAAGCGTTAGCGTATTCACAATACCTGTAAATCCCAACCTTTTCGCAACACATGAGAAAAACAGACGGTTATCGCTAAAGCTAACGATAATGTAACAACGCTAACTCTCAAACCTGTTTGGAACCGAAAAAAACACAGTCTGACACTAATGCACAATAGCAGCACATAAAGTGTTAACGTATTCAGAACTCCCAACCTTTTAGCAACATGTGAAAAAACAGACTGATGCCGCTAAAACTAACAATACTGTGACTACAGCACTAAACTGTGCTAACTCTCAACCTTGTTAGAAATGCATAACAAATCCAAAGTCCGACACTACAACAGATTATCCATGTTAGAGTATTCACAATACCTGTAACTCCCAACCATGTCTGCAACAAGTAAGAGAACAGACTGATACTGCTAAAACAAAGGTTAATAAAACTATGCTAACTCCAGACCTTGCTAATAACACATAAAAAACACGAGATGTGTTGTGTATTCACAATACCTATAACTCCCAACCTTTTCACTACATGTGATAAAACCAGACTGATCCTGCTAAAACAAACAAACTATCAAACTTGTCATAACTCATAATAACAAACAGTCCAACACAGCTTCAGATTAGCCGCTTTGGAGTATTCACAATACCTGTAACTGCCAACCATGTTTGCAACAAGTAAGAAAAGACTTACTTGTTGACTGATTCTGCTAAAACAAACTTACACTACAAACCTTGATATTAACATACTAAAAAACAAGACAGTCCTACACTGCTGCACGTTCGCCATGTTAGAAGTGTTGGTTGTGTTGACGTTTTCACATTGCCTTTAACTTCCAGCTTTGTTTGCAAAGTTTAAAAAGACAGTGTGAAGCAGCAAAAACAAACATTGTTGTCTACACTATCTCCAAACTTTAACTCATGAAAAAACACAATCTGACGCTGCTACACATTAGCCACGTTGATGTATTTGCAACCAAATATTTTGACAGATCACCATCTCAAAAAAATAACTTTGCGATATTAATAAGGATATCCATGAGAATAAGGAGTATAGGTTTTTTTTAATTAAGGCTTTTAAGTGCAACTTATAGTCCAGAAAATACAGTACACATATTTAGCCTCTGAAAAACTCATAAATGAACTACAAAAGCGTCACGTTGTCTTTGTAGCAAAATAACTGATACAAACCAGCTAGTGGAAAATACAAAGAAGGCCAACTGGGTGTTAGAATTTATTTTACACAAATTTAAATCTTGAATATCTTTAAAATATTTAGAACTTCCTTGTGTTCAAAAATTATTTTTACTATTATGCGCGTTGAGATAGCAATGCTTGATCAATTCCACAGGCTCTGTTTGCAGAGACTTCATAAATCACAGCGCTGACACTTTAACATCTTGCCAGAGATGTGCCACATCCCCATATGTCCTCCTTCTGCCCTGAAGTCATTTCCATTCAGTAAAACACACATGAAGGAGGGAACAAATAAACAAACTCACACACGTCCAAACATCTTCACAAATGCCCAGATGCTTCATTTATTTGCCCTTCAGCTTTCAATTCTTCTTTCTCGTCCTTCTTTTAATCTGTTCGCTAACTTTTACATTTTCTTTCTTGTTTTCTCCTGATTATTTTTCTTCCCTCCTTCATTCGTCTTCCTTTCGTTTCCGACCCCAGAAGACTGGCCAGAGGCGTGTGAAGGTTCCAGTTCACTGAGCAGAAACCCTGCAGTCTGCCTCCTACTGCTTTTTATTTTTTCTTCTAGTATTATATGAAGAAGGAAGAAGAGAACAAACTGAAATGGAGATAAATGGCTAGTACTGGCTGCTTTAGTGACTGCAAACTTCATGTCCCATGATGCTTTTCTCCACAGGGGTCGTTGCTGCCTGGCAACATCAGAACCCAAAGCCAGCTGGCAATGACTTAGTGAAGTAGTTGATGCTGTGTCTTTCAGAAAAGTTTCATTCAGCAGAGGCACTGAAGCAGAGAGAACACAGAGGACAAGAAGAGAAGCTTTACTAACAAAAAAAAGGATAATTCCAAAAGTTGTTATTAGTGAGAATACAGCATACAAACGTTCATGATGCATGAATACAAATATATATATATATATATATATATATATATATATATATATATATATATATATAATATAATATATATATATATATATATATATACATGCAAAAAATGCTTTGATACTACAAAACTTGAAAAATATGGACTTAAAAGACAAATATTTGAAAATAAGAAATAGCAATCCAATTGACTTGATTAAGAATGAATGCCTCATTGTGTGTAGCAACAATATCTGCTTATCTGGTCATGGGAAAGGTCTATTAGAGAGACTGCTGATAGGCTGGAAGCCATAGGTAAAATGACTCAGAAGTGTCTTAGTGGGAGTACCGATAAGAGATAGTTGAGTGATAGATAAGAGAAAGAGCTTAAGTCTTTATAGCCTCATCTCGCGTCAGATACGTTTTGGTTATCCTTGAAAGGAGATAATACCTTCCCACAATTCCCTGCAGCAGCAGCATTTAAAGCCAGGCTCAACGGTGTTCCCAAAGTCACATTAGATTTGTGATTAACAGCAGGCAGCAAGTTGAATATGAGAAGCTATTTGTGAAGTCAAATTTTTTCTGTTTTGTGAATTTTTTTTTTTTTAAACTTGCCTTACAGAATGTTTCAGTTATTACCTACAATCCAGGACTCACTGGAATTGAATCATTGCCTTTTGGCTTGTGCTGTCCCTGATGATTTAAAAAATGGTATGTTCCAGGTTTTATATGTAAAAATGTATTTTCTTGGTGCAAATTTTGACATGTTTGACATGTTTATGGTGTTTGTGGCATTTTTGTAATGATGGAGGACATATATAAAGAACATTAAGCAGGGTGGTGGTGGCTTGCTCGACTAGTTTATATGTGAAGACAATTCTAGCCAGCAAGTATGTTTGTAACAACTGAGTATGTGTAGACAGGCCCCGCCCATTTCAGACCAGCAATTTACAGCTGGTTGTTTTACGATGTTACCCTTCTCTGTTACCATCTTCTACTTTCTCTAAAAACCCCTCTTTCACCTTTCTGTGCTCTTAACCTCCCCCTATATAAATAAAGTTTAGCATAAAATGCAAAAGGGGTTTATACAAATATACACTTTGCGAGTCAGAAGATCAATAACCTCTGTTATGAAAGTAAAAACACAAGAGGCTCTCATCTGTTTGCAGAGCGGTATGACAGGCAAGTTATTATAAAAACCTCAAACCTATTGTAAAAACCTCAAAAGTAGATTTTCTTTATATTTCTTTATTCAAATTGTGAATCAGGAGAAGATAAAAAAAATTAGGGATGATTTGATAAAATCCATTAATTGATTTAAATTGATTTAAGCTCAACAGATCAATAATCTAACATTTAATAGGATTTCCCATTTGACAGCTAATGCTAACGCTTGGTCGACCTAAACATACTTTGCTGACTAAATGAACATCTTTATAAACTCACAGGCTCAAACTCTTTTAAGTAAATACTTTTTTAAAGAAACTATTTATGGTTAAAGCACTGCATTTTTTTTGCTCATACTTTCTTCTTTTTCTGGAATTAAGTGTACTGCTGTGGCGTGATCGCCACCTAGTGGCCAAAGGGAAACGGCCTCTAGGAGAAGCAGAAATGTTGATGATCTGAACACTTGAACTTCTATTGAGAAACCATGTAACACTGTATGATATTAACAATCTTATTATTTCACTAATACATTTTAAAGCATATGAACTGTATTAGATTAATATGAATACATTCAAAACATATAGTAGATTATTAATGTATTTCTAAACAAATGTGTATAAATGTGTAAACTGTGTAAACTCAAAATTGAACCGAATTAAGGAATCGAAACAATCAAAATAAATCAAAACTTTATTTAAAATAAATCGTTTATTTTAATTATAATCGACACCCAGGCCTGAAAAGAAGAGCATTTGAAAAAAGATATCTGAGATGTGGAAAATATACTGCTCCAATGGCATGATCCTATGTAAAAGACCACTGGGAACAATTTTACAATAGATCAAAAGAGGATTGGAGTCTGACTTTAACACATATTTTTAAATTACTCACAAAGGCTAATATTTGAGATCATTTTGGGACACAGTAGGATGCTGTGACTTTGGGCAAGAAAAAAAGTCTGTATACTGTTGGTGTTATAATTGTTTTAGATCAACCTTTTGTTGAAGTTAAGCTTATGTGTTCAGAAAAAGGTTCCCTCAAAACCTTTAAAAAAAAAGGGGTTGAGGGAAATCAAACTTTTTTTTTATTTTCCCGCTATTTTGCTTCCTGAATTTTTCCACCGCCCGTTCCTCATCTCTCCCCCGCATCCAACTCTCTCATCTTTTGTGTCCTCCTTCATCTCCTCCTGCCTCGCCATTCTTTTTCTTCCTATCATCCCTCTCTCTTCCAACTTCTCTCTCTCCATCTTGTCTCTTAGAAGAGGTGTGAGCCCGCACTTCTCTTCCTGAAGTCATTTCTATGTTAATGAGTGTTCTCGTGAGATAACGCAGCGAGCAGGAGCCTCGGACACACACACACACACCTACACAACACACACACACACAGCTCAAAAACAGGTACATTTGGGAAAAACCTGAGAAGAAGATGATAGAACACGTTATTGCCCCACACATCAGCCAAGAAATGCTTTTCAGTCTGATTGTTATGGCCTTTGAGGTCCCCTTTCCTGAATAAGTTGAACAATTAAGAGTTCCAGGAACTAAATGGTCCAGGTCAGTCAATTTGTTACTCACTCCATTTGCTAATAATTCAATAAACGTGTCGACAAACCCTTAAATAAGCTAATTTTCTGCATAAATCTCCACTGAAACCACAACACAGACCAGAAATATCACCAAGGATGAGACCAGATTCAGCTTCCAGCATAACATGGTGTGGAGAAGATACAGAGAACGCCATGCTGCAGCCATAAAGTGACATCTTTCAGGGGAGGAAGTGTGATGGTGTGGGATGGTGTCTCTAAACGAGGCTTGTCATCACTGGAAGCAATCTCACTGAAATGAGTTTCTGCAAATGACAACAATTCCAGATCTCCACATAGTGAGGCTGAATGCTATCCTCCAAGGTGCTGGACCCCACAGAGTGGGTCATCAGACTACCCGCAGAGTTTGGGGGCAAAACAATGACTGTGCTGTACATCAATGGATTTCTCAACCCCTCCCCTCCTGAGGTACAAATGGAAAGTACCGCTGGTTACAAGAAGACAAAAGTCCTGTAGACTTCTATTAAGAAATAGACAGTTATTACCCTTCTAGCTTTGATACATTCTTCTTAACACTTTCTTTCTAATTCTAATTTTTTTTTCCTTATCGTAACTTATTCAAGTTATAAACTGAGAAATCAGATGCCTCAGTAAAAGCACGTGGTGCCTGCTGGTCCCGCCTTCAACGTTTACGAGCTCAGTCTCAGTGGAAGGGGTGTGGACTTAGAACAAGCCGGAACAAGTTTGACAGAAGTTCCTCTAAAAACTCAGACCGATTCGGACTAATTGCTGTCAGGGGTTGCAATATGGCGATAGACGTTTCAGAAGTGACCGGAAGGCTCCGGCCTGATTTCGTGAGGCCGGAGGTAAGTCATTTCCTGTGTGTGACGTCAACATCTTGTTTTGTCCAGTTCATATACATTGAAAGGCAATTCATGCATGTTTTTTTAAACACATCTTATTAGAGTTTGCAACACAGTCTTATAAAGCAACTTCCTAAATAGCATTTCTTTTATTTAATTTTTTTTAAATCTTTCAAACAATCTTGCACTCTAGCTATTAGCTTCACATACCTTTAAAATCTGTTGTTGTTTGTCTCTTTAGCCTTTTATCCAACATAGAACTAGACCAAATGCACTTAGATTAAATCAGTTCCGCAAAATAAATAAAACTCATGATATAGCATATAAAATATAAATGCTAGCTATGGTACTGGCCTTGTTATATGACATTAGCTATTAACAATCAGAATCCCTGACACTAGTAAACTCTGGGAGAAATTCAGGGTCAATTTAAGTGTTGAATTAAGAGAATTTATAAAACATAAAAGTTTTTAGCCTGATTGCTACATGGAGCGGTGTCTGTTTGTATCTCATTATCAGTGTAAAGAAGACAAGGAAAAAGAATGAAAGCAGTTTTCCCTTTTATTCCCTTTGTTCAGACAACTTTGTAAGTACAAAATGTGAGTTTTAAACTTGACTGCCAAAGATTGTTGGAGTGGGACTTTAAACAATTTGCACCAAAATGTAAGAAATCTATCGCCCAAAACAACATTATAAAGCAAGTGTTCTGGTACTTTTGTATCAAAAAATGGAATGTCAGTGCATAGAAAAATACAATGTTCCTTCATCTCTATTGCAACAGGTTTTTAGATTTGTAATCCTTTTTCTACACTTGTCCATCCGACTTTCTCCTATTGTGGACAAATTGATCTGCAGACCTCCAACCGCTGAGGCCATATAGGCTGAAGTTGAATCGTAATAAAAGCAGGTTGGTGGCTCTTTAAGTGGCGCTTCTGCTTCACTCCCGGGCGCGATTCTCCACGCATCACTTGCCATCTTTCTCCCCCCACCCACCCCCCTTTTCCTTTTTTTTTTTTTTACTTATCTGCGTGGCGCAGGAGATTCTGGCGCCGCGCAGGCGGAGGAGAAAGGAAATGAGAAGCAGAGGAGGGTCACCAGCACCGCAGTCACTCAGCACCAAGGACAGCGCCGGATTCAGCACCATGGACAGCTCCCCCGCGCAGAGCGGGGACAGCAGGCCGAACCACAGAAGTTTGTAGACGGACTGAGAGAGGGACCTTAGAGGGACTTTAGACCCGTTAAACTGTACTGTGGATTTGATCACATTTTCTCTGCTTTTTCATCGTTTGGGGGACTTCTTGGGGTTTGGTGAAGACATCGCAGGAGCTCCACTGGTTTCGTTTGCAGAGTGGGTGGATCCAAATTTCTGTCCGTTTCTGACTATAGCTCCCAGCTTCGATGTGCCCCCCCCCCTGCCATGGGTGGAATTTGAGTTTATTTGAGTTTGTGCTGGTTGGATGAGCAAGAAACGTGGGAAAACAAGAAGAAGCAATGATGCAATCATTATAAAATATAATTTTTTTTTTCATTTGTTGAGGCAGATCAGGGCAACTTTAACTGAGCAAAAATCTCAAAGAAGTCATCAAAGTTGAGCAGACAGCTCCTGCCACTGGGGTACCGCCGATCCAAGCAAGATTTGGACTCATTTTCTGTGCTGATTTTGGACGTCGAAGAGGGAGGAAGCAAAAGAAAAAATGTCAGTGAGTCAACAGCTGGAGCTAAAAAACAAACAGACTGTTCTCCTCACAGCAAAGCCAAAACATCCATGAATAATTTGAATACTAAAAGCTAAAATATTAGAGATTTCTTTTATTTTTTTAAGGGAATGGACGGCTTTAATTAAGCATAAGCAGAAAGCTAGCCATTTTTGTCGTTTGGATGATGGTGTTTCCACACCCACGTTCATAGAGAAGCCTTTTTTTTAAGGGAAGGAAACGCAGCAGGACGTTAGGGAGGGAAAAGGGGGGAGATTAGCGCAGCTGGAACGCAGCAGCGCTCTCATTACAGGGGGACACGAGCGGCTGGAGGCGCGCAGAGGCGCAATGTGGCACCGCCGTCACCCTGCGCTCTGACGGAGCGTGGGCAGCTCGTTGGATGGGGATGGTGAGAACCGGTTTTTGATGCGCGAGAGAGGAAGAAAGAAAGAAAGAAAGTGCCAGCTTTCCCACCCTTTGCTTTGAGCGTCAACTAAACGAACCGGGAATCCCTTTTTTTCCCCCTTTTTTTTTTTTTTTTTTTTTGGCTTCCCATTCTTCAAAATCACACAAATCTGCAATCAGATTTGTGTGCGTTTTTTTATGCTCGGCTGCTCCTCGATCTCTCCAAGTCTCGCGGGATATTAAGGAAATAAAGGGTGAATCTCAAAGAGCAGAAAGAAGAAAAAAAAGGAGAAGAGATTAAGACACCCAGGAGCCGCCTATATGAAGATGCTGATGTGTGACCGCGGCGTCCAGATGCTCGTGACGACGGTGGGTGCGTTCGCCGCCTTCAGCCTCATGACCATCGCCGTCGGCACGGACTACTGGCTGTACTCGCGCGGGGTCTGCCGCGTGAAGAGCAGCGGCGACAACGACACGAGCCGCAAGAACGAGGAGGTGATGACGCACTCCGGCCTCTGGCGAACCTGCTGTCTGGAAGGTACGTGATCAGTCTGACCTGTCTCACCGCCACAGCTGTCTGGAGGCGGCACGTGCGCGCGTGGAGACGTCCTTCTCCAATGCACGCGGGCACAGTCTGTCTGTCTGTCTGTCTGTCTGCCGCCTCCCAGCAAAGGAACTTCGTGTGCTTTTTATTAATTTATTTATTTGAGTGTGACAGCAGATCAATGAGCTGCCCACTCGAGTTCACGTGATCATAGAGGAAAACCAACAATGCATGAAACAGAAGCTGATGTTTGCAGGATTCCTGCACACTGTGGTAATTGAGGATCCACTGGGGGCCACAAAGATTAAGTTTGCAATCAGCACTTGTTGATGCAATCACACATTACTTTTCTTTTTTAATCACTGCATTTATTCCCACCTACAATCAAGCAATTCCTTGATTTTTCTTCCACGTTTGAGTTCAAACATCTCACAAATGCATTATGATTCCTTTTTTTTTCTGCTGCTTACTCATGCATAAGCGAGAGGCCGCTATATCCCCCTAACCCTAAACTCTGAGCAACCCACTAATGCACAATCTGAAGGTTTAATCATCGCAGGTAATTAATATTTTAGAGAAAAGGGGCTTTTCAACTTTGCTGGAAGCATGGAATTCTTTGGGTAAAACTAAAAGTCTGATTTTATTCTTTCCTGAGGGACAGACTCCATAAAAACATGTGATTTCGCCTGTGTTCCAAATGGTTTCGCCATAAATTATTGTAGTTGCATGAAAGCTCATGCATTTCTTTTGTTGAAAAGGCTTTATAGATCTTTCTTGTGCCTGTAATTCTGACAGGTGCTGCTGACCTCTTTGGCTAGGTCACGTCTGTGATGAATGTTGAGTTCAAGGACTTAACATAAAATAGACATCAATTGGTCTGTTAGCTGTATTTTTTTTTTTTAAATCAGACAGCAATACGCTTATGTTTAACATAGTCACTTTGCAAGAAAAGACAGTTCCTTTATGTCACAATTATCATTTTTTACTAAAATAAAACTTTATTGCAACTTTAACCTTAAAAGTTAATATTTTGTTCCATTCTTTTAATTTTTTTCATCTTAAAAGTGCTTTAACATTTTTTTCTTCTATCGGAAACTTCCATTTTCTGTAACTTAACATTTTCAAGTAACCAACACATTTTTTTTTCAATATTCCAGCCTTTCCTTTGGTTTTATTTCCATAGCAACAATTTTATATTTTAGTCGCCTAAGTGCGTCAAACAAGATTATGCAATTTTTAAAAGATTTCCCAAAGTATTTTTTTTGGGATTTCCCTGGCAACTGATTTTTTTTTTAACCACACCCACATTACCAATATAGTCATATTGTATGTTATATGGTTTGTTCACCATTGTTCATTTAACATGGTTAAATTTTCACAATTTTTGGGGAAAACAAATGTATGAGCAAAAGGGAATTTTGTGAGTTTATCACGCAAATGTGGTTTGAAATCTACAAATTTTAATTTCAACATTTTTACCCAAGTATTTTCCAATGATACTTGGAAAGTTAGGAACAAATAGATCCAAATTTATACAAATTTACTTTTTTAAATTCAAGATGGCAGCTTCTTCCCATGCAAGGTCAAAGGTCAACAGAACTTTGGATATGATTGTAGATTTGGTGACGTGTGTGTGAAATTTTGTTCAATATATCTCAAACAAAAGTTTTTTTTTTCCCAGATAATCCAAAAATATGAAAATTGTCATTTTGCCACAAAATGGCCACCAAGCTCAACCATAAAACATTTTAAACCCTCCATTGGATTTCTTTGAGACACGTGTTTTGGTTTTGTTAGTGGATTTTGAAAATATATTTTTTAAAGTCTCATAAGAGATTTTGGCTCCATTTTGCCCCCTTTGATGGTTTACCCTGCTATGATGTCATCAATGTTTAACCCTCGTGTTCTCTTATGGGGTCCAGATGACCCCACCCTTATATTGATGTGTGATCCATCCCATGGCAAAGGTGGACAGGATTTAATGTCTGCCACAAACACCAGTGAAGATAAAAAAAATCCTTGAAAAAAAGTAGAGTCCAGCTGACTCTACTTTTAATGTAAACACCACCCAGTACTAGGTGTGTGCAAGTTTTTTCAATATGTAATGGGGGGAAATGTTTGCTCAAAAATGCAGTAAGTAGGGAGAGTTTCAAAAACAATCTGGTTCTGGCAGTTCAGGACTGCTGAGGAACGTAAACATGAACAAAACTGAATTTGACTTTGTTCATTTCAGAGACATCTCAGATAAAGCTGGTACATAACTCCACTACTTTACTTTAAGTATAAAATACATGATCTAAAAAAGCTCAGCTTGAGCTCTGATTACATAGAACACAATTACAACAAACTTGTTACTACATTGTGTTTTCAACTTTTGTTTGCACTCTATCCATCTTAGAGGAAGATGCTGCAACTCCTCTGAATCACTACAACTACTTTAACATCGTCCTCGGCAACAAGTGACCACTTCCAATGAAAAGCCTATGTAAACATGCATATATGTGTGTTTTTGGGCTTCCGTGTTATTCGAGTACTGGTACGACCATTTTCAGGCTCTGAGTACAAAACGCACGGCCACTAAAGACACATTCAATGTTGAACCAAGTCAAACTTTGACCAATCAGGAACTCGTATGTGGTTGTGAGGTATGAGGTATGGAATTACAGTATGTGACATCAAGTCTTTCATATAGAGCTGTGAAAGAATCAAGATTCTCCAGATTTTCACCGCTTCAACATTTCACACCAAGCCTATTCTGGCCGAAGGTATACTATTATTGTATACTAGTATTGTGTACTGGTATTGTGTACTAGTATCTGGGACTAGTATCGTGTACTAGTATTGTGTGCAAGTATCGCATAATAGTATCTAGGGCTAGTATCACATGTGGTAGTATCGTGAGCTATCATTGTGTAGATTTGTGCTCTAGTATCATATGCTATTATTATGTACTAGTATTGTTTTCTAGTATGGTGTACTAGTATTGTGTTCTAGTATTGTCTTCTAGTATCATATGCTATTATTAAATACTGTATTAGTATTTCGTGCTAGTATCACATGCTAGTACTGTATGCTATTATGGTGAACTAGTATTGTGTACTAGTATTGTGTGCTAGTATCATGTGCTAGTGTTGGGTATTAACAGTCCTGTGAACACTAAGGGCTAAATACACCTTCAACAAATGTGTGTTTAGCCCCCTCTTGTCCCTCACAGGTCCAGTGTGATTGTAGCTTAAAACTTGTGTGGCTGATTTAGTATTTCTTTGCATCTGGCAAAGAATGTGTTGTCACTTAAAAAAAATTGCTGTCAGTATTTACTTTCCAGCCCCTAAAAATACTCAATAAACTAACTTCCTTATAAAGCTCATTTCCCATTGCTGTGCTTATTATCCAAGCACAGTGATCAGTTGGCATCTTGAAGACTTTGAGACAGAAATTGCTGTGCTCGGCCCTGCTAACTTGCTATTATGGATTTTTTTCTTTCCTTCAGGAGTGCCGAACAATAAAAGCCTCCTAAAAATATAAAACTAAAACATTTTTGTGCTCCTACTATCTGTGTGATTGGAAATGAACGGCGCCGGCGTTGTTGGAAGCACACAAGCTCCTAATTGGTTTTCTCGTTTCCGACTTCATAATAATCTGCGTCGCTCCTTGTATCCTGTTTCGGTCATTATAGGAGAGAGCAGGTTGCGCCCGTGTTTGAACACTGGTGCAATTTGGGAAGTTGGCCTGCAGACGCAGACATTCCCATCAGCACTATTAGGATTTATGGACACACACTAATCTTAGCAGGATAGTAAATATGCCACGGTGCGTCAGACTTCAATTCAAATGGTTTGAATTATGTGCAGACGGGTCGTCATGCCGGTATTCTTGTACTGCTTGGGGGTTTAGAGGGGAGAAAAGCTTATTAAAAACAAATCAGTCTTTTTCTCCATTAGTAGTTCAGTCGCAATGAATTTTAAGGGTTCAATGATTTAGTCTATGAGATGGGTTGTTCCTGATATATTTAATTGTTAGTTCAGCAGACTGCAGTTCCTTATATTTAACTTTCAGTCTTTAGCACCATTTAGCACCCTGAAGCTTGTAGTTTGAAAACTGCAATGACATAACTTCATCTAACCGGGTTTTCAGGTAGAATAATACAAAATGCATGGTTGTCTAGATTAAAACGGTTTGCAAATTTTTTTGCCTCCATTTGAAAATTATGTTTAAAGGAATTTAAATGACTAAAAACAATATGATTAAAAAAATGCCGGAAAAATAATCTTATCAAGAAAGTTTTTCAATTGCAAAATAATCTTAGTTTGAGAAAACATGTCTTAGACACTAGAGTCTTTTTCTTAAAATAAGAATTCAAGACCATTAATCTTTGGCAAATTTTTATTTAAGAAATATTTTTCAAATTTTAAGAATTTCTGATTTATTTCAAGGGGGGCTGTTTTTCCAGTGCACAATTTTACACATTTAATATAAAATGCTAACATTTTTTAGTGACTTCATATTTGCTCTGGTAAACGTGTTTCATTTAACTTTGGTGCAGAAGTCAGGCATAACCATCTCATCAACATTGCCACAGGGCTAAATGGTTGAAGGAGAGGTCACAGCGATGGTTTTTTTCTTCCATGAATTTGCTATTTAATATCTTAGAATATCATTCATAATTAAAAATAAACATACTTTGTCATAACATGAACACTTGAACACTTTAGGGCTTGGACTATATAAAAGAGTTCGGTTTTCTACGGCTATTACACAACTTACTTTCAATCTTTCTTTAAAGTAGAACTTTTTAATGATTGTATTTCATTTACCACATGTTTTAGTACTCCAGAATCTGTATAAAGCATGCTAAATGCAGAAGTCTCTTTAGGTCAAAATATTGATTGTGTTAAAATTTTACTAATTTTAATTTAACTGATTTACTAATATTTTGCAGGTTATTTGTTATGATTTGAGCCAGTAATGTTGTTTTTTGCACAGCACTTGAATTTTACGTAGAATTTTGATTTTTTTTGCTTCAGCTTGCAGGACATCAGAAAAGTATTATTCATAGTTTCAAATTGTTTTCATGGTTATTAGCATCATACTTTACGTAACAAAAGAGTAAAACAAATTAGTGATGTTGGTTTCTTTGTGATGTCTGTGACATATGGCAGTGACACAGGAATTCCTCACACGATATGAATGTTTGTCCCTGCAGGTGTGCTTTGGTGTTGTGATAAATGAGCATGGGGAAGCCAGGAAATTAGAGAAGTATGGAGGGGGCGGGGTGGAGGAGATGAGTGGATGGTGGAGGGAGGGAGGGAGGGGGGTGTTGTCAATGAAAAGAACAAACAGCGAACCATGAATGAACATTCTGGTACCATGAAAGAAGGAGATTGCAGGAATGATGGATGAGCGATTCTTGTCCTTATATCCTGGTGAATCTCCTCAACGTTCTTGAGTTTTTCTTTAACCAAATAATTCCAAAGAAGGGAGAGAAGAAAACAAACAAGGATAGTGAAGAATAAGTACCAAAAATATTAAAAACAGAGAGTTAAATATGCATTTTTTCTGTTCGGCATAAAGAACACCACATGACAGAAGAAAAATAGAGAGATAACAGAGGACACATGGGGAAGGTTCGATAAGAGATAAATCACAGCTGTTTAGAAATCATGTTGTACTCTAAAATTGGCTTTGCAATCATTAATCTTTTTCTATGTAGAGGCAGAGAGATGGAGGAAGCAGCCACACAAACAGAAGTTTGAAGAAAATTGCATGTTGTTGCACGTGATACCTTAAAGTTCATGGAAGGAATTGTTATTTAACCCTTTAATACTGGAGCTGGAGTTGTAAATAGTGTATAATAGTAGTATAATAGTGTCAGTGCAACAGTGTAAAGGTGTTTCAGGAGTATATAACTATTAGTAAACAAGCAAACCGTCCGCCAATCTAAGAAGGGGAAAGCAGTTTTCTAAAGGCACCATTTTCGGTGCAGGTAGGTAGCTGTTGACTTTGACTAGGGTGGTGGAGGGAACTCCTCGATCCAGGGGACACACCTTTCCTTGAGGAAGCAGAACCATACCACTGGACATGGGAGACAGGGTGGTTCTCCTTTTCAAAAAAAGGGGCCGCAGGATATATTCCAACTACCGGGGAACGCCTCAAAACCTCCAAGGGAAAATCTCTGCCAGGGTACTGGAGAGTAGAGTCTGTCTGATAGTCAAACCTCAGATACAGGTACAACAGTGTAGTTTCCACCCTGGTCATGAAACAGTAGAACGACCCTACACCCTCTTTAGGGTGCTGGAGGGTTTGTGGGAGTTCACCCATCCCGTCCATGTGCTTTGTTGAATAAGGCATTCCCTGTGGTGCTCTGGGAGTGCGGGGCCCGGGGAGCCTTATTAACTTTCTGGTCTCTTTTACACCAGAACAGGACCTTGGTTTGCATAGCCGGGAGTAAGTCAGACCTGTTCCCGGTGTATGTTTGAATCCGGGAGGGCTACTCTTTATCACCGGTTCTGTTCAAAGAGAGGGTCTGGTTTGTGGACCGCAGGATTTCCTCTCTGCTCTTTGCAGATGATGTTGTCCTGTTGGCTTCCTCCAGCCAGGACCTCCTCTGGAGTGGTTTGCTACTGAGTGTGAAGGGGCTGGGATACGGGTCAGCAATGCTAACTCTAAAGCCATGTTTCTTGACCAGAGAAAGGTAGTTTTTCCTTTTTTTGGGTGTGGAGTGCTACTGCCCCAGATGGAGGAGTTTTAGTATCTTGGGGTCTTGTCAACGAGTGAGGGAATATTGGTGCGCAAGATTGACAGGTAGATTTGTGTAACGTACACCATTAGAGAGAGATCTGAACCAAAAACCAATGGTCTTAATTTATTGGTCGATCTTCATTCCAATACTCACCTATGGTCATTAGCTCTGGGACATGACCCAAAGAACGAGGTCCCAGACACAAGCAAGTGAAATGGGCTTCCTGCATCTGTAGGCTGGTTGGGCGCGCCCTTAGAGAATCTCAGTCACCTGGACAGAGCTTGGAGTAGAGCTGCTTGTCCTCCACATTGAAAGGAGCCAGTTGAGGCTCGGGCATCTGGTCCAGATGCTTTCTGGATGCCTCTCTGGGGGAGATGTTCCAGATTTGTCCCACTGGGGGAGGCCCGAGGAAAACCCGGGACACACTTGTGAGACTACATCTCTCGACTGGCCTCGGAACTTCCGAGTTCCCCCAGAGGAGCTGTACGAAGTGGATGGAGAGAGGGCAGTCTGGGGGTCTTTATTTAGACTGCTGCTCCTATGTGACTGTTGAATGATGCCCCCACAAACTAGGATTTTGGGGATTGAAAAGATGAAAAATCTTTACAAAGTACCTTTCTCTCACCTACAGCACTTCTCCTTACTTATCATTGCGTGTAATACAAGTGTTCACTACAACCTGTCACCTGCAGCATGCCTTTAGAATAAATATGCAGGAGCATTTCTGTTCCACCATGACCTTGTTGTTTCCTGTGGGCCATCTATGTGCCCCTTACAGATATGCCCATTTTTCACCCGCAGTTGAAAGGGCAGTTTTGAATGAGGCCTCAGTCAATGATTGAAAATAATGACACTGACTCCACAGTTTTATTTCAGAGAGCTTCTATAATCTGCTAAATTGTATTTATAGAAAATAGCAATAATTTTCATAGACTTGAAATTTGATAAAAACTAGTCACTGGGTTGACTCCTGCAGCCCAGTAAGCCTGAGAGGGCTTTAAAAGATGGATGGATTAGTCAAAAACGAAGCCTCATATGTGTAACGTTTCTGTCCGAACATGTGCCTTCTCACAGCTGGGATGAATGGATGTTTTGTGAAGGTAATAGGAAGACCTGTATGGAGAAAAGGAGGTCTGATGAGAACACAAAGAGAGAGATGTTTGAGAGGAGATGAAAGTGTGGGAGGACATGCTGTTTGAGAGAGAAAAGACTGGCACGGGGGGGGGGTAAAAGACAGAGAGAGAAGAGGTGTGCATCCGTGCAGAACCTTCCTCGTTCCCTTTCATCAGCCATCACCGTGGAAACTAGCCTCTTGCCCCCCCTCTCTGCTCCCCTTCTCTCCTCCTCTTGCAAAGAGGTAATATGAGAGAGGGAAAGAGGTGGAGGAGGAAGTAGCACAGTCCTTCAGACGGAGCTGTCAGAGGTGCTCTGAAGAAACAAGCTCTCCAATTTGCTCGGCTTTTTCAGCTTTCCTTCCTGGTGCCCCCTCACTCTCGCTACATTTGTTATGCAGCAGGTATAGCCATTTAGTCTTTAAATGTGTGACCGCGCACATGTAGTTTTTAAACTACACGCTAGCAAAAGTGTTCCTTCCAAAAATACACCAACAGCAGTTGTGTTTTCTTTAGCATTATACTGATATAAAACGTACAATCAAACATAAATCAATGTAGTGATCGAACGCTTAGTAGTGGACAAAAAAACCTATAAATAACCTAGGATTAGGTGAGTATCTAACAAAGATTATACTCCAAGAAGTGGAAGTATTGATAAGGCTTGGAGAAATGGAGTAGAAGAAAAATTCTAACATAAATAGGAATTTGGAACTATGTAGAGTTGTAGTTTAATCAGATAGTTGTAGTCCAACCGGAAATAGTGGAGGCAGATGGAATTGCAGAGATAGGTTGATAGCAAAAGACTGACAGCAACTTGATGATTCAAGATGTCAGGTGACAGTGATATACAGTACCTTCACGACGCTACATGTAGATATTGTAGTTTTAAAAAAGAATGAGTACTGAACCGAAAAACTGTGCCAAATTGGTACTGCTCCTATATAAAAAAACGTGGATTTAGGTGTTACGTGGTCAATGATAGAATAAGTGAGACCAGATGAGCAGCGCGCAGTCATGTACTGTGCATGTACAAAGCAGAGCTACAATTATATAAATTAAAGTTGTTTTAATATCCATAAAAGTTTTTTCTAAGTCACATTTTTAAAAGCAATGGAGAAAACATTGTCTCTGCTACAGTCTTAGGATATATCGTGATACACTTCGTATCGTGCCATGTGCATCGCGATACTTGCCAATACACACCTCTCCTACGCACACACTAATCCACTGAGACTGTTTTCTCTCCATATATCGGTGCCGTGCCGCTTTTTTCCACTTCAGAATTCTTTGAAATTACGTTAATTGCAAAAATGGTTGAAGAGTTATGATAGTTTGAAGAACGTGTGTTATTTCAATTCACCGGTGATGTCTCCTGTATATAAAGGGTTAACTCACAATATTGGTTTCTTCCATTAGTTTGAAATTCAGCATAACTATATTGGGAAATGTCATTACTTCATTTTATACTTAACATTTAGGTAAAACAAAAAATGGGCATAACCTTTTGGCTGACTGATGACCATCCTCATGGATGGTCCTTACTGGGCGTGCTTCAAAGCAGTTTCTTCATCGTTCACATTTCCTGAAGAGCAATTAGTCCCTGCCCGAGAGGCATCGTCTATGTTTCTATAGTTACTGGTTTTCTCTCTTTTTCTGTCAGGAAACCAGTACATGTGTGGACAGACAGAATAGCATATTGTTTCTACAACTAAAATATACTGAATCTTCTAAGCAGGACCATCAGGTTTTTTTTTTTTTTCATCATAAGATGCTCCTTTATATAAATCTGTGCACATATATAACACGTTAAGCTAGTTTAGATTAAAAGTTGTTTCGTAAAGTGTGTGTGATGATGTCCTTGTACACATAGTGTCTATGTGTTTGAAAGTCACAAGCCAAGGACAAACATCTGGCACCTCATGGCTAGTTTGTCACAGTCATGGGAATCTGAGCCCACAGTGTTGTTTGTGTTTGTCTGTTTTTTAACCTTGTTTTGAGGCACTCCCTCCCTCCCCAAGAGTCTAATATTTTCACGAGTGCTGATGCAAGGGAACAACATTCATGCGGTGAACACGACGAGAAAGGGTCTGTCATGCCTCATGTTCATAATTATTCAAACATAAGTGGCACAAAGGACCAAAAAACAAAAACAACAACAAAAAGGTAAAATGCATGACTCACATGAGGTAGGCCTACACACAAAAACATGATTCATGACAACGATGTACATGCTGGACTCTGGCTCTCGTTTGCTTTGTCCCATAATACCTCGCTGTGACGATAACTACAGTTTCCCTCCGGCAATTCTGACCTTTGTGAGTCAAATGTCTGCTGATAGATGCTCTGTGTGTAGTTTATATTTATGCTTGTCTGTTCCTCTGGTTGTGTCTTAGTGTTGCAGTTCTTTAAAAAGATTATCATATTTTTTAATAATGTCATTTAAGGCATATTTTACTTGAAGAAATCCTAAAAAAAACATTGTTTTCTTTTTCAGTTTACGTGCTGTCCCACAACTTTGTACCCCTCTAACTTCAACAACATGAAATAATGCTGTTAAGTTATTTTTTTTTATTCTATCTATTGAAAAATAAATATTTACTGTATTTTTTTTTTTTTGTATAAGTCATGCTTATGGGGGTGCGATCTATTCCCAGGCGTGACCTATCTGTGAATTTTAAAAAATTAATAGGCTCATGTGTTTGTTATTTCCCACTAACATCCACTAGAGGGTACAGTAGATGCGTTTATCAGTATTTATTACTGAAAGCAACGGAGAAGAAGAAGCACTGCCCAGTTTTACTCCAAAAGAATGGTTCAAAAGTGTCGCAGAGGAAAAATATTTCAACAGACTTGGTGATTTGAAGTGATAAAAATTGTTTAGTTGACTTGTTAGCGTGTTCTTTATGCTATGATTATCTAAATATTTGTTCATATGTTGCGCTAATATACTAGATGTGTTTTAGGAAGCTAAATAAGCATCAATGTGTTTAAGCTATGTTCACAGCAGACATGTAGAGGCGGGTTCTTGAACACGCTTTTTAGCACAAGGTTTTCACATTGGACTGTCACTACTTGATACTAGCAGCTGTGGCTGTACTCACAGTTGGAAGGGGCTTGTTAGAAAACGTCAAATTGGTGTAAATCTCGCATATACATGCTTTTTTCTGATATATGAACAGCATGGTGTCATATAATTCTGTTTAGGCACCAACCACATTCTTAATTTCTTCTCCATGATCAGTTTTAACCCTCTACCTCCCGCCGATGACGTTTAAACACAAAATCTTTGATATACTGTAACTTTCGAACTTTTGGCACAATCAACATAATGGTTCAAAAGTCACAGAAAATCAAAGAACATCAACACTGGTTCTCTGGTGTTAAAGGGTTTAAAACGTTTTGAATTAAAATTGATCATCACCAAATAAATTGTCAGGGATTGTCGTGGAGGACCCAAATGCAGGAGACCAGACTTGGTGGCAGAAACATAAACGTTTACTAAAACAACTTAAACAGGACAAAACTAGGAGAACAAACCAGTGAGGTGACAGAACATAAATGAGCAGATGACCTGACAATGAGAAACTGAAAACCAGACACTTAAATACACTGAGGTTGATTGACTAAATGAAGACAGCTGTGGATGATTAACCTGAACATGGTGAAACTGACAGGGAAAACAGAACATGACAAAACCTAAGCACTGAATCATGACATAAAATTCCTTATTGGTCAAAGTTCAACTGATTTAACTTTCAACACTCCATCAATGACCATGTGTTTTGTACGTAGAGCCCATAGAAACTTGTGAAGCAATGCATGAATGTGAGAGTTGTGAATGTTGAAGCCTGAAACGTGCACATCCACGTTTACATAGACTTGTCATTGAAACTAGTTGCTTGAACGCATGTTTCTAAGCCCAGTGTGAACATAACAACGGTAGTGAAAAAGCAAATTGCTGAACATTTATATCCCAATTTTATTGCTTTATTTTATATTGGAATTTGATATTCAAAGGCTGCCATTATGTGTGTAATATTTGTTTTGGTGTTGTTTTTAACACAACAAATGCTTGTCTTTAAAAGCATTTTGAATTATCCACTGGGTGTTAAAGCGGCTATAGAAATAAAGCTGGTTAGTCTGTTGTGTGCTGAAAAACTACATTTAACAGAGAATAAATTGTTGAAATATGCAGAAATAATTTGCTGCCAATTTAAACATAGGATCCACATCCTGTCGACATTGTCAGTAGGGTTCAGGATTCTCGGTAGGAATCTTCTTTTCCGGCTAATAATTTTCAGCTGCCATCTTTTCTGCCACCAGATCCCCATCAACATTTGTTAGAAATTTTAAAATAAAATTTTTTGTTGCCTTTGTTTTGTATTTGGGTTGTGTTTTTTTTTTCGATTTTGTTTACTTACTTGCTTAAAACACTTCAAGCTAGATTCCTGCGTGATTAAGACTGTGTTGCTAATGGGATGGGAAACTTAATCCAAGAAAGGAGGAAGTCACACAGTGAGGTGAATGTGACAAAAGCTTTTCTGTCTCATTGAGGAGTTGGGGAAACAGAAATGTAAAAGTTTTAAGCTAAAAAAAAAAATTAAAACTAAGTTTGGCATGTTTTTAATTTAATTCCTGTTTGTCCTGCTCTGCGGCGTAAATCAGGCATATCCATCTCCAGTGTGTGTGTGCTGAAGGGCTGCTGGATCATGGGCTGCTGGTGATGCTCAGGATAAATCTTTGTGACATCGTCTGACTCACTTCCTGATGAAGTGTTTGGATGTTGCTCAAAAAAGAAACAGACTGTATTCTCACCTACACAGGAGCTGTGCACTGTGGTCTATTTTTATTTTATTTTAAGATGTTTTAGTTTTATTTTGAAAAATTCATGTCTGATATTAAGTTAACTTCCTGCCAGCTTTGATTGTTTAACTGCTACAACTGTTCCTCGTAATTAATCAGCTCCTGAGGTTTAATATTAACTTATTCTTGTCTTTTTGTTCCCGTTAAGTTTTAGTTGTGTATTGTATGTACTGTAGTCATTTATTTAGTCAAAACAGTTCCTTCTTTGTTAGAATTGATTATTTACTTATAGCTAATGATGAGAAGTTACGACAAAACAAAGTGTTGGTAGTCATGAAAAGAAAGTACCAAAGTAGAAAAGATAAATAAACGATATAAAAATGAGTTGGATGTCTTGCTAATAAATAAAATTGTCAATATTAAAGTAATTTATTATTATTTTCAGTCACAAATAATGGATTATACTTTTCCCTGCATCCAAACATAGATTTGAAATTATAAAGTATAAAGTACTATGTTGTTTTGTATTTCTAAACATCTTGGAATAAATAGGAGGTTTTTAGTAGTTCTTGGGTATTTGTTTCTGTTTCAGGGATGAAAAATTAGTTATTTCTAACAATAGTCAAAAAAGTTTAACTGCACCCAGTAAAGTTTATTATCACAAAATATTTGGGGAGGAGTAAATTTAATCTTTCCTTTAAATAATAATAATGAAGTGACTTTTCTAATACTAAAACATTATTTTAAGCATCCGAGGAGATATTGGATTTTGTAATAGAGGATCAACGTTAGGGGAACATCATTTGTCTAGATCAATACTATAGTCTTCTAATTCCATTGTAATAATAGACAACCAATATGTTTCAAATATCTTTCAATATAAGTGACAGACAGTTATTCAGAGTGATAGAAAACCCAAAACAGTTTAAAAGATTTTGATTTGAAGTTTCGAGTTCATGCCTGCAATTCACTTTGAAGCTCTTCACTTTTTAATATTTAGAAAAAAATATTTACAGATTTAAAAATTGGAATAATATGCTCAGTTTGTTTAATGTAAGCCGAACAAAAAATTTGAAACTAAAGAAATATGGCAAAAAAATTATATTTCTTTTTTTTCTTTTTTTTTAAAATGGTTTTCAAAATAAAGTGCTTACAACAATTTTTATTTACCCATAACTGTGAGTAAACATGTTCTTGTGAGTTACTTTTTAGGTCAATTTTTAGTAGTCAAAGGACAATAATTTAAATGAAACATAATACATACATTGTTTATCCTTGGCTATGTTATTAAACTATAATGCATGCTGTTCCATCCCTGTTCTCTTGGTTTTAATGTGTCTTTGTGTAGCTCATGTTCTCGTCAGTATGAAGAACAAACTAATCTGGAGGTCAAACAAACCCGCCTGAAAGCCCATGGCTTTTTATTTTTAGCAACAGTTGTTGCTTTTCCGAGCCAAAACCACACTGCAGTTCTTTTTATTAATGGTCCTTCAGTATGTGTGGAGGTAGTTTTTAAGCTAAGCAGGTGAAGGAGTGCACCCCTGTTCCTTAATCTGTTTATTCTGTCGTGATTTAGATGCTGCACCGCCCAGAGAGAAGTAAAAGCGCCCATCTATCAGTTTGCTTCCCCCTGTCATCTGCACTCACTGTGTGTCTTCTAGTGCACGCTCAACGGTGCACGTGCGTCCGCGTGCATGAAACACACTGGTCTTCGATATGTTAAAATGGCTCAATACGAATCCGTTAATTTAAAAGGCAGGAGATTTAATGAATTTCCCGCCACTTGACATAAGCCAGCTCTGATTGATGATGCTTCACACCTTGACGCTCCCAACGAGCAAAGGCGACCGTCGTTATGGCCAGCCTAATTTTACTGGATCGACTCGACAGAAAAGAGGTTAGGCTGTCGTAGCGGCCGTAGACGTGCAGGGAGGCAGGTTTCCTCTTTTAGTTCGGCTTCAAAAACACGAGTGCTTTCGAAAAGAGTAAAGCTGTTTATGCAAAAGCAGGATGGCGCTGGAGTGCGTTCAGAAGTGAAATTAGTCATGCACTTGTTTCTATGCGTTGACGTGGTAAAGATGTCGAAACACATTAACATGATCCCTTTTTGAATCAAAATGTTAAAATCAAAAGTCTGGAGGTTACTATCTAAGATGGGCTGGATGAATTCACGTAGGAATGATTTCCTGGTTGGGGTTCTGAATGAAGCCTCTTCACAAAAAAAGCCATTAAGTTGTTCATTTGTTCATTGCCTCCGTTCTCTCATTTCGCTCTAATTCTCTCTGGAGTTTAACCTCCAAACCTCTTTCAGCCAGCATTTCCTCCCTCTTGGTTTGCCTCTCTGAGCTCCCCCTCTCTCGGTGCCGCTCTCTTTCACGGCCCCCGTGGTGATGACCATGTGTGAATGGGACTGAATATCGGGCTGGAAGCTGCATGCGGCTTAGTCACACATGTTCGTGGCGCACATAAACACACCATGACAAGCGTGAACACCAGGGACGCTGGGAAATGTGCGCGTGTGAAGGAGGATGAGTCACTCTCTGCATGGCACACAGCATGATCGTAAGAGACTGCATCCTAGTCAATACAAGCAAATACACGCATGCGTGATTGATGATATTCATGTAGTATTTGAACAGGCTGGTTTAAATTTGCATTTGGGAGGCGTGTGGTTAAGTGGCTGCGTGTTCTTTTAGCAGCATCTATGCATTTGGCTTTTTCCATGCGTAACTTGAAGGTTTACCGCCCAGCCGTCTCATAGACATTCATGTTTAGTGGTCTCATTGTCAAATGAAATTAGGTCTTATAATATCCAGATACAATATACATTTCTAACTTTTTTTCTTTTTTTTTTTGGAGTTTTCTATTACTGCATTTTACGAAATATAAAGTACACTTAATTTTTTTAACGTAGCCAATAATTGAAATTATACCTAATTATCTGAAGCAGCTTATATACAGTATGGACTACTTCTGGTTGTACTTATTGATGTCGAAGAGAATTTGAGAGGTACACAGCGCAATACCAAAATGTTTGGTTGAGTGTTATTGTTAAGGTTTAAACAGTGCAAAATACCCAAGCAGTAAAAATATTAAAAAATTTAGACTTTGAGAGATAGCGCAGCTAACATGTTGTTGTGTTGAACTGTTTTTTTTACCTAATAATGAGGTTGCGAGTTAGCATAGTCACAGTAACATTTGTTTTAGCACCATCTGTCTGTTTTTTGCGTGTTTGCAAACAAGGCTTAGAGTTACAGGCATTGTACGCTAATGTGGCTAACGTGTAGCATGTTACATAAAAGTTCTTGAGATACTGTGAGCCCTGGTATTTGCCTGAATCGCTCACTTTATCTCTGACTCTTTTGTCTCCTTTAATGTGCCTTATCGATCAGTGGGCCCTATATATTGCATAAATTCAAAAATGAGCCATGTTTTGTTTTTGGGCATCTGGGATCTGCCATTTTGCAAAGGGGTACTGTAAGGATGGTGTACTTTTTTTTTAATGTTTTATTCAGTTATGTAATGGGTTTTGGTCATGTTCTTTTTTGAATTGTCCCTCAGTCTTGTCGGTTTCAGGCTTGTCATAATTCACAGCTGTTTTCAGTTCAGTTAGTTGCCCTCAGTCTATTTAGGTTTTCAGTTCTTATTGTCAGGTGATCTGTTCTGTCCTGTCACTGTTTTGGTTCTCCATGGGTTATTGGCATATTTCAGTTTATTTATTAAATAGTTTACTTTTCTACCACCTTGCCTGGTTTCCTGTGTTTGGGTCCTTCATCCGCCATTCTTGACACACAGACGGTGTGCCTAACAATCTGATACGTAAAATAGTACAAAGCAATGATGTAACCTTGCTGTTCTGAATTTTACAGCTTTTGTTTTGCTTTTGTTGCAACATTTTAAGAAAGCATTCAGATGTGACAGAGATAAAATTGATCCAGAAATTGATGCGCAAAAGTTATGTTACATTTGTAAAGCTATTTTAGACTGGAACATTTTTACTTTTTTTTCAGGGCTGGGAGCTTGAAAATATAGTTATAGTTGTAGTTATATATATAAATACAGTTTGCAAAGAGAGTGGCCCAGGAAGATGTTTGAATTAAAAATAGTAATACATATTATGTGAAGTATTGAACTTATATTATATGGATACAAAAAAATAAATAAAAATAAATGTAAGAATTTTTTTTCAATCAATTGAATTATTATAAAAATACATTTTAAAAAAAGCATTTTTTTCAAAGAAATTTGCAATATTTTCAATTATTTCTCTTATGTTACAAAAAAAGTATTCATCTACTGACATGTACACCTTTGTAAATTTATGAGGGGTTACTTATTTATGTTGCCATAAAAACTTTTAAGATGAATTTGGTGGAGAAAGAATAACGGTTAAAGAGTTGGTGCTTCTGTCCTTCAGGAACCTTCAGAGGAGTTTGTAAGAAGATCGACCATTTTCCAGAAGATGCCGACTATGAAGCGGACGCTGCCGAGTATCTCCTCCGTGAGTCCACGATTTTTTCATGTTTTTACTTCATGTTTTTCTCATACCACTTTTACAGCTGTGCTAAAATTTTTGGATCTTTCTGAAAGCAGATAAGTTTCCATAGAAAATACAAATGTAATTTTTCTATAAAAAATCACAAAAAACTCTGTTATGCACAATTTATCAACCATAATATTCCAGTGTCAGCAAATTGGTTTTCTTGAGCAACATTTTGCATTCATTTCCTCTTGAAAACCTTTCCACTGTTACAGAAAAAATCATCGCTGAGTTGAATTGATGTCACGTTCTTTAAGGTAGAATCAAGAAAACATTCTTTTTAAATCTAAAATCTGCAACAGCATCATAACTTCATAAAGGTGAAAAGGGAACATAGAGAGTTGTTGGTTATTAGGGGACATATTGAATAATTTGATATACTGAATTTTTGATGCAGGCTTTTCATGAACCTGCAACAGACTGGTGACCGGTTCAGGATGTACCGACTTCACCCAACTATTTCTGTGATAGGCTCCAGCAACCCTGTGACCCTGAATAGGATTCTGTGGGTTCAGAAGATGGATAAGTGGGTTGTTCAAGCTGTGAAGTAAGAAAAAAAACACTAAAGTAGTGTCCAGTCTGCTAGAATCCGATCTCATTAAGACGTTTGCACATTTCAACAACACTTCTCTTGTTTCCACTTGATCAATATAGCTGCAGTGTAGGTATGGAGAAAAATCATCTTACATATCTACATGACTGGTTTAATTTCATTCTCAACTTCCCCGATAGAGTCAGGTCATCATCTTTCTTTGCCTCTGCAGAACAAACCTTTTACCCTTCTCTTAACCCTATGCCACCTGAGATGTCATTGGAGACACTTAAACGCAAAATCTTTAACATACTGTAACTTCTAACAGTTAACACGATCAATGTAATTCCAACAGATTCTGAAGGAGACGAGCTGCTTTTCTCCTTTAGAATTTGATGGAGTTACGTTGATTGTGTTAACGATTGAAAAGTTACTGTAAGTTAAAGAGTATAAAGAGCAAAGAACAACTTACACTCAAATTATTTATCAAGTTAATTATCAAGTTTATACATGGTTTTTAACCATGCTTTATTTTGAAGAACTACTGTAGGATTTACTGTAGTAGTGTAGTTAACTAGATTTATATTTAATTTAACAATATTTAAGTGAAAAATAATCCACATGTGCCATTATTTATTTATTTTCAGAATCCTCTGAATCCTTTTCAGGGTCACTAGGTTGCTGGAGCCTGTCCTAGCTACCACAAAGTTGGGGTACAAACTTGTAGGGTCACACACTTTCAGCCCTAAGGACAATTTAGAACCCTCAATTAACCTATGAAATATGTTTTTGGACTGTAAGAGGAACAAAAACACACACAGGTGGGAAATATGCTCACAGAAAAGACCTAGCTGAGTTTCAAACCAGGGATCTTTTGCTGTAAGGCCGGTACATCACCGTGCAGCCCTTGCTATTTTTTAAAAACAGCAAAAAAAAATTTTCATCAAATAAAAACCTGGTTTTATTCAAATGTGTGTATTAATATATCATTCTAAATTGCTGTACATGAATGTAAGGGTCAGAAATGAGTTTAAATCTAACGAGAGCATCCCCACACATATTAATTACATTCCAGTGCCAGGTCACCAGCGGAGCTCTCGGCTCTGCAATCTTCAATAAATACCAGATCTCTGACCTTGCCAGCCTGTTCCCGTCTAAAACATACCAGGCTTGCTAAAATGAGGCAGAACAACAGCAGAGTCGGGGATTGCTTGTAAGGCAGAAGAAAGAAGCTCTGTCTGGTTTTTTTCTATAACAAAGCAGTAAATATGTACACGAGGGGGGGGCAACGACAACAACAGAGGAAAAGAGAAAATGGATTCAGCCTTTGCTTGTGTTTTTGTTGCTCCACTAAGCACAGAGTAACGTCCCCCTAAGGCAGCCAGTTAGACCACATGATGGAGGACGTACCAGCCAATGGGGAGCGGGAAACCTAGTGACCGGCATTTCATACAGCCCAGGGGTGTGGGCCACATGGGGCGGGCCTTGTGTGCAGACGGGCTCCAGCTGACCGACAAGCCGGATACATATTTTAGTGCATAAACGCAAAACCAGTGTTAACATATTTTTCTTTAATAATTCTAAGACCTTTTATGAAAATGGGGTTACTCAGCTGCATGACAGACTTTCTGCCAAAAAAAATACTAAAATCCTTAGATTTGTTATGCAAGCACATGAGGCCCCAACAAGAGCTTCCTGCTCGTCATATCTGTTATTCAGTCTTTTGCTCCACATATGTCAGTGTGACTCTCCATCTGTCAGGATTTTGGACATCTTCTCTCTGCATTCGTCTTTTTGTCTGTTATTCTGTGCAGCAGAAACATGTTCTGAATTCAGGCGCAGTCAGGTGTGGACTGGAACATGTGTGCCTTGAGCATTTGTGCAAAGTGGTTATTTTCATGACAGTAAAAAACTAGCAAGGTGGAGCAACCACAATGCTTAAAGATTAGAATTATCCAAAGAGCATCCACTCACTCAAACTAAAAAATGTTGATCTTTTTTAACTTTGTTTAACTATATATCCAAAAAAATAAAAATACTTCTCTATAAATATGAAAATCTCTGAAGTTCTCCTGGTTTTGCAAATTCCCCACACAAATATTTAAAGTTCTGAAAAGAAATAGCTTAGGGGGAAAAAAAGAACAAGTACCAGTATAACTGTGCAATTTTAATTAATTTTCTAATACAATTTTGGCTGCAAGTGGTGTTGTATGGTCCTTAGGTACCTACCCCGGCCCTCGCCTTCACTAGCTGGGTGAAGGCGAGGGCGGGTGGAGGGCGAGTCAGAGCTGTCTGTGAGACATTTGTAAAATAAAAAACATTTTTCAAAATGACAGCTTTTCTGTTTGTTTTATCTCCATAGCAACTATATTATTTTTTGTTCGCCTGGGGGTGACAAACAAGTCTATGTAACTTTTGGAAGAATTGGTAAAACAATTTTTTTTTTCATTTCCTTGGCAACAGAGGTTTTTGCTAACCTTGCTTAAAGGGTAACCAAACCCTAAATGAACTACTTTTGGCTGTTGACTTCTATAAATGGGACTTTAAAAGTGCAGTCTATTAGTTTTTGCCACAATTTGGACAAATTAAAATAAACTGGTTTAATTCCTCAAATTATGGTCAAAAACCGTCTGTGTGCTTCCCTCTACAGGTTGAAATGAGGTATTGCAGTTGAATTTTCTGATTGGTCAACTAGTGTAAGTTCCAGAAGTCTGACGTCATCATGCTCTGAGCTTCAGTATTAAAAACACGCCCATTTTTGAGTCTGTAGATCAATTGTTAGCAATAGAATACAGCTGTTTCAATGAGACGCATCAGCTACAAAAATTGTCCTAGCTCCCTTATTTTTTAAACAATTTTCACAAAACATGGCTCGAATTAAAGCTAAGAAAATGATTGATGTCGTGGTATATTTACATTTTTATTATCTATAAAACTAAGATGTAAATAGTGCAAGAGCTGCACCTTCTAGTGTTGCAGGTAACACAATGCTGTCTAATGAACAGATTTTGCCTTTGTGCCAGAATCTATAGAATTGAGTTTGTAAATGTAATATATATCAATGGTCTTGACCCAGCGGCTCGAAACATTTCAGTTCTGGACCATCAGTGCCGGCCTCAGGAGAAGGGGGAGGCAGAAAATCCTCAACCTCCACAGAAAATTCTGTGGAGAATCGTGCATTACTTTGCTCGGTACCACTCTCCATGTTTTTCATTTGAACATAACAATGACAAACAGTAGAGCCAAGGACTGTTGTACAACATTTTTACAATATTACAGTAAAAATTATTGCAAAGTCATCACACAAATGCTGTTAAAAATCTAAAACTTCCAAATCTATCATTTTTTTCTCAAGAATCTTCTTAAGGAGATAGGAGCCAAAATATTAAAATCCCTTGGAGGAGTTTAAACTTGTAGCTGTTGCTACTAAAGTTTTTTTTTTTTTTTCAAAATTTAAATGTGTGTGATATTTCATGATAATTTATCAAACATAAGATTTCTGTTCTCACATAATGATGTAAAAATTAGAGGTAAGAGTCTGGTAAAACGATATGTATCGCGATACACATGTCAAGATACAAAATGTATCGTGATATATCCCAAGATGGTACCAGACAACATTTCACTATTTTTTAAAAATAATTTATATAATTATGACTTAAGAATTATCTGAATATTAATACATTTTCCACAAAGGTAAAATTATAAAATACATCTTATTTAATGATCAACACATTAAGCACTGCAACTATAAACAAGTTGCTTTTACCCAAGCAAATTCCTGGTGCTGTTCTTTTGGTAAATTAAGAAACATTTAAGTGGAAAACAAAAGTAAGAATAAACTACATATTTGTCTTTAAATAATAATTCAATTGGCTGTATTTTAAATCGATAAAAGTATCACCCAATAAAGTATTGGGATAAAATATCTTATATTTTCTTACACCCCTAGTGAAAAATCATCAAGTATCATACTTGATGATCAACACAACATGACCTCCAAGCAGAAGGTCCTGTGGACATCCCACAATCATTTTAAAAACTTCTGTTGAATGTCCCCAAAGTGTTTTTTGGTTTTGCTGGTGGATTTTGCCCCGTTTTTTTTTTTTTTACTTTTTTTTTTTTGGGAGACTGGGTTGTTTACTGTACCCAAACTTTTCATCGGGTACTAGGGGTGTGGACATTTTGGTGAGTTTTTGGGGGAGAAATTGTTGCTCAATGGCACCATAAGAAAGAAGACTTGCAAAAACAATGTGTCCTTGCAGTCCAAATTTTCTGTGGAAAAACAGAAAAGTCCAGATGAAAGATTTTCAAAATGTCTTGGACGAAACATTATTCAGAAGCTTGTTGAACATCATATTTGTGTTACTGTGAGCTCGTCCTTTCACTTGCCCTTTTTAGGTTCAAACATTAGTGATTATGAGCTAAAATACCACATATGCAAAAATATGTCAATTACTACTTAAAATTCTTCTGACTAAAAACTGATGGTTAAACTGAGAAGCGAAAAAGCCTCCAAACTTGTGTTGAAAATCACCTTTTCTGCATGTTTTGTCCTCCTAAACTAGGTGCTGTGCGTGCCTCCAGCATCTTCCCCATCATGAGTGTGGGCCTGCTCTTTCTGGGGGGGCTCTGTGTGGCTGCCAGTGAGTTTTACAGGAGCAGACACAATGTCATCCTCAGTGCAGGAATCTTCTTTGTATCTGCAGGTTAGTCATTGCTTTAAGTGAATTGTCATCTTTTTTTCCCTTTTTCAGTCGAGGAACAGTCACTGTTTCCTCTTTTTTGCAGCAGAAAGAGTCATTTGTGGGACAACATTTCCCACGTTTTCCCATCATTTTGCTTTAATATCAGATAATTGGTGCAAAACAACAAAATCACAATTATTTACTTTAAGAAAGAAAACACAGTAAGATATGTTTGATTCTCAGCATGTATTATATTTTTTATTAGCAATGCGTTTTAGGGTATATTAATAGTTAGGAACTCAATAAAAAGGATAAATTCTTTAATAGAAATGGAGTAAATTCACTCATAAAGACAGTAAAGCTGAGAGCTCATGCATAATAAATCACATGAATGCTGACACGAAGGTTCCTGACTCTACATAATTATAATTGCTGATAATTGAGATGTGTTTTTTTCCCACTGAGTTTTGTATTCAACTGATGTGACCAAATTGGTAATTATTTGCCACAATAGTCAGACACTAATTTGTTTTAATAACTGTTTTTCTGAACTCTACCACCCTACATGAACTCTTTGTTCTGCACCAAAAATTCGAAACAATTTGCATCAATCCGGTTAACAATTCTGTTCAACTGCTGTGGGCGTTTACATTGACTTGAGATAAAGTGAAGTTGTTGAGGTGACGCTGTAAAAGTCCCACTCCGATAACCTTTTGATCTATTTTCAAAGTGTTCCCAGTGGTCTTTTAATTATTATTTTTGCCATTTTTAGAATAAACTTGTATCACACAAAGTCGTTCTAGCAAAAAATCACAATTCCCCCTCAAAGTTTTTGGGGAATTGTGCTTTGGATGTTGATCCCCTTTCACAATAAATGCAGTGCTGGAATTCTTGCTGCAATGAAAGCTTAATGTTTGCCCCTAGTGTCAATACCTTAATACTTGGAGGCAGTTTATGCAAAAAAAAAAAAAAAAAAAAAAAAAAATTGTAAGCATGTCTAATTTCTATCTTTTTTGCAACAAGTTACTTAAGTTGAAAATATGTCAGTTTACAAGTATTAAGCTACATTCACACCGGGGATTTGACACACGTTCTAGAACATATTAAAAGATGGACAAGCAGGGAGGGTCTTCTTTTTTTCCAATATCCTTTTATAAAATTCTGTCTTTAAAAGTTATGAACAGAACTGGCAATACAGTAAGAGGCAATTCTGTCCCAATCAAGTTGTCATTGTAAATATGTTTAACTTTACTGGCTTTGCAAACTTAACCTGTTTGTATAGGGATTAAATCCAGTCAAATACCATATTTTAAAAGTCACTTTTTTTTCATAGTTTAGCCAGGGGTGATTTACACTTAGAAACGACTTAGCAGTTTTCTCTGCTACCAGCCGCTAGAGGGCGCTGCATCAGAAGTATTTGCTACTGACAGCAGCAGAAGAAGTGTCGTCCAAAACAAACATGGAAGAGAATCTGATTGTTTTCTTCTCAAACTTTGACATTTTTATACGGATAAAAAGATTAGTATTCTTTTATTTATTGGCAAATTTGTTTTGAATCGTCACCTTTTTCTCCTTAAAGGGGGACTTATATTCCAGAGCGACCTAAATGTTGTTTTATTCTTCTTGATTAGACATTTTTTGCTCTTACGACTTATACTCCAATGCAATTTATACTCCAGAAAGTACGGTACATTTGAAAATCTTCTTGATGTCTACAAAATAGCATGCAAAAAAAGGAAACAATCAGAAACATTATTTTCCTGGCTGACAAATAAAACTTCTATGAGAGTTTTTCTAAATTCTAATTTGTTTTCTGCTTCTCTTTTCTAGGCCTTAGCAACATTATTGGAATTATTGTCTACATCTCAGCCAATTCTGGGGATCCAGGTCAAAGTGACAGTAAGAAGTCCTACTCCTACGGCTGGTCGTTCTACTTTGGGGCCCTCTCCTTCATCATGGCAGAAATGGTGGGCGTTCTGGCTGTGCACATGTTCATAGAGAAGCACCGCAAACTGCGGGCCAAGTCCCGCACCGAGCTCATCAAGAAGTCTGCGTTCAGCCGCATCCCTTCCTACCGCTACCGCTTCCGGCGCCGCTCCAGCGTGCGGTCCTCCGAGGCCCCCAGCCGAGATGCATCGCCACTCGGCAAAGGAGGTTACACGGGGCCGGCCGCCTCGGAGATGCCCATGTACACGCTGAACCCACGGGAAGCCGGCAACGCCGGCAGCAAAGCGTGCATGGGAGGGCTGCTCAACTCTGAGCGGGAGTTCCTTCAGAGCAGCACACTCGCCAAAGACTACAACAAGGACCCCAACCGGAGGACCACACCCGTCTGAGAGGTTCTGGCTGTAGATATCACCCAGTTAGAGTAGCAAAGATGACGATGAAAGGAAATTCAGAGGGGATGCAATTAAAAATTGGGGGCAGAGTTTTGGTGGGTGGGAAGGAGTCTGACAAACCACAACTGTGAACTTTTAGCCTTTGAACTGTGAATCCTGAGCCCTGTGAGAGTTTAAGTGTGCGTCGCAGGCTTTGCTTTGATGGAGAAGTTGTTCCCAACTCCACTTCACCACATATCACTGTAGCTGTAGCCGCAACTCCTTATGTAAGAAGGCACATTCGGTGTGTAATTAGTATTTCCGACTTTTTCATAAGGAGCAAAAAAGGACTGACCAAAAAAAAAAAAAAGCATATCGTGAGTGGTTTTTCGTTGGGGCAACTTCTTCTGAAAACAAAAAAAAAAAAAGAAAAAAAATGGGAGGAGAAGACGAAAGAGGCGGCATACTTTGTGTGATCTGTGGTCTTTTGAGTTCTCTCCTATTGACATTTTTTCTTTTTTTGTTCGCAGCAGAGTTGGATCAATGAAGGGAACAGCCTTAGATCTCCATGCTGACTCTCTGATTACAATACTGTTTAAAAGTGAGGAAGTTGAACACCTTAACATACAACAGGAGCCATTTTCAGTTCACTTTAGTGAGGAATATATCAAACTTGTTCTCATTTTTCTGACATTTGTTGTATATATAGATGGCTTTCATGCTGATTGATCTCTGAACTGAAAATAAAGCTCATTACAGAACACATTTTACCTCCACCTGTCAGACCTCAAGCTACGTTCACACCGCTAGCAAGTTTACAATTGTTTTTGGGCTCTACGTTTAAAAAACGTCAAACTTTGACTTTTTCAGGGGGTTGGATTTGGTAGTGACGCATACATTTGGCTAGCTTGATAATATCTGCGTTTTTAAAAAAAAATAAAGATAAACCAAGGCCACTCCCCTGACATAATCGTAATCTATATCCACCATTGCAAGGTAGCTAGCAGTGCACCAAACAGTTTCACTCTTTCATCATGCTCTAGCAAACAGTAAGGTAAAATCTGAATTCTTTCCCTTCTCCTCCGCCTTCTCCCTACCCCTTTAACTGAAGGGCCATTTGAAGGGAAAGGAGAGTTCAAAATAGTTTTTCAAGGTTATAGCAAAGGGACTTGGAGTTCTGTATTTCTCCGCCCAAAGCCGCGTCACGCGAAGAAGTGCTTTTTTTCACATTGGTGTGCTCTGAAGCACAGAAGTTTACACTTAAATGTGAACAATCACTTTTTGCTTAAGCACAGCTTTTTTAAAGTAAAAAAAAAAACAATATAAAGTTGTTATGTATTTCCGAGCGCTAGCAGCTTCATGCTAACGCTGCTGACTGGCGACTATTGATGACATCATAGAGTGGATGTAATATCTGAATTTAATGACGCTGTTTTTCCATGACTCTCCATTTGGAGGGCAAAATGTATGGGTATGGAGAAGTCGTAGGGGTAGTGGAAGAATTTGGATTCAGCCTAAGAGAAGAAAAAGAAGCCCCTCCCTGCTTATCCAGTGTGAACACCGTGAGACACATTGTGTACGTAGCTTTAGGTATAACTTGGTGGAGGTTCTGACTTAAGGTGAGACTAAACGAAACTGATGAATCACTTTTAGACAGTAAAGTTTGATCCATTGGTGCTTCCTTTAAACTGTGTTTTTTATATATCTATCTTTTTTTTATTCTGTTACTTTTTATCTAAAACTTGAGAGGATGAGATATTTGTCAGTTAGCTCTCATAAATCACCTTTCGCCTTCCACGTCTATCGGTGTGGCTTCATCTCATCCTGCACCCACCCGCCCGCGCACCTTCGCTCATCCCTCCACCCTGTTTCCCCTCCCCCGTTCCCTCATCTTGTAAAAGATAACCAGCCAGATTTAGGTCCTGTCTTCCATCGGTGTCACTCCTAGACCAGCAAGGTTTCCTGAAGGTTCAGGGCACAGAGAGGAGAGACCGCTGAGCTGTGAATACTGTACTGTGAAAGGCGGTGCCAAAAAAAAAGACATTCAACAAACTAGAAGGTGGACTATTCCTGTTTGCCCACTACCTCTTGATGATTATGTTTTAGATGAATTTACTACAAAGTTGTCTTTGCTTGAGAGAATGGCTGTCAAACATTCGGTTGCAGAAATAAAGCGGACTAAAATGCTCACTCCAGTCTAAGAGCACATCTCTGCAACTATTTGTTTGAGTTTAAGTGGAAACTGGAGGAAAACAACATCAAAAAGAACATTTGCCCCTTCAAAGCATTTGCTCCTCCTATCATTCAAACTGCCAGTGCACAAATATGAACACACATGCAGAACATGAGCCTGAGCACACTGTGTCTCCAAAATGTGACATTTTCAGATAGTTAGCCTCTTGTCTGATCGCGGCATTCTCCTTCCAGCTTTTATTTTTTATGGCTGTCCATGCAGGTGCAGAAAATTCCTGCACTAGTCCTGGCGGCGTGTCTATTTTATAATGTAGTTCACTGAAAAATCAGCATTTATATACTGCAGAAAGTTTCCTTCAGGAGATGTACCAGCGCATTAAAATATCTATATCTCAATATAACTGCAACTTTTGAGGGTTTCCTTAAAATATTATAAAATATTTTCAGATTTTATCAGTTACCTATATTTAAAAAAATAATTTAGAAGATGCACAATTAAAGATCTAAAAAAAATTATTTGTTTTTGTGTTTTAACCAAAAGTGGCCTCTGTACCAATCAGGGCTGAAATTCTTTCTAAAGTAAATTAAGAAATATTGTTAAATTTGCACTTATTTCAAAAATTTTTAGTTCGGTTTTTCTATTTATTAAAATCGAGATGTTAAAAATTGCAATTTGACATGAACAAAAGATGAATTCTAAATTGAGTAAAGCTTTGTGGATCAATAATCAATTATATTCAAAAAATTTTAATTAAATTAATAAAAAACACCCACATAAGTCATCCTCTAAGCAAAGAAAAACGGCTATAAAAACAGAAAAGAAGTTTGAGTCCCAATACATGAACTATATTATCTTTTTTAATTTTTCTGTTTATAGGAAAAAAAACCAAATAATGTATTTTTATTTTATTTTATTTATTTTTTTAAAAAAAAACAGTGAGTTTTTAGGAATGTTATTGAAATTTCTTGAAACATTAACAAAAAAGTTTTAAATGTGTGCCAAAAATGTCAACTGCCCAGTAATTTTTTTATGCTAAAATGTTTTTTAAATTAAGAAAAAAAAAGTAAGTATTTGTTCTCACAACAATGAAACATTTTTGCATTTAAAATGACAATTAGGAATTTATTATATATTTCCCTACACTATAACAAAAAGTTCTTATTTCTGTAAATGTAAAAGGCATTTATTTTAGCAAACAAATTAATAAATGACCTATTTATATTAAAAATGTTATTGTCCTAGATGAATATATCTTACTTTTTAATAGTCTCCTAAATACGAGTGATTTTTTTTCTATAATAAATATTTCATTAAATAAAATTCAATTTAACCTCCCGTGGGTAGAGCTAAATTAACTGAAATTCAGGCTTGTGAGATAAACTGAGGTCCATTTTGAAATTGTTAGTCTTTTATAGCCCTCATGTGAAGGCGGCAGCTGTAATAGAATGAAAAAAGCCATAATAATACAGAGAAGAGAAGCTGGAGGAAGAACTTTAGTGTGTAGCAGAAAGTTTCACTTCATAATCCTTTTTCTGGGACATTGATTGAGTGAAACCCAAAGAAGGTGAAGATACTTTTTATTCATTTTCTCCCAAAGCCATCATTGAATTCTTTTGTAAAAAAATAAATAAATACATATAAAAATAAAGAAACAATGCCGAGTTGATACCTCCATGTCCTGTTTTGACATTCATGACTGCTGATAAATAAAAAATGGTCTCAGTCTGAGCATAACTGCTTCTTTTTACGATGCTGCTCTTTTATCTCCTGTATTTTTGCACCAAAAGAAGGAACCTAAAGGGACAGACGTGCATCGCCGTGTCCTCCGTCTGTAAATATTAATTTTGCAAGCTAACGACAGGCTGTAACAAGGCTGTGAAGTGGAGGAAGAGAGGGTAGAGGAGGAAGAGGGGTGCATTTTCTTTTCATTTTTCTTTTTTTTTTTCCGAGCAAGGGCTTTTAATTTTTAAAGAACAGGAGCACACAAGGGCTTTTCATGCTCAACACTCCGGCAATGTCGTTTAGAGGGTGTAATGTTGGAGGGAGGGAAGAGACTTTTGCACGGAAACAACGGTTTTATAAAGCCGAGAGCGGAGACGTGGAGAAGACTTGGCCTGTCCTGCTCTCCTCTGTTCACCTCAGACAAGATCACTTAAACTTAGATTAATTAGATATAACGAATTTAGCGTTAAGTAAAATTATTATATTGGAAAGGTTAGCTTCTTGATTAGATCCCACATACTCATTTTGATTTTTTTGTGCTTAGCAGCTGTAGCTACACGGGTCCCTCAGGCCCCTTAGGGTCAGAACTGCCATCCATGAGCCATGCCAGCTTTGACCATTGAATCCATGCATGCCACATCCATTTGCTTCCAGCAGCTACATTATATCTCCAATCAGCTCTCAAACAGCACCCGCGTCTCTATGACTCGTAGGGACTGGTGCATTAAAGACGCCTTACAGGGGTGTTTGGGCCCCTAAGCCTGAGCTGTTTTGATGTTTACTCCTATAGAGAGTGGGGTGCTCTTTGAGGCTGTCCACCATTGATCTTTGATACTCAAATATCAAGAAATATTGTATTATTAGTAAATATATATATATATATTCTAAAGGTGCCATTGTGCAGAGATGAACTCTGTCACATTATATTTAATACTGAATTCTTCTGGAATACGGGACTGATCACAAGCAGAGTTGGGATGCAGGACTGCTCGTGTTTCTCATGTATTATTCTAGTTTTATCGTCTACTTTGATGTAGTTGTGAGGTTGTTTTGATCACACTGGAAGCCTCTGTGCGAAGGGGACACATCGGAGAGACGGGGGACGAAACCCCCCCCCTCATCCAACTGGTGCAAGAGGCAGGACAGTCACCGCTGGGAAACACACACCGACACGCATTTCAACGAGATCGTTGGGAATTTTGACTCGAAATTGCAAAATAGTGAGACGAAAACAAAGCAGGGACGATTATCCCTGCACGAATGGGCAAACACGCATACAGCACATGCTCACAACCTCTGCTTTGCCCTTTGTGGTGCGAGGAGGGAGAAAAAAAATCACTGTGTTATGTTTGATGTTTCTTCTGGGGACAAAAAAAAAAAAAGAGTAAAAATGTCCCTTTTGCTTTGATCATTGGGGAATATCCTGAGCCAGCCAATCAAACACGGACGATCAGCAGAACTGGAACTTTATTCAACCAACTCTGAGACTCGTGACACTTCCGGTGCACAGACACACTGACACAAATATGGCTGCTGTGTGAGGAGGGCTTCTCTTGCCTGCATGTTTGTGCGTGTTCACGTAATTGTGTGTGCGCGCGTGTGTTTGTGCGGTATGTGCAGCTGGTCTCTCCTCACCCATGCACCTAGTGCCTGCCTGCCTGTCCTGCCTTCAGACAGTTCCAAGATCAGCCATAAGGCCTCCTGGAAAAACCTCCGCTGCATTCCCACGACCTGACGCGGTTACATTGGGATCAGTTTTAGAGCTAATCGCCTCAACCATTCCCTCAGCTGAAAACAGCCATACAAACTTAAACAACTCTTCTTTCGCTAGTTTTACAGGATTTGCTTTTTGTTTTGTATTTAATCTTAAAGCTTACCCTCAGTATTTAACGACCTTCTATTTACCAAACCTGAATCAATACCTTTATTATATCTAGAATATCTTAAATGTATTTTCTGGACTATAGGCCTTATCAAATTACAAGGATGGTCAATGAATGGTCTAATAGCAAATCTTTGTCATGTAGCCTACAGGACGCACTGAACTAATTCAATTCAATTTTATTTATATAGCCCAAAATCACAAAGAAATGTTGCCTCATTGGGCTAATAATTGAGACAAACTGTCGGACACGTCTGTCGGTCAGTTAGACCATATTAACTGTGTTCACAGTAACTTTAAGATCTGTTTTAATTAAAAAAAACATAGTACGACACAGCCACATATTAGCTGTGTTAGCATATTTACCTCAAAATCTAATCTTATTAGTAACGTACAATTAACAAACACGGTCAAATACTGCCACACGTTGAACATGTTACTAAATTTACAAAAACTCCTGTGATATTAACACATTAAAAAAGCTGTACGACACAACAACTCACAGCTGCATTAGCGTATTTACCTAAACTCCTACTCTTGTTAGTAACGTAAAATAAAATATACTGTTCATTACTGCTACACGTCATACGTGTTAGCGTATTTACAAAAACTCCTAATCGTGTTAGTAACAGGTTAAAAAACAGTTTGACACTGATACACATTAGCTACATTATGTGTTTACAAAAACTCTTAATCCTGTTAGCAACACGTTAAAAAACGCATTTCGACACATCTATATGTTAGCCACATTAGCATGTTTACAAAAACTGCAAATCTTGATAGTAGAATAAAAATAAACAGTCTGACACAGCTACAAGTTAGCCATTTTAGTGTGCAATATTTACTAAAACTCCAAACCTTGTTTTTAACTCAATAAAAAAATGCAGTTTGACACCGCTACACGTTAGCCACATTAACGTGTTTGCAAAACTCCTAACCTTGTTAGCAATCTTTAAGAAAAATACAGTTTGACAGTGCTACACGTTAGCCAAATTAGAATCTTTATATAAATACAAACCTTGTTTGGTTTGGAAAAAAATACACAGTCCAATCCGACACAGCTTCACGTTATCCACTTTAGATGCCGTATTTACAAAATCTCCTACTTTGTTAGTAACACATAGAAAACATAGTCAGGCGCTGCTGCACATTAGTCGCTTTAGTGTATTTACAAAGATTTTTTACCATGTAACACGTAATCAAAACACAATCCGACATAGCTACATGTTAGATGTGGTAGTGTTAGAAAAACTCCACCTCGTTAGTAAACACAAAAATAAAGCACGTCACATTGGGAAAATTACCAATGATGCCAAAGTTGTTTGGAACACATTAGAAGAGAAGACTGACATTTTAATATGATGCTGTGTATATTTCAAAATATCTTTGAAGTCAGTAAGCGCCATCAGAATGAAAACATATAAAGCGCTCCGGATTGTAAAACGCACTGTTGTTTTTTAAAAAAATTTTAAGGCTTTTAGAAAAAAAACTATTCAAACTCTTATTTAAGCTAGAGAAAAAATATATATACGAAAAAAAAGGCGGCAAATGATTCCATAATTACTCCAGCTATGAAATTTTGATAACTTGTTTTTTTTATTGCAGATTCTACCTTAATCTCTACGTTTGAGCTTTTTCTGTGTCGACATTTTAACATAAACATCCAAAGGCAGCCAAATGGTGAAATAGTTTTAAGCATCAGCAGCTGGAATCTTGAAATTCTAAAGGGAATCGTTTACAAACAGATTTTATGCACATTTGCAGAGAAATCAGAACAAAAACAATCCTGTAAGAGACATGATTCAACATGAATTGTAATCCTTTTTCTATGAGTCAGATTGTAAATATGCATAATTATTCATTGCCGGTTATTGAGCCAAGTTATAAGAAAGCCACACATTAGTTTCAAATTTTCTCTGATTGGTCTATTGATATATCAGAAACATCTATTCTATATATTGTTTGAGGTGAAACCAAAGTAGCTGTTTCATGGTTGAAGAATAAAGAAAATTGAGGGATCCAAACAGGAACATTTCTTCTCAAATGATTTAAAACAATCAATCAGAAATGTGTGAAATGTGTCTTCCTTCATCGATGGGATTTTAACGTCACCCATCTGGATGACTAATCTTAACCTTGAAGATCCAATCATCCTTTTCCAGATTCTTTTGACACTTTATTGCAATTGGAAGGACACTGATTACCCACAAATCTCTGAGTTAGCAGTAACTATCTGATGTGAACTCCAAAGAATTCAAAATGGAAATCTTCGTGCTTTGCTTGCTCCAAGTTGTGGGTTGTATCTGTGCTGAAAACACAAACATAAGGTCACAGGTCAGAGCAAGCAACTTAACACACACATTCCAGAAACCCTTCAAAGCATCACTCAGCTGACAACTTTTCTTTACCTGACTTTTGTGTTCTCACCCGTGTGGATCGTATGGATAATGAAGGCTGCCCTGCTTACAAGAGGCTCAGCCGACTAAAAAACATCTCAAGTTTAGTACTTCAGTGGCAAACGACTGTAAACTGACTGTCCATTTGAATCTGATCTGAGGACTGTTAGAGAACAAACAAACTCAGGAGACGAGTCACTTGCATTTGTATTCCTCGGTTGGCCTATTGATTTGTGTTTTGCAACAACTTGAAATACTACAAGGTGTGTTGCACATGTAGCATTGGCCTAGTAACGTTTTTTTTCCTTCAAGGGACCATGTCTGGCAGGCATTGTAGCAGTTTGGCTTGAAGATGAACCCTTCAGATGGAGATGAGACTAATAAATAGGAGGCAGATGTTGCTCTGCGTGTCGCCACATTGGGGATTGTGTTGCTCGAGCGCCGAAAGTGAAAAAACGAGCGCCTCCAGTCAAATGTGCAGTTTCTTTTTGTTTCTTGAGGAAAATACCCCCCCCCCCCAATGTTGGGTGAAAGAGTGTTTCGGCTGAAAGCGTGGTTGGCGGGTGGTTGCAGCTTTTACATCCTCCTCCTCCACCCTCCTCTCCAAACGCATGCATGCACTCACATCTGTCTCTTCTGTCCACAGGAACACCGACTGCACCTCATGCACACAAACACAGCCGCACACAGACAACTGCCAGCCAGTTTCACTGTACACTTTATGATGTAAAACTCAGAATAACAGCAGTCTGACATGGACAACATGCTGTGAAGAAAAGCACACTTTTCCTTACATGATATGAATATGATGACATATATGAAGAGTATTATATACAGTATAATAACTAGAAAATAAAGAATCACCTTTTCAAAGCCACTGTGATGAGTTTCTTTTGTGTTTCATTGTGTTATGTGGTTGTGTATGATGTAAATACAACCTGTTTTTGTTTCAATTAAACTCAATTTTTTAAACAAAAGAAGAAGTATTTCCCCCATTAAGTTGCAAATTGTTCATTTAAAACAACCTTGTTTTGACTCAAAGTAATTAATAAATAAAAAAGGATTTGGGTAAACAGAATTGATGAATTTTCAGACTAAAAAATAACTAAATTCTATCTTTTATTATCAAAAGTTCAAGATAGTTTAAGACATCTGCTTTTCCTGAACACAATCTGCCTTTTTCCAGAATTCTACCTTTATTCTGAAATTTATTTATTTTTTTTTTTTGCAGCATTTTGCATTTCCCTCTGGAAATGTGACCTTTTTTTAATAGTCTCCCTTAATTCTGAGAAATTCACACTTGGTATTCAAACTGTTCTAAAAATATATATTTTTGGCATACTGCCTTTATTCTGAAAATTCCAACTTTTTTCTTTTTTCCTTTATTCTGAAAGTTTAAGTTTTTCCAGCATGCTGCCTTTATTCTGAAAATTCAAACTTTTTTGTTTTCTTCCTTTATTCTGAAAATTCAAACTTTTTTGTTTTCTTCCTTTATTCTGAAAATTCTTTTTTTTTTCTAAATTTCCTCCTTTATTCTGAAATACAAACTTTTTTTCAGTATCCTGCATTTATTCTGAAAATTCCAACATTTCTTAGCTTTTAAACTTTAATTTACCTGTACTTGTATAATGATTTTTCATTTTTTTATTCTTAGATTTTTCACCTAAACTTTAAAAATCTTGGTTCTTTTGCAGAACACTCTGCCTTTTTCAGTATTTGGACTTCAATCTTATCATTGCAAAAACTTTTCTTGCATTTTGAATTTATTCCCTGTATTTTTTTAGAAATAGTGATAGGTGGAAGAGGCATTCAATTATGGTTGGATAAGAAGAGTGAGCATATTTTCATTTCATGAGATTTTTAGTTTTTTCTTTTCCAATTATGTATTTTCTTCTTTAGATTTCAGACTTTAATCCCAGAAATCTGAATTGAATTCAGATGGTGGTGAAACCAAGGTTTTTGCTGAGGTGGTCAAAGGTAGGTGTGTGAGCCGACGTGGGAGGAATTCAAATATTTTGTGAATGGTAGGTGATCAAAATATGTAATAAAATGTTCAAGTGTTGGCTTAATTTAACCAACACACACCTCAACTCATTCCAATGCACATTAAATTAACTTAATAAATCTTGAAATATTTCTTTTTTTCCATGTGATCATAGAACCTGCAGAATTGTGTCTTTTATTTTTCTCTCTATTCTCAAACTTCTACATTTTATGTCAAACTTTCTCAATTAAAATCATAAATGTGTTGTGATGCAAAATTAACACCATATGACAGAGTATTAGGGCCACCATAAAATAAAATAAATAAATGAGAATAGAATAAAAAAAATGAGAAAAAAAGTCAATTTTTTACATAAATTAAGTTTTTCAATGGTCAATAAGAGGCAAGGTTTCATTTTAAAAAAATGTACACTTATTGTTTATAGGTATCATACTCCATGGAAAAAAATCATTCTTTTAAAAACAAATTTGTAACGTCTCAAAATCTGTATATTTCCTAAAAAAAAGAAGCAGATTCATCTGAATTGTCTGCAAGTTTTAAAATGTTAATGTTTGATTGCTTTTATTTTTTTTTTAAAAACATGACTTTCATTGTAAAATTGCAACTTTAAGAAAAAAAATTTAGACCTTTAGTGTTGTAAAATGTTGAATTTCTCGTATTGCATGACTTCATCTCATTTTGACTTTTTTTCCTCATAATTGAATGACTGCTTTTGTTTAAATTTGTTTTATATTTTTGTGACTGTATCTTTGTAGAAAAAAATTATTTTTTTTCTAATAATTTCAGAAACATAGTATTATAAAATTTTGACTTTGTTATATATTATGACTATTCTTGTAAAACTTTGGCTTTATCATTTTATGACAACATCTGAGTAAAATGTCAAATTACTTCTCATAATTTTACAACTTATATTCTGGAAAATGTTTGAATTTTTCGTCATTATTTCACAATTATATTCTTGTAAATGTTTTAATATTTTTCTCAAAATTTCAGAACTGTATTTTTGTAAAACTTTACTTTTTTTCTATAATTTAAGGATTAAATTGTTTTACATGACTTTTTTCTTATAACTTCACAACCATATTCTTGTCAAATTAAGAATTTTGTCTCATAATTAAGTGTCTATCTTCTTGAACATTTTTTTATCTAATAATTTCACGACTACATTTTTGAAAAATCTTGACTTTTTTTGTTTCACTACTTTGCTCTCATATGTGTTTCTTCTTTTATGGTGCCTCTAATACTCTATCGTAACATTCAGTTGTAATATTTTACCTTTTACAGAATGTTTTTTAAGATTATCAAAAAGGGGTCCCTAAAACAAAAACATCAACTGTACCTTCTCATCAAATATTGGTATTGTCCTCATTTATTTAAGTGTTATTTGTGTTACCTGCTATAAATTTTGCTGCTTTCTGCTGCAGATTTTGAAAGACAGAGTCCAGTAACCTAATATCTGTTGATTCTGTAAAATTCAAATGAAAAATGGTCAAAAAATCAGTGTAGTAGGAAAATTGAAATAGTGTAAAATAGACAAACTTTTCTGTTCAGCCATCTCCTTCCTGCTGCTGCTCTGATCCTCTCACCCACCACCACCCCTCGGTAACAATGTCCTCTTTTGTCAGCCCTCCCCACCATCCAGCAGCATGGCTCTGTAGTAATTGCTTTCTTCAGCTCCATTGGCCCAATACAAGAAAACGTCCCTCTTATGCTAATAGCCAATAAAAGACATGAAGGATTCACAGTGGGAGATGGAGATCAAAACAGTTTTAATGCGCTGCTCAGGACACTTATGTAACGCGTCCTCCAGGTCTGCAGCTGACGTTTGTGCTGCAGAAGTATAGTGGACGATCAATGCATAAACTTATATGTTTTGCTAAAATATCCTTCCGTTTTGGGTTTCGTGTCCCCCAGAAATTGTGACGTTCATAAGATGTGAAGAACAAGAGGAAATATTATGCATTAAAATATATATTTTTAAGTTGGTTATTTTAACCATTTGCAGTCTGGAGCTCTTTTGTCTTATTTTACAATTTGCTCTATTAAATTATCTCTAAAATAATTTTTTGAAGCAATGTATGATCTTAAAATCCCAACTTTTATTTTATGAAATATATATTATGATGATACTACACAATTATTTCACAGTTAACCTGAAAGTGTCAAAAATAACTCAATTCTGAGTGGAACATTTGTCATATTTGTGCTGCAAAAAGCACAGAAATTGAAATCAATCAGCTTTTTTTATGATTTATAATACAAAATCAACCTTGCACAGACAACAAAAATGTGCAAACCCACAAAGAAAGCAAAGACAAGGTCAAAACAATGTGAATTGTATCTCAGATAATCAGGCAAAAATACCAGTATAAAGTTCCAAAGACTTTTTTCCAATCAATTATGTGTCATAACTTTTGTTTTATTTGTTTCAAACTTACAATTTGAAAAATGAAAATTTTGAGAACCATCACATTAATTTTTGCATGACAATATTGCTATTGTGGGGGGGCTCCATTCCTGCATTATTGTGAACAGCCGATCTGATTGGCAGACTAATCGATGGGTTCAGGGACTACTGAAATTACTAAAACTGTTTGATTTTTTTGTTGTTTTTATATATATATATATATTTTTTTTTCATTTGAATCATCACTTTTGTCAGTTTCCGGATAAATCAGTTAAAACTGTTGGGTTTTTTTTCATTTGCAAAGCGGTTTCAGCTATTTTTATCCACTTGTGTCTCTAAAATAAACCTAAATGTTAACCTTAATATAGATCTGTAGCTGACCTGATGTTGCCTCTGGTTTCTAATCTGTAAAAATTGACAACATTTTTAACATTTTAGCTGAAAATTAAGGTTTTATTTAAATGGACGCACTTATTCCACATTGTGTACACTCTCAGATGTAAATGAAACAAAAAAGGGAACCTGGCATAGTTTTAACCAAAAAACTAGCATCCTTTTTTTTCTCTTTGACACCTATAAAAAAAAAAAAAAAGAGAAATAGTCTATTTGTTCTGTTTGACAACAGATAGTTGTGTTGAAATTAAAATATACAACCCTTAATTTGTGCTTTGCACGGTTGCATGAGTTTGAACCAAAGTCCAAAGAGTAAAACTTATTTTTTTTCTTCATAAAAGGACTGATCTTTGCCACAAAAAGGATTTATTTCACTCTTTTACAAAAGAAAAACACTCTGATAATTTAGTTCCGCCATCATAGAACAAATCCTTAATGGAAGACTTTAGGTGGTTATAGAGACGAGGCCTTACAGGTACTGGATTCTGCTTCCTCCGGGTTCCTTTCACATCTGCTTCCCTTCTGAAAGCCTCTGGATCACAGAATTCCCTTCACTAATAAGACATTTTATGCATATTTTATGTTACAACAGTAATTTGCATTCTGAAAACTTTACATTCTCCTCGCGGCTCTTTGTGGCCGTACAAAGGCAGAGCCTTGAGCTAAATACTGATGCCTGTATGCTAATGTGCACTCTGCCACTGACCTGACTGGGAATATGTCATGAGGGCTGCAGATGAGTGGTTTTAAAGCAAAGAAGAGGAAAAGGGGATTGTAAGCTTACGGAGAAATTTTGAATCCAATATCTGTTTTTTGTTTCTTTTTTCTAATTTGTCACAAATTCTAATAAAAGGAAATCTTATTAAAAACAATAAATAAAGGAATTTAAAGCTAAAAGTGCATGCTTGAAATGGACAATGTTCACTTATAATATTTATTCATTACTGTTATTGATTTTTGTTTCTTTATATCTAGTAACAGAATATGTTTACTAAGGCAGAATAATTCACTTATTTGGGAATTTAAAAGAGAATATGCACCAACACAGTTTGGGGTTTTAAATCCCTTAAAGGGAACTCTGGTTAAAATAGTGTTTTTGGTTTGTTTAAATGTTCTTTTGAAATTTTCCTGAACATGGAAAACATATATTAAGAATATTCAACTTAAAATTGCATTTATGAGTATTTCTTTTTTCAATTTATTGTCAACCAGGAGGAGATGAAAAAATTGCTGCTGCGACAGCAAGCCACAAGCTCTCTGCTGCGCTACATTCTCATCTACTTGTAGATGGATAGATCTATGAACATCTTTAAAATCCTTGTCTGAGGTGGAATTTGGCTCAAAACTGTACAGCTGGATATCTTGTATATTTAGCTGGCCATTTTTTTGCACCACTTCTGTTAGGTAGGAAGGGCTCTAAGCTAGCAGGAAAGTTTGTGAACAGATGGATGATGGGAAGTGGGGACGGGGTCAGCCAACAGTCCAGCCCAAAACTCTGCTGAAACTAAATCCTTGAAAATAACACAGGTTATCAGATTTTGGCTAAAAACAGTATAATCATAATTATAAGACAACTTGGAACGCTTCAAAAGTAGATCAAAAGATGATCGGGGTGGGACTTAAAAAGGATCGCAATTGCTACTTTTTTCATCAGACTCCTGGCTAAGTAAAACAATCCTTGATTTACGAAGCACATTGTTGCAATTATAGTTTAAAAGTTTATTCATGAAGCCATCTTTACTGAAACAGCGCTAACCTGTGTTTCAACTCGAGAAATAGTAAACTGCATCCACTGCAGCCAGATAAAAAAATGTTTGAGGACGAGAATTAACTGGGTTGCTCTTTAATACAAAAACAAAAAAATACTTCTTGGGGCATCCTGATAAGAAATGGATGTTTCCAAACTTGCAGACTGTACCACTCCATTGTTTACTGCTTAGCAGAAATTAGAAATTAGTTCAATATGTCTTCAAAGAGTTAAAAAAAACAAACAAACAATAATTTGATCAAAATTTTCAATATTGTTTAAACTTTTGCAAAAAATACTTCCATATTTATGGTCAAATAAATGTCTTTGAGTGTGTCACGTCTTCCACATAATTGAGAAAACATTTAAATAAGCCTACAAAACAACATCTAATTCCTGTGTTCAATGGCTGAGTCGGTGAAAGCATCTGAGATCAAATGACAAAAAGAATTTCTCTTCAAAAGGAGCAGCTGTTCCCTTTGCCTTCTTTTTTTCTTTCTTGCTGCATCCCTCCATCCACCCACTGCTTTCACAATGGTGCGGTAAGCCAGAGAAGATAGGGCAAATCCCTCCTCTGAGCGGAGCAGGCAGGAGAGCACGAGTCAGAGCAAGCAAAGGAAGAGGGCTGAGTGCAGGCCATTTTTCTGCCCTTCATTCTTCATTCAACTGAATCCACCCAATCAGCTTACATTTAACCATTGCTGGCCTCACTTTAACACATAAGTGTATGTTTTATTTCATCTTCTAGCTAAGAAACTCAACCAAAAAAACAAAGAAACCAACTTATCTATCTATTCTGAATTTGGAAAAAAAAATACAAAGCACTTCAGGGATATTTTTAACATGAATGACACTTTAAACGATTGGTCAAGTAGTTAGATCTTTATCCATTCAGAAAAAAAAAACAAAAAAGCTGTTATCTGTTTTAGTTTTAATTATTTCAAATATAAACAGTGTTTTAAGTTTTTGATCCTATAGTCATAAAAATTCAGTTAAAACTAAGTGAATTCTGCCTCAATATAGAATAAAAGCTAGTATGCTTTAAATGTAATTGTTATGCCTTGTAGCACAATCCTTTTAAAGCTTTATCTGGTCATATTAAACTTTACAGCAGCACCACAAAGCAGAGTGGAAAATTTGTCTTTTGTCTCCCTCTAGTGGTGAACATTGGTTGCACGGATTGAAACTTTGAATGAAAAATTCAGTATTTTCTTTCTTCAGTTGTAATTTCTAATGTTATGAACATTAAAGAGTATTTTATATGATCAATTACTTAAAAAAGTATGTTCTCATAATAATTATTAATTCATTTAAAGCCTTAATCTACCCAGGAAACCAAACAAACAATTTAATTTTTTTTCGCAATTGTTTTTAATGTTAATAATATGTCTTCTCTGTCAGAAACCGTACAAACCGGAGCAACTATTCAAGTTTTAGAATACATTTGTGGTTTTCCCACAGAACCTGCCGTGTTGAGCAAACAGGTGCCACGAGCAAAAAGATGCTGCCTTTGTGGTCTGAGGGAAAATAGGAAATTTAAGATCTCTCTGTCAACGACCACACAAAACACTAGATAATTGTTGTTTTAAAGCATTTTGATTGACGAATATTAAGTTTTATATTTTTAGGTGAAGTCTTACTGTTTATAACTTTTTAAAAGTTTTATTTTAGCGGAAAATGTGAGCAACTTAATGTAAAAAGACAGAAATCTGGACGTTTTTTGTAAGGCAATCTACATTTATATAAACTTCTGAATCTTTTTTATTCCCCCGTATAAGCTGCAGAAGAAATTGTCAATATTTTATGTGTTAAAATATTTTTTTCTATAAAAATTTATAAATTCACGCTTAAAGAGTAAATTCAGGCCGAAAACCCGTCGTGTGTTGATTGGAGCCGTGATGTACGAGTGTCACCTGAAGGCAGCACAGCTTGTGAGCACCGTGCTGACGAGTCGCTGCCTGTAGAAACAGCTGGTGGTTTCTGTCAGCGAACTCGCCGGATTTAACGCAACATTAGCGCGAATAAAAGTTCCCAGTTGACTGGAAAGTGACTCAAAACGCTGTGGTTTGAATCCTTGTTCCTGTTCCGCTGACAGCCGGGGCATGTCATCCCGCGAGGGTCACTCTCCCGGGCGGCGTTTCATTAAACGCCCGGTGTGGTAGCGGCGTTGGACTCCGCCGGCTGCTAGCTAGCCATCTTTGGGCGCAAACGTCGGCTTTAACTTTTAGCAGGCGAAAAGGGGGAGCAATTTTAGTGGCCGTGGGAAATTCAGGGAGTGAACTTTAGTCGGGGCTCACCATGGCGCACATTCATTATAAATTCTCCTCTAAACTAAGCTACGACACGGTGGTTTTTGACGGCCCGCACATCACACTGACGGACCTGAAGAGACGGATTATGGGTCGGGAGAAGCTCCGAGCCGCAGACTGTGACCTGCAGATCACCAACGCGCAGACCAAAGAAGGTATTCTCGGTTTTTTCTATTTATTTTATTTTATTTTAATTTTTTTTTTTTCAACTTTATTTTGAAGTTTTCGTTCTTCACGCACAAGTTCCGAATTTAACCCACGTGGTTCCGGTTTTTGACAGTTCATGTTTTTTTCCCCCTTCCAATATATATTAAACTAAAGATGATATTCTTTAGGAAAGTTTTTAGTCTTAAAAAAATTGTTAAAAAAGTCCAACCTTCCCTTTACTATATTATATAGTTTTAAAGCTTTCAAAATTATGAGTTTCAAACTGCATTAAAGTGTCTTTACTTAAAACATATAGAAAAACATAAATAGTATTAACCCAACTCAGAGTTTTAAATTGTGCTGTAAAATAAAATGTATACTTTGAAAGGTTTTTTTTTTAATTATTATTTTAGTATTATTATTATTATTTAGTAAATATAAGGACGTATTTTGTTTATGTTTAGCTAGCAGGAAGAAGAATATGACATGGCCAGATACAAGCACGGGGCAAAGGGGGACGGTGCCCCCTCAAAATGCAGTGACTCCTCCCCCTAAATCTGATAGCTGACCAAAATCCACAATTAACTCAATAAAAAAAATTTAAAAGAAAGAACATTTTTAAATGAATTAATTAAAGGAATTTTATTTAATTAGAAATATATCATTTGTTTTGTTTTTTCCATCTTAGTCTAAATCAATGGAGAAAACATTGCCATCTTAAATCCCACCAATGTGTTTTCACAGAACACAGTTGTGTGTGCATTTTCCACATAAAACCAAGTAATTCCAAAGGGTTCACATGTTTAATATATTAAATTAAAAAAATATAAAGGCAAACCAGTGTCCTGCTTGTGCCTGTCCCTAGCCCGGTAACTGCAGAGGATTGTGTCAGGAAGATCGTTCAAAATAAAACTAATTAGACAAGCAGATCAGAGGAGAGGAAGGATAAATGGACAGATGAATTAATATGATGAAAACATGATTTTCTATGCAGTTTAGAAGCTATGAAACCCAAACTCTAAGCATGGCTGGAAGAAATAAAATTTATAGCATGAAAATACGTTAAAAAATGTTTAAATATATCCATTTCTTTAAACTTTAGGTCGCAGGGACCAGAATAAATCATTTGATTTAACTAAAGAAAACATTACTTTTATGTTTACTTTTTTAAATAAAATATATTACCAAACTAAGTGAGCATATGACATTTTTTATTAAATGTACTAGAATTAATTATTTAAAAATATGGATTTAATTACTTAAACTTTAATTTTGGTCAAAAAAGTATACTAAATTCTCAATTTATAACCAAAAAAAAAGGAAAAAAACACAATTGGACAAGCGTGGAATTTCCCACTTGATAAAACTTAATAAAGCAATAAAAGCAGTTTTATTTCAAATATGCTCACAGTCTTCATCCCTCTTGTTCAGAGTACACTGAGGATGAGGAGTTGATTCCCAAAGGCTCTTCCGTCATTGTCAGAAGAATTCCCATCAGTGGAGTTAAGTCCAGCTCCAGCAGCAAGACTCCGAACACGTAAGTGTGTCTGTTGGGGGTTCCAATGGGTTTGTTCCTAGACGGTTATTAGAGTGGAAATCCCTGCAATAGTGAACTCCACCCTGCATGAGTAAACTGAAATGTGGCTCCAACACGTCTACCTGCAGTTGTGCAACGCTGCTTTCAGACTCAAAAGCAAATGTTGAGCCAAAAATATTAGCCTCAGGCATAAAAAAAACTACCAGAAGTACTTCAAAAATCTACTATTAACTTGATTCCCATACCAAATTTTATTTTTTCAAATTTCCATTTGATTTTTCATTTAATTTTTAATAACGTTTCCCTGGTGACGCACACAGAACACAGGAAGTGTCACCGCAGTGACCTATCTAAAGCGTTCAAACCAATCAAGAAATGGCGTTCACACTAGGCAAGTAGGGAGGGGCTTCCTCTTGTTCTTTTTCTAGTGTTTGCTATGTCTACCCCCTACAGATGCAAGAATCTTGGTACAAAAAGTGCTGCAAATCTTTTGAGTCTTGCTCCGGGATTTTTCCAATATATGAAATTCTTGATGTTAGTGTTGGTCGATGTGACGTTACATGCTGTGTGAATGATACAAAAGGGTCTATCGTGCCATTTCTCTTCTGTTGCTATTATTATTTTATTATTACGTTTAGTTTATTATTATTTAATGTTATTTTTATTTCAGAACTTCTGTGCAAAAATGTGTTTTTCTAGTAAGAAACTTGTAACTGTTGTGCATTTTAACCCTTTAATACCTGAGGCTTTGCCAGTGACGCTTAAACACAAAATCTTTAACATATTGTAGTTTTTTTAACTGTTAAATCGTGCCAATTTTCTCCTTCAAAATCTACTGGAATGATAATGGTTTTGTTTACGGTTGAAAAGTTACAGTAAATCAAAGAACACGAGAACGTGAGCTCCAGCGTTAAAGGGTTAAAAGAATGTTTCTCATTTGTGACGGCTCAATTACAAGTTACATGGAAAAAATAAATTCAGAGAAAAATAAGTAATGACATTTTTGTCCATTTATTTTAGAGAATAACTTAAAATATATTTTATTGTGGTACACTGTGATATATATGGTTATTCTGATATAAATTAATTTACATCGGGATAATTAGTTATTTCCGTATTGCCCAGCACTACTTGATTTTATAATACTGGTCGCAGTAATTAATTTCTCCTCCACGATCCATTGACAAGCAGTTGGCACTTCCGTGAATTAAAATAGACGCCATCCATTCGTCATCTGCGTTCAACTGTTGCTAGTTTTGTACGTATAGCCAGAAAACATTCAAAGAAACTTGCGTAGCTACGCTTGAATGTGACACTTTCGTATGCCGAAGCCCAAAACACGTGTTTACGCTCGTTTACAAAGACTTCTCATTGGACATGTCTTCTTGAACGCGTGTCGTCTATCGCGGTGTGAACATAGCTTGAGGATAAGCAGATATTAACGGGACTTTCACTGCTGCACTGTGGATTTTATTCTTAGAGTGTCAGTGTTCAGCCCTGTCAGCATCACACAGACCAGCAGGGAGAAAAAAAACTGCTGAGAAGCTGCACAACAAGGTTAAAAGAAAGTCTCTTAAACTCCTGAAAAGGCTTTTATTTTGAAAAACCTTTAACTATTAGTTTGATCAATTTTTTATATAATTTGGTACAAACAGAGAAATGCCTTCATCTTTAAGCTAATTTTTAAAGCTGTGCGTAGTTATCACAAATCTGTGTCACTATAACTCGCTGATAAAAAGGATCAGCAACAACGCAGCTGTTATTTCAGAGGAAACAGGAAACTCAGACTGAAAAGTGAAAGTCAGATATGAGCAAACCCTTTATGCTGATTTTTCTTCCTCTTTGCATAAGGGTTAATGGTTTGACCTAAAACGATTTTAATAACTGATCTTTTTAAACAAAGTTTGACCTTTGCCCTCGTCTAATGACCTTTTGCTTTTTGTCTTTCAGTGAGCGATCACATGGCCAGGCTCAGCACATCTTTGGGGCCAGCAGAGCTGTATGTATTCAATCATAACCATGCAGCCCCACAACATAAATCTTTGTGTTTTGTGCTTTGTAATTAGCTTTAGAAAAATCTTCAAATCGTTGCTAAAGTTTTTATTTTAAGAACATGTTTTGCTAGAAAAGCCCAACCTCCTTCAATCCAACCTGTCATTTTGCCAATTTATATTGTCATTATAACCAAAACTTGAATTTAGTATTTTATTGAAACATTTTTCGATCAAATAAAGTGAAAAATGCAAAAATAAAAATACATTTACATAAAAGAAAATTTTAATAGTAATTTTATGTCTGTCACGTCTGCTTCTACCCTACAAAGAGGACAAAGAAAGTCTTTTAATTCATGATATTTATTTATGATATTTGACTCAATCGGAATCAGATGTTTTCATCCAATCAGGGATCAGAAATTTCATCATGATCAGCGCTGTATATTTCAAGCTTATTATTACAGATACATTTTCAACTTGAAGTTTGCATCGTACCATATCACCACAAGTATTACCTCACCTGCCTTGACTCGCATATGAATCAAAGTGCTATCCCATTCCTAACCCATAGAGTTCAATGTGATGTCGGTCCACCTTTTGCAGCTATTACAGCTTCAACTCTTCAAGGAAGGCTGTCCACAAGGTTGAGGAGTGTTTTTATAGGGATTTTTGATCATTCTTCCAAAAGGGCATTGGTCAGATCACACACTGATGTTGGTGGAGAAGGTCTGGCTCTCAGGTCTTATTCATCCTAAAGGTGTTTATGGGGTTCAGGTCAGGACTCTGTGCAGGCCAGTTCATCCACACCAGACTCTGTCCTCCATGTTTTTATGGACCTTGCTTAGTGCACTGGTCATGTTGGAGGAGGAAGGGGCCCACTCCAAACTGTTCCTACAAGGGTGGGAAGATGGAATTGTCCAAAATGTTTTGGTATCCTGAAGCATTCAAAGTTCCTTTCACTGGAACTAAGGGGCCAAGTGCAACTCCTGAAAAACAAGCCCACACCATCATTCCTCTTCCACCAAATTTAATACTCAGCACAATGCAGTCCAAAATGTACCGTTCTCCTTGCAACTCCCAAAGAGTCCAGTGGCCATGGAAACCCATGCCATGAAACTCTCTGCGTACTGTACTTAGACTAATCTGAAGGTCCTTCAGCATCTGCTGACCCCTGTCCACCAGTTTACATGGACTACTACTTGGTGGCTGAGTTGCTGTTGTTCCCAATCTCTTCCATTTTGTTCTGATAGAGCTGACAGTTGAATGTGGAATATTTAGGAAATTTCACAACTGAATTTGATGCACAGGTGGCGTGCTATGACACTTCCACGCTGGAATTCACTGAGAGCGGACTATTCTTTCACAAATGTTTGTTGAGTGCTTGATTTTAAACACCTGTGGCCAGGCCGAGTGATTAGGACACCTGATTCTGATCATTAAATGAGTGAATACTTTTGGTAATTCAGTGTATCATGAATTGATCACGGCATTTTTTCACCGTTAAACGCAACAAAAAAACTTGAAAACACACAAAAGCAGTTAAGTAAAGTTACCGAAATATTCAGATTCCAACTTCCGGGCTAAATAATTCTTTTAGTAAACATTTTCAAGGAGAACGGTACATTTTGTACTGCACAAGTAACTTTTGCGTTTTCTCTGAACTCAAACAACGATCTACAAAGACATTTCAGAAGAAAAAAAATCATTATTTACGAGAACGCCTCCTTCTGTGCTGCTGATAGAGAACAGAGTGAGACCATCTGCCAAGGGACCATCTACAAAGAGTAACCTCCAGGGAAAATGATTTCAAACATAAATCCATAATATTTCAAAAACTATTAAGTTTCATTGATATGAGCTAGTCACAAATACTAATACCTATATCCTACAATCCTTTACTCATCGTACTTTTTTTTTTTTTTTCTTTTTAGTATCCACTACCAGAATAAATTGATCTGCTGTCAGTGTTTGGTCATGATGGCAGTTTCATTCAGTATCTATGGGAGGGGGGAGCCGCCTGGGTGGGTCACACATTGTCATGCAGGCATGCTATTCACAGCTGATAAGCCCAACTGTGTTGTTCTAAGATACTGACTCTGCTGACAGCCGTCGGTGAGCAAGTGTTTCCTGCCCAAGCTGCATGAATCATAAATGATGAAGTGTTGCAATTCACTCATAACTTCCTGTTTTTAAACTTCACAATATTCTTAGTAAAGTAATCTGATTTCTATAAATAGTTGGCCATAAATATTTTAAATTTTCAACTTGAAATGCAAAGTTTTTTTGCTCTGCCTTTTAAAAGGGTTTATGTTAAAAACAAATCTGTTCTCATGTTATTTTATGTTAAATTCTTGCGATCCCCATCAATCAATCACATATTTGATCATCAATAGAAAACTGTAATGTGAGCATTTACCTTGTCATCACTCTCCCCTTGGTTGACCTGATTTTTATTTTTCTATTCTCTGGTTCTTTTTTACTAGGCTGTTCTCCTGAAAACTTTAAGTCTGAGCTGCTTCTATTGCTTTTGGTGTTTCTTCTAATAAAGTATTTTGCATAAATCTGTGTTATGTATTGCATTTTTTATATGCCTGAAAAATATTATGAAGTTCTATAAAGTTTATGCCGATATGAAATAAGTTAAGTATAAGTATAAGTTAAGTATAAGTTTTTTTCTTATTTATAATTAAAGGATAAATTTATTAAGCCACTGTTCAGTCATTTGTTTATTTAAGGAAAATATTGTCATTATAATTTGAGAATTATAAAATTAGTTTTAAATTATGGCCCAGTGGTTTAAATTTTTAAAATTCATACTATAAAAGTTTTTTTAAAAATATTAAAATATTTTTTTAGTTTTAGCTAGTATGGAGAATAATTTGAAAGAGACCAGTGAAAAAGGCCAGTGCTGAACTTTTTCTTAGCCGCATGGACTCAAAGGAAGGGTTAGATTAAAATTTAGCCTTTGATGCACTGAAAATACATGCGGCTAACGCAGAAATGTGTATCTTGACCACAAGTATTATGTGTGCCCATCAGTTTATCTGCAATTTAGTGCAGGCTGCATGATATGCTAGTTAGCATATCTTACTGTTCCAAATTAATGCACTGAAACATGGTTCATATACTTATGAAAAATAATATAATAAAAAAAAAACAATAATAATAATAAGATAGAAAAATATTAATCGCATATGAAATTTGACATTTATTTAGAATTGCAAAAATGATTATTAAAAAGAGCCAAGATTATGTCAGCTAAACAATTTGAACATGCTAAAATCTTCTGTTTTGTGTCAAAGAAGATAAAGTTTGCTTTAAGAATAAAAGACTCAAAATTTGCCTTTATTGATGGTTATATTATTGGTTTGACCATAAAAACATTTGAAGTTCAGAACTTTTTTCCTTTTAACAGAACAGTGTTTAGGGAGTCATGCTATTACCCAAACCATGCTAGCATTGAACTTGTACAGAACTTTTTTTTTTAAAAGGCAAAGTGCTTTATAAAGACACCATAATAGGAAATGTCAGACTTTTAACAAAATACAACTTTTATTTATTAAAAGGAAAAACAACATTTTCATGAAGACTTTGATTTTCACATTGTATGAAAACGGATATTATTGCAAATAGTTGGTTGGACTTGCAACTTTTACCAATCAAAGTGAGACTAAATTGTCTGGGTTATTACAGTAACTTATGCTGTTTCCTATTGTTGTATGCATTAAAATGTATTCTGTGTTTTATTATAGCAGATGGAGGACCAGAGTTCTACCAAAGCTTTATCGTTTTTTGCCAAGGTATGTTCTTTTTAACCATTTTAATGTTTGGGATTCCACTGTGTTCTGATCTGAACTCTGGGCTGTTGTTTGTTGCATCTGTAACCCATTTATGTTCATATGTTTAGATGCAGATGGCTAATCTGGTGGATGCAGATGTGCCAGAGGAGGATAAGATTAAGTTTATGATGAATCAGTCCAGTTACAGCACCATGAAGTGAGTTTAGCCGGTGTTTACTTTTACTTTTTGGAGATCCTGGTGACCATTTTCTTAGCTGACCTCATTCCTAGTTTATGTTTTAGTTAATGGTATTTATGAGTCATATTTCATGTTTTAAAGAAGATTTTTGGACATTTGCAGCTTTTTAAAATTAATTTCCTACACCTGTACAAGTCAATGTAACCAGGAATACAAATTATTCTGACCATTTGCAGCTTTTATCCTTATTTATACCAAATACTAAAAAAAAAAAAATGTAAAAAAAAATAATTTAAAAAATCTCACCAAAATTCCCCAAAATATACAAAAAATAACACTTGTATTGTTGTAATGACATTTTAAAGGTAAACTACAGTGTCCCTCCGTTCCTGTTTGTCTCTAGCGTGAACACAAAGCTCGGCACGGTCCTTCCAGAGAACTACACTTGTTTCCGCTGTGGAAATGCTGGACACCATATTCGAAACTGTCCAACCAGTGGGGTGAGCAGAAACCATGTAGCAACCAATCCAGGCTTGAACCAACCTAATAGTATGAGCAAAGAAATACCCAAAATCGCTTTATCCTTTGTTCAATTTGGACATACAGGATTTAATCCCTGATTGCACTCATAAGCACAGCAGTTCCAAATCATGATGCTTCCTCCACTGTGCTATTCATTACAAACTTGAAACAGTTGTATCATAAATTTAAAGTCAACTGACTTTTTTTATGTTTACTTTTTTTTAAAGAAGAATTTTGTTTTTGCCATCAGGACAAAAACTTTGAAGCTCCTCAGAGGCTGAAGAAGAGCTCTGGAATTCCTCGCTCTTTCATGGTTGAGGTGGACGATCCCAGCATCAAAGGTGTCATGGTGACCAACTGCGGGCGCTACGCAATTCCTGCCATAGATGCGTGAGTGTATGAGTTATTTTGTGCTGTTTGTTTTTTATTTAGAATATTACATTAAAAAAGTTACTGTCTGATAATCAGTTAAAATAAAAATAACTTTATTTATAACTACATAGTAGATTATTTTAAGGAGTGTACTTTTTTATGTAGCACATCTCTATTCATGCAGGTGTTAACATAATATGCAAAGTAAATAATATTCTGAACTTGGACAGACTCGCAAATAATAATTATCTGAAATAGATTTGATATATCTATTACAAATCAAACAAAATTACCTTTTCTTTTTTTTATTGCTGAAATTGCTTGAATGACCTCAAACTTCACTTTCTGTATCAAGTCTTGGTGTTAGCAAATCACATCTTTCTTATCAAGAGAATGTTTTTAATACTCTTTTATCTATGATTCTGTCATCTCATTCCCTATGTTTTGATAAGGAAGTTTTTATGTTGTGTGTCATTAGTGAGGCGTACGCCATCGGCAAGAAAGAGAGGCCTCCATTTGTCCCACAGGAGCATCCTAAGTCTGAAAGCGAGGACGAGCCGGTCCCTGATGAACTCCTCTGCCTCATCTGCCACGACCTGCTGGACGATGCCGTGGTCATACACTGCTGTGGAAACAGCTACTGCGATGAATGTGAGTTTAAGATACACAAAACAAAGTGAATTTGAATCTGGAGTGCACAGACATGCAAAATGCAAAATTTATTTGGCATAAAATATCTATGTTTACATAGTCGTGTCTTACCCGTCCATTTCTCTCAGGCATTCGAACCTCGTTACTCGATTCAGAGGATCATGTTTGTCCCACTTGTGGTCAATCCTCAGTTTCTCCAGACAGCTTGACAGCCAATAAATTTCTCAGACAAGTAAGCTGTTTTTTTTTTTTTTTTTTTTTAAAGCATCCAGTGATTGATTAAAAGTGTAAAAATTAAATAAACCCAAATCCCTTTCCTGGTCTTTCAAACACAGGCTGTTAACAATTTTAAGAAAGAGCGAGTGGGTGTGAACAGCTCCAGGAAAATGCCGGCCGTCGCCCAGGCTCTGAATTCAACTCCAATCCCTGGTCCTGCCCCACTCCCTCCCACTCTAAAAAAGCTCCTACAGCCACCGCAAATCCAACAGGTATGACAGTAGAATTGCGGAGTGCATTTGATTGTTTAGAAGGTCTATGAAAAATGGCTCCAAAAAATACTGTTAATTCTCCTCTATAGGATTCTCCCCTAAACCATTTGAAGGCTTCAAAGACATCATCATCATCCCGCGCTCTTGATGTCGCCGTCATCCCTGTAGCAGCAGATCCCGCCTGTGCTAACGGCTCGTCTAAGTCTTCTCCTCCGTTAGAGAAAAGCCTTGGGACCGCTGAACCGTAAGCTAACAGATATAACAATCAAAACAGTCATCAAAACAAATAAAAACAAACCACTTTTATTTAGAAGATGTGACTAGATGTTGCCTTTGCTACTTATCTCTAAAAATAAATGAAGGAAATAGAAATGTTTGGTAAGCTAAAGAAACAAATAAAACACAACTGGAAAGTTTTGACGGAAATAACGCACACTCTTTGACATACTGTAAGTCTTCAGACTGAATCAACTGATTTTGATGCGGAAAAAAAGCTGTTTTTCATATCTGCGCCAACATGCAAAACTTTATGTTGGTAAAAAAAAAAAGAAAATATTAAGTGTAGTTAAGAAAATTTACTCAAGTAAAGTGTTGTTTAGTGGTGAAAAGCCACTTTCCTCGCTTCAGAATCTGCTGGAATTATTGCATAAGCAGTTTGAAGAGTTACGTTAGTCGAAAGAATCTCAACACTGGAGCTAAAACTCCAATCTTAAAGCGTTAAGCTGATACCAGGGGGCTAACTACTAAAAAACAATATATTGCAGGACTATATAGTGCCCTGGTATTTAAAACCAATTTGGGCATCATACTCACTCCTTTTTTTTTTTACTGCGAATATGACGTCACCAATTTCACAAAGTAAAAACTTAAAGAGTACAAGTATTTTATGGTGGTTGCTTATGAATCCACTGTGTGATGAGGAAAATTGTTTGTTTTTTTTTTATTATTAAAAAAAACACATTTTAATGCACTTTTTAAAAAAATGTTAAAATGCAATGCTTTGTGATACGTGCCCAGACAACCCAAAAAGTTGACGTACGGGTCAATCCCGTGGCATATCCATGTGACAAAGGCTTGATGCCCCTTTTTTACGTGTGCCTTTAGTAGAAAGCATCCCAAAAGTCCTGCTTTTTATTTACTGATGTGTTCTACCTATTCCTCAGAGGACGTGAGGGCGTCATCCACTGTTGAGCTTTTTAAAAAGAAACTGAAGACACATTTATTTATTTCAGCTTTTAAGTAGATATTATTTGGGATTTAGCAATTTACGCGTAGATTTCATTATATCTTACCATTTTTTTATTTGTTTTATGCCAGTTACTGAAGTTTAACTTTTTATTTATTAACCTATATTTTATTATATTTTTTATCCATTTAATGTGTGTTTTTATACTTAAGCGGTTTTATATTTTGTCTATTTTATCGTTTTATACGTGTCTACAAGCGTTTTCTCACTCTCGGCTGGGCTCATGGAGTCGTGGTCCTGCTTGTCCTCTGGCCTTCCTTGTTCCGTGTCCTCCGAGCTGCCCAGCCTTGTGTGACCAGTTGGGTGCACTGGGCCGGAGGGCTGGGGGCTTGCGCTGTAGGGTGCTCGGGATGAGGACGTGCTCATGTTGCCTAGATGCTGACAGTCCAGCCAATAGGAGGACAGGGTGGACAGCACCTTCAGGCTACTCCTCCATGATCTGCTTGCTTTGCTATTTTATCTTTTTGTTTCTGTTTTTATTATTATGAGGGGCTTATCCTATTATATTATTGCATGTGTGGGGTATAGTTTTTCTTGTATTTGTTTTATGTACAGCACTTTGAGCTGCTTCTTAACTGGAAAGGTGCTATATAAATAAAATTAATTTGAATAATTAGAATTTATGCTGCTTGATCATCAAGTACATTCCAGCTCCTCCATTCATTGAGCTGGTTGTGGTTTTGTTGGTTGGGTAATCAGAACGCTGTTTTTTCGTTTGCCGTCTGTTTTCTGTTGACTAAGGGAGACTGAAGGAAAGAATGACTCGTCCGCTGTTTCCCCCGACAAAGATCCCTCAGACGGTCTGTCGAAGCTGGTTTCAGAGGTGAGCAAATCTATGCAGAACAAACATGAAAACACTCACTCTAGTTTAAAGAATATGATGTTTTTTCAGGTCAGCCAGACACAAGTGACTGAAGTGAAAGAAAAGCCTTCCCCTACAGGTGAGGAACTAAGAGAATAAGATTTGGTGAAAGTATTTTTATTTGTGAGTTTTGATGTCAGAACAGGATTCTTTTTCTCTCAGCATCCACAGATCCAGTCATGACATCATCCTCTTCCTGGGACGGGTACAAAACCTGCAGAAATATATATTTAAACTGTTATATTTGAACCTGAAGCTCTGATGTCTGTTTTCTGCGGCTGTCTTCTCCAGCAGCACATTGTCCTCCTCTGGGTTTTCCTCTGGAGGCTTGACTGAATCAAACTCCCAGCAGCTCAGAAGCGCCTCCTCATCTTCCTCAGCGTCCTTCTCCTTTCTGTCACCGTTCTGCCCCAACTCCCTCGCCAGCGCACCAATCCCAACACACCAGCCTAACAGCGCTTACCCCCCTGGATACCAACCAGCCACAAACACCTGGACACTTCCCCCCAGGGATGCCCCTCCTTCTGCCCTGATTCCCAAGGAGTGGTACGGTTACCATAGAAACGAAAGGGACAGGTAAACAAAAAGATTCCCTGTTTTTCCAGAAAATTATTGTAAATAATGCAATATATGCTGTTTAGGTTGTTAGTTTATTTTTGATAAATGTATTGTGTAGCTCATAAATTAATATACAAAAATAAATAGTTTTTTACATTTATGTGAAACGATCAAACACACCTTTATCTGGTTATCTGCTTATCTTATTATAACTTTTTAATCAGAAAGTAAAAACAAAACAAGTCAACCACAAACTTTACTGTTCATCTTGGAGCATTTTTTCCAAATTTAGCTGTAATGAAAATGTGCTAAAAAATCTTTCAGTGTTTAATGACAAACTTTAGCTCCTGCTTTCTAATTTTGAAATGTCTCCTCGTTGTGTGCTTTAGACCTTCTCCATGTCATTCCAACCTCAAGACTTCCCAATCCTACGTGCTCTCATCTACTCACTCTAAATCCAGGTATTATGAAACTTTCTGTTTTTGTTCTTTTCTTTAAACTGCTTTTGTTTTAAAGATGAGATGGTACTTAATCTTATAAGGGCAACTTTGTTTCATTTGCTGTATATAAATAAACAGAAAACTAAGGTTTCAACAAGTATATCTGATCATTTTTTTTATCTGTTTTAAAGTGGTTTTAGTTATGATGATGACATTTTCAGAAAAAATTATTAAAACATTGTTAGAAGATGTTAAAAACACAAAAAACAGGATTATTATTGGACTGGGTCTGTATAAGGTTTATATGTTATGTTTCCAAAATATTAAAGAATAAAAAAGGGATAAATAATCTTATATTTATTTTACATATTTGCATTTGAATTGTCAAATATTGCACAAATTAGTGAAAATGAGTTTATTACACACTTCTTTGGTTTACTGTTTTATTTAAAAATCCTAAATATATCAAATCTAGTTAAGAAATTAAGTCAAAAGTTGTTTTAAAATTAAAGAAAACTGATATATCAGACCTAGTTAAAGACCCACTCTGATTAAAATGATGTTTTTAACATGTTCTTGTGACATTTGTCTGATTAAATTAAGCTCAAAATCACATTTCCAAGTATTTCTATCTTTAAATTGTTGTGAATCAGGATCAGAAATATGCTAGGTTGGCCTCAAGCTCCCTGCTGAAACATACACTTGTAGATGACTAGATCTATGTACGTCTTAGTTTTCTTTGTCTGAGATGCATCTGACTAAAAACTGTACGGCTGGATGGCTCGAATATTTCTCACACTTTTGTTGTGCCCATAATATTAGATTGGATGTGTGAGAGGTTGTAAACTAACAGGAGAGTGTGTAAACAGATGGATGATGGGAAAGAGGCGTGCTTACTCCACGCTAACAGTCCATCCACAACTCAAGGGTGAATTTCTACAGTGAATTACTCCAGCCGCTCTGCAGAAACCATGTCCAAAAAAAGAAGACAGGTTTTTAGATTTTGTCTAAAAACAGCATAAGCAGAGTTAAGACCACTGGGAACTCTTTTACAATTGATTTGATTGGATTTTTAAGGTTCTAAACAAGGATATGAACCTGGGAAAAAATTAGATTATAATATTTTTTTCTAAAATTGTATGATACATCTTGTAATACAGCTTTTTTTCTACAAAAAAAAAATCTGCTAATGCTTTAAATATGGAAGCTGAAAATGCTCTGCCCAACTTTTTTTTCTAGCGATAATGAGATTCACCATCTCATTATAATGAGAAAAGGAATTTATTTTTCGTGGTAATGAAGAATATCCTGTAGAATCCCTCTCACCCTTTTCTGAACTGAGACTTCAAGATTTTGTCTGTTTTAAGTCTCTTTATTTTGTGGTTAATAACGGAGAATAATAGCAGAAGAAAACACTCCACAAAAATTGTTTTTTATTCTATTTTTTAAATGTATTTATTAGTGGATCTACTCTCCTCAAACGACTTACGTTTGTCTCATGAACACACCCTCTCCCTTTATTTACCCGAAAACCCTAATAAGCGGTTAAATGATTGTAGAAAAATTATAAACGTGTATTGTAGTGGACTGCTGTTTTTGTTACTAACCACAACATCGAGAGACATTAAACAGATTAAGTCTCAACATCTAATTTTGGTAAAGGGAGAGATGAATGCTACACGAAACAAAATTTATTTTCTTGTTATAATGAGATCCACTATCTCGTTATCATGAGAAAACAGTTTAAAAAAAACATGGCAGGCCGTTCTTGGCTTCCATATTTAAGAATTCCTTACAACATTTCATTTCTGATAGGAATACAATCCAATTGAATCATTCTTTTTTTCTGTTTTTTTGTTTCCCGTCTCTCCAGTAACAGAGACTCTCATCCCCGATCATATCCATCTACCTACAGTTTCGGCTACAAACGGCCCCCTTCCTCCACATCTCATCTTCTTCCCCTCGCGGCGGCTACCATTCCAGATCCAACTCCTCCTCCGACCAGCAGAAGAGCCGCCACCACACCCGTCACCCTCACAAGGGCTCGGCGTTGAGGAACCGCAGCTCCAAGAGGCGCGGCGAGCGCTCGGGGAGGGAGGTTGGGGCTCGCCACACGCAGACGCTGCAAACAGCCGCCTGGAGCTAGACGTGCAGCTCTACCTGCAGTGGAGGAAGGAGTTCCAAGACTGGTACGACAAATGCTACGCCCACTTCCACCAGCTGCCCTTCCCTCCTCCTCCTCTTCCTCCTCATCCTCAGGAGTCTCACGATTCAGGTCGGAACAATGGCAGGACGAACAACCGCTCGCCTTTGTCCGAGCGCTCCAGCTTCAGCCGCTCCCCTTCCTCTCAGTCCTTGACTGACAGCCGCTCCACCACGTCCTGCACATCCAGCAGCAGCTGCTCTGATAAGGCCAGCGAAGGTCACTCCCCTCCCTCTCGGACGTCCAGCGGCGGTCGCCGCACGCCATCGGACGACAAATCCCAGCTGAGGGAACTTCCAGAGAAGAATACAGCAATACCTCAACAAAAAACAGGCGGGAAGCAACAGCTCAGCCCACAGACTCACAACCGAAGGGATGAAAAGGTGTTTCAGAGCCGAGGGCGGGACAGGGCTTCATCTCCAGATCAGAGCAAAGGAGAGAATCAAACTGAAACAACCAGCAGGAATCCTTCAGACTCAGTCCAGCCTCTCATGAAACTGGAAAAACCTTTAGACAAAAAGAGAGAGCAGGAAAAAAAATCCAAAGAAGGCAAGAGTTTGCAAAGAAACCAAAGCAGGAAGAGAGAAAGCAAAGAAAAAGAACGGGAGGAGAAAAATCAAAGAATTAAAAGCAACTCAAAGAGTGAAACAGGAAGTGCAGAACAAAAGAAAATAATAATGAGAAAAAGAAAAAGGGAAGACTCAGAGAATCTTGAAAGGAGAAGTGGACCTCAAAGCAGCACATCCCAGAAAACCACAGAAAACCCTGAAAGCAACAGAAACAAGAAGTCTCCAACTCCTTCTGATAGGAAGAAGAAAAATGTAGAGAAGAAGGAGAGAACATCTTTGACAGAGAAAGACATCTGGGAAGGAGGGATGAAAGTGATGCCCCAGAAGAAGATAAGCATCAACATCAACTTGGAAGGAAAAGTGAAGGAGAGAAATGACGAAGAAAAATCCTCCGGTTTTGACATGAATGTTGAGGAAAAGACAGCGGAGGCTGACGGAGGAGAAGAGAATCAGGATGGAGAGGAAGCAGAAGACAGAACGGATGAACTGAAAGACTCAAATCCGGAAGATAAAGAGCAAATCAAATCGAATGAAAAGAAAGCTTCAGATAAGGAGGAAGAGTGCAGAAAAAAGTTGGAAGAAGAGCAAAGCCACACCGAAAAGGAAGATCTTGATTTGTGGCACTGCGCCCTCTATACTGCAGGAGAGGATGAGACGGGAGAAGAAACAGCCGAGCGAGTAGGGGATGAAAAAGGTGACGATTTAGTCCAAGAAAGAAAAGCTGAACCAAGGAACAGAGAGGCTGCAGGGAAATCCACGTCAAAGAGTCTCCACCAGGGGCAGAAGAAGAGCCGGGATGATGGGAGGTCAGACTCACACTGCGTCATCCCCATCTGGACAGCAGTCGTGATTCAAATAAAAAATTCACAGACGTAAAGATGGTTTGATCCATTATTTATATTATCGATTAATATGTCAGAAGTTGTGACTCTTCTATCTTCAACTAGCAGATTTTCTAAAGAAGACCCACTTTTAAAGACCCACTTCGATATTTTTTTAACTATTTCTAAAATGGAGGACATTTATTAAGGATATTTTTTATTCAAATAGTTGTGAATCAGGAGCAGACGACAAAAACGCGGTTTGAAAAAGATCGTATTAGTTACATAAATACACTGAAGCATTAGTTAGTGAGGCGGGGAAGGGGGGCGGGGTTGCCCAGCACAGACAGTCCTGCCCACAACTCAAAACCAACATAGTTCCCACTCTGCAGAAACTACTTCCTGGAAATTGTACTTGGTCATAATTAAAATATAAATAGAAAAAGGATCGGAGTGTGACTTTAAATTATAAAAGCAAAAAATTTGTTTTAGTCCTTTAACACCTGAGGCATCGCCATGGCGCTTAAACACAAAATCTATAACATACTGTAATTTCTCAACCGTTCACACAATCAATATAATTCTAGTACAATCTGCTGGAATGACGTTGATCGTTTGAACGGTTGTAAAATTACAGTAAATCAAAGAACACAAACAATGGAGCTCCGGAGGTAAATGAGTCAACAGAACATTTCAAAACGTAAAATCTGCAGGTTTCATACATAAATGAACTCTAGTCAAAGAATCAGAAACTATCCGATGTTTCAGACTCAGCTCCACACATCAAGCTCGTGTGTCATAAAAAACACACTATTATTTTGAAATTTTGCTATGTTTTTAAAACTTTTGTGTGACAAATGCAGTAGTTTTTCTGTGGAAGGCAGCTGTGGAGGAGGGGGCCGTCTGGAAAAGAAGAGGACAGGGAAAATGGAGGAGGAAAACGGGCAGGAGCGAGATGAAGCCATGCAGAGTGATAGCACGAAGGTAATTTGACTAAATCGGCGGTCTGCAACCACATGTGGCTCTTTGACCCTTCCTTTGTGTCTGTCTGGTTGAAAAATATTAATCTTTTTCTTGTTAAAAGTAACATGTTTTTCTGAAGCTCATCAAGAAAATAAAACTGTATTTATTCAACTTATTCCCAACAGTTTTCAGTAGGGTTGAGTATCGCCAATAATTTATAGAATCAATTCTATTCCAATTTTTTGTTCTTGAATTCTTTTGATCCTCTCAATTCAATTTGAGTCAATTAAATTTTGAGTTTACACGGTTTGCACATTTAAACACATTTATTTAGAAATAAACTATTGTTTTAAATATTTTCATATTAATCTGAAACAGTTCACATACTGTAAAATGTATTAGTGGAATAATAATGAGATTAATAGCATACAGTGTTACATGGATTCTCAGAGAAGCTCGAACAATTGTTCTGCCTCTCCTGGAGGACGTTTTAGTTTAGCCACTAGGGGGTGATAGCGCTACACCTTATTCCAGAAGAAGAAAGGAAAGAACAGTGCTTTAGAATAGACCACATACATTGAAAAATTCATGCGTGAGTTCATAAAGATGTTCATTTAGTCAGCAATGTATGTTAACGTCGACGGATCGTTAGCATTAAGATAGCAGACTTTAGCATTATGCGTTAGATCCATCTCTACTTTTATAAATCTATTGTTGATCTATGAAGCTTAGATCAATTCAGACCAATTTTATCAACCCGGCCCTATTTTTCAGTATCGATATCCTGACAGCTGTAGCCATAATACTCCAATAATCCATCACACAGTGAGCTGTCGTAGTGTACCAAAATCAAACATTTGGACAGATTTGTGAGCACTATGTACCACAAAAAATCAGATTATAAAGCAGACTGCCTATAATTGAACGAAAATTTAAGTGTGATCCAAAAAATGTGGCATGGATCACTTAGATTTATAAATTACTATCTGAGTAGCAGCAACCACAAAATAAATAAAAAGTGAAGAAAAATAGGTTTATTTATTTTTTTTTTTATCTCTGCTGACATTACACTACCTACTAAATTTGCTGCATTGAGATGACCCAATATCAGGGGTAGGCAATCTACGGCACACGGACCATATCCAAACTATTTAATCCAGCCGCCAAAAAGAAATAAAATACCTTAATATTATCGTTTTATTTTCTGGCGTCTCCCCATACGGAGCACTACAAATAAATGTAACTTTGTTTAGATGCAATTATTCTGCATTCGTGAGATGTTGGAAGATTTGTTTGTTTGTTTGTTTGTATTTTACTTTCATTCGTATTTTGCGAATCCAACATTCTACTTTCTGATCATTCCAACACAACCATGAATGCAGCGTTTCTCTAATTTGCATTTTTCCACATTGTTGTAAGTGCCACTAAAATGAGACCAAAAGACACGGTTTTGAAATAAATATACGTTTGTTTAGAATCACAATTAAAGCATGATCATGTCCAGATTGCATGTTATTTCTTTCTCTAATGAGATGGATTAGTAAAAACATGCCATGCCTCTGCTCTGGTCCGGCCCTTACGTCAAATTTTAGAACTGTTGCCCACTTGAAAGGAAGTCGTGTGAATCTATACCAAAAGTTGTAAGCTGTTTTGAAAAGAAATTTTCTTGTAATTATGTTTTATTTTGCAAAAATGCCAATGATTTATTTAATTTTGTCATAATAGGAACATTTTCCAACTGGCTTGTTGTTGGTGAGAAATCCACCCTAATGGCTATTTAGGAGTTGATGACTGCAGACTTCTGCTCATAAGTATCCAATTTTTAGATATATTTTCCCTAAAATTAATCAAGTAAATTAACAAAATGTTAAAATATTATTTATCTTAAGTGGTTAACTTATTTGTTAGCTATATTTGGTTTCCGTCCACAAACTCTGATTCTGGTTTTATTTGTCCTAAGTTCGCTGGTGTTGCATTTTATTTTTTAGAGTTCCTGCTGTCCTTTTTCCCCTTTCAATGCACTCATTAAAAGTTAAAAAGTGCTATTATTCCATTTGGCTTTTTTTTTTTTTTTTTTTAGATTGAAAGAAATGTAAGCCTTTTCTTTCTATTTAGCCTCAAAGAGCTTCTGAGGTTACTAATGAAAAATTTTCAAAAGCCACTTTGTATCTGTTGACCTTTTGGAACAATCAGCATGAAGGCCATGAAGCTAATCCAACTGATTATAGTCTGAAACCTTCCTTCAGTAATCTGAGAGTTCTTGTCTTGAGAGAAAAACACGTCTTTATCTCAGGGAAACAAAGGACTGTATTTTTTTTTCGTCAAGGCTATCTTTTGAAAAGTTGTTAGAATCAAATTTTTTCCTTCTTTTATTAGGTTCCTTGTGTTGATGAGCAGAAGATTGAAGAGAAGGTTGAAGGACAGATCAAAGCGGACTCTAGTTCTCCCGCTGCGGTTCCTCCTGATCCTTCAGAACCAAAGAACAACATGGAAACGGGGGAGCAGAGTAAACAACGGGAGCAGCAAAGAGGGAGGGATAAGGATTTGGCTCCCTCTAGTGGCAGGAAGAGGAGCTTGAGCCCAAACCGAGATGAAGAAAGAAGGGAGAGAAACAGCAGAAGGAGGGAGAATGACACCCAACAGGAAAGCACGCGATCAAAACCTGGAACAAGAGAAGAGGAAAGAAGAAAATCCACCTCTGTGCCAAAGATAAATCTGCCCTCTTTATTGTCACAGGAAGTAGAAAAGAGGGAGCAGCAGCAGTATAGAGGTGGCCATTCTAGTAGAAAAACTTCTTGCACCTACAAAGAAAAGGAAAGCGGCTCTGTTGGTGAAGTGAGCAGCCTCCCTTATCACGGTGCATCCAAAACGCAGAGAGACAACGACCGCATTCCGCCGCGCCACCTACCACCCATCAATCAGCCAAAGAGAAGCTCGAAGCCACCACTCTCCACCTCCCCTCTTTCACTTCGATTCCTTCGGGGGCCTTCCCCGGGGGGGCCCCGACTGGCCCCCGACGCAGCGCAAAAGTCGAAACGAGAAAGGAGAGCGCAGGTCAGACGGTGGTCAGTCAGCGAGCAAAGAGCGGAGGAGTCGAAGAGATGAGGAGGAGAGGCAGCGACCCGCCAGGAGCGGCGACGCTCGCTCATCAGAGAGCAGTCGAGGGAGGAGGCACAAGAGGGAAACGTCGCACAACTGCAGGAGCGGCCAGACGCGGGAAACGCAAATGTGATGAGCAGAATAAAATGAAGAAAAGACCAAAACGTTTACTTAATGTTTTTCCTTTCCCCAACCATCAAGTGCCTGTTTCTATTTCATTAGCTTTAGTTTCTTTATTTCATCTGCTCAGATCTTGACAAATACAAAAACTATAAAGGTGAACGCACTTTACGGAACACACGACCCCCGTGAGTTTAATTTAAAAGAATTTGCAAGGGCGCCACTTCCTTTTTTTAGTACCTTGGGTTCCGCAAGGTTCCAGCTGGAATGTGAAGAACGCTGACGGAAACGGTCAGTAATTTGATTTGCCTGTCATGGGTTGTGAATCCGCCACCATCCAAGAAAGCTGTGATTTATTTCTGGGAGTGCTTATGATTTCAGCCACTGTACTTGAATTTTTTTTTTTCTTTCTTTGCTTTTGTAAGTGTTTGTTTTAATTACAGCTGCTGACCAGAATAATAATTTATGAGAGGACTGTTTATTTCCTGAATTTGAGGATATATAAAGAAAAACATGCAAATCAGCATTTGCTGTGTTTGTCTTTATTGCGCCATCTGTTGGTGATGCAACTTAAAACTTTTTTTTAGAACTGGAGGTCACTTCTTGGAATATTCATCAGAAATCTCTGGAAAACGACACACGTTTTGTTTAACTATGTCCCCCAGCATTCCTGGACTGCAAGGACCAGAATGTTTTTGCCATTTATTTTTTCTTTTAACTGCACCTTTGTGCAAAGATTTTGCCCCCGTACACACCTAGAAGCTGGTAAAATGAACAGCCAGAAAAGAGAGTGGGGTCACAATCTTAAAATCAAATATTTCAAAACCCAGTAAAGAAACGAGTGTTGAGGGATATCCAGGAAGTTTTAAAATTATTATTATTATAATCATTCTATTGAAAGTTTCAGAGTTCGAATGGCATGGTGAGCTTGCAAAAGTAGCATTTTGCCGTTGCTTGTACATGTTTTACCGGAATATTGTGGAAAAAATGAATGCATGAATTACTGGCTCAAGCATATCAAATGACATGTCATATCCTGTAAACACATTGGGAATATGGGTATGATTGACCAAAAAAAAAAACAACAAAAGCCTCTGTTGCTAAGGAAATCCAAAAATGTACTTTTATTGATTCGTCTAAAAGTGACACAGGACTGTTCGACACTTCCAGGTGACCAAAAAATAAAACAGTTATAATGGAAAGAACATTAAAATAAAAGCTGTCATTTTGAAAAAACTTTTTCTAATTTTTTTTTTTTTTTTTATTAAATTGTCCAGGCTGGCAGATAAAGAGAGTGAAGGGACGCTAAGCCATAGAGGCAGATAAAGAGAAAAAGGATGACTGGGGCGGGGCATAAAACACAACTGGTGGCTTTAGAGGTACTTTTTTACTTGTTTGCGCAGTTAAAAAATGAGTTTTTGACTAATTTATTAATTCTTATCTCACTCTTAGCCAGCACAGTTGTTAAGACCTTACAATTAGTCAAATAGTAACTTTTATACACATATTAATCTAAAATGTTGTATATTTTGAACACAGATTTAAATTTTATAATCACTTTTTTTTTCTTTTATCAAAACTCTTCATTTTTTAACACTAACTTAAGGTAAAGTTAATCTGCTAAATTTATCTTTAAATTCATTGTTTAATTCAGCAATCTATAAGATTGAACCGGATTAATAAAATATTGTTTTAATCATTGAAATTAACTGAAATTTAGGCTTTTGTTGTGCATGCATGCATCAGAAGTTGCTAAAAATGAAAGTGAAAATGCAGAAAATAAGTGTTTTTTAATGTTCTTCGGGGCAAAGGAAATTGTTAGACAAATAAGAAGCTTTTCTGCAATATGAAGAAGTCAAAAACATTTTCTCCCATCAGTGAGGGATTTAGCACATCCGTTATTCTCTGCAGAAGTGCTTACAAAAGTATTCGGCAACAAGGTGCTAAAGCGCGTGAAGAGCTCCAATCACCTCATGATTATCCCAAAAGGTCACAGGAAGCTTTCAGGCCGTCTTCGAAAAGAACTTGATAAATGTTTTCTTTAATGCATGCTTTTCTTGGGCTTTTTTCCAGCAGATGTCATTCTAGTCTCAGTTTTAGCTTTAAATTTGAAGATAATCTGGCCTTTCTTGATTAGTCTGCTGATTTAAAAAAATTAAGGTTTTAATGAATAATTTTCCATCTATCTCGTAAAGGTGGATCATCTGGTCCTTTTATGCTCATGTTCAAATTTCTCTTTCCTCCCTTTGTTCTTCCATCATTTTGGGGGATTGCGCTGATTTCCTGTCATCAACCATCCCTCTAAGAGGAAGCACTGCAGCATCTTTTCATCAAACATCTTACCCACCAGGTAAGGATGCTCACACACCGAGCTTTTTTCCTTCTTTCACACCCTCCAAAATGCATGTCAGTTGATGTTTTTTTTTTTTTTGCTACAATGACTGTGAAGGACATTTTCAATATGGCTTCATAGACGGCTGTGCCCTCTGTGCGCGTCTGTACGTTGCCGCTTGAAGTGCGTCCAAGCTTTTCTCGCATCATTAACCCTCTACAAGAAATCCGTGGCAGACATCCAGCACCCCTCTGCCTTTTCTATGTTTTCCGGCGGCGAGAGCAATTGCTTCGGTGTAAGGCATGTGGATCAAAAAGCATTGTGGATGCGTCCAGAGGAGCTTTGACGGAGGAGCGGCAGGACACCGGAACAGTCTGGCACATGAGAGGTCTTCTCCTTTCGGCTTCTTGCGTGCTTTTCATCCCAAGCGAGGGCTAATAAAAGTTTCCTGCAAATTTTTTTTTTTTTGTCTAAAACCTTTAAAGTGTTTCTCTATGTTTTGTTGTGTGCATGTAAGTTAAAAAGACAAAGCAGAAGAAGACAAGATCTAAATCAGATTAAATAAATTCAGACATTACCATGAGGCATCAGACTGAAGGACGGTTAGACAGGTGGACCCTGAAGCAATCAGGAACATCTCTCCTTTTCTCCCAAAGAGCATCCCAGACCAAGTATGATTGAATTTCTTCTGGCCTGCTCATTCTCTCTCCTTTCTTATGTTTTCCCTCCGTCTTTTGTGTCAGTGATGAGTGCAGACGTTAGGGCACGGTGCCAGCTCTAGATGATGAGGTGTGTGTGTGCTGGTGGATGCGGACTGCCTTGTTTAGGGTTGGAGGCAGCTGCAAACACTTGTTTGGGGCATTTTGCACTTGTGGACCTTCCACTTGTTTGTAATTAGACAATGAAATTCACACACAACAGTCTACCTCAATGCACAATGACCACAATGTTTGCTTTGTGGTTCAAAGTGAAAAGAGAAGCAGCTTGCAACATGCAGGAGATTTAGCAAAACCACAAGGTCAAATGTCAGAAGTTTTGACTGCAGTATTGTCTGATTATCAGGAAGCAAAACATGGACCACTCTACAAAAGATGCTTTAATTTGACTATTCTGATACACCAATTTAATACAAACGTATAAGTTTCCATAAGATTATTTACTGTAGTGGGTTGCAGTTTTTTATTTGTGTCTAAAGATGACCAATTTGATAAGGTCTTGTTTGCACACTAAAGTTTGCTGTCAATTATTAATATTAAAAACGTGTTTTCTTGTACACCTATGTGTATTTGTTGTTCACATTTTCTTCCTAAAATGACCAAATATCACAAATTTTTTTCAATTTAAATTTAGTGATAATTTGTTGTTGTCCACCCATTTTTATGTGGCCTGAAATTCTTGATTGATAACACTACTACGATAATAATAGTTGTTGTCACTGTAAAATATACTGCTCACAAAATTAAAGGAGCACTTTAAAGAAACACATTTCTTTCAGATCTCAATATGCAGTTGGATATCTACACAAATAACGACAGGGCAGTGTCTTTGGAACAAAAGGATTCCAAGTCTTTTAATGGAAATACAAGTTTTCACCCTACAGAGGCTCAATTGTGTAGACATCATAAAATCAGAGTGAAATGAAGACATGGCAGGCTAGTCCATTTTCTCCAAAACTTAATTTCTGCAACTCAAAATGCTTTTCAGTATCTTGTGTGGCCCCCACGAGCTTGTATGCATGCTTGACAACATCGCGACATGCTCCTAATGAGATGACGAATGGTGTCTTGTGGTATTTCCTCCCAGATCTGTGTGAGGGCATCCCTGAGCTGTTGTACAGTCTGAGGAGTAACCTGGCGGCGCCTAATGGACCCAAACATAATGTCCCAGAGATGTTTTATTGGGTTTAAGTCAGGGGATAGTGAAGGTCATTCAATTGTTTCAATTCCTTCATCCTCCAGGTACTGCCTGCAGACTCTCGCCACGTGAGGCCGGGCATTGTCGTGCATTAGGAGGAAACCAGGACCTCTGCACAGCGTGTAGGGTCTGACAATGGGTTGAAGGATTTCATCTGAATACCTTATGGCAGTCAGAGCACCATTTCCTAGGCAGTAGAGGTCTGTGCGTCCCTTCATGGATATGCCTCCCCAGACCATCACTGACCCACCACCAAACCTGTCATGTTGAACCACGTTGCAGGCAGCAGAACGTTCTCCTTGTCTTCTCCAGACTCTTTCACGTCTATCACAGGTGCTCAGGGTGAACCTGCTCTCGTCTGTGAAAAGTACAGGGCGCCAGTGGGGGACTTGCCAATTCTGGTGTTCTTGAGCAAATGCCAGTGGAGCTCCACAGTGCTGGACAGTGAGCACAGGGCCCACTGCAGGATGTCGGGCCCTCAGGCCACCTTCATGAAGTCTATTCCTGATTGTTTGGGTAGAGACATTCACACCAGTGGCCCTCTGGAGGTCATTCTGTGGGGCACGAGCAGTGCTCAGCCTGTTCCTCCTTGCACAAAGGAACAGGTATGGGTCCTGCTGAGGGGTTGAGGACCTTCTACGGCCCTGTCCAGCTCTCCCAGAATAACCAGCAGTCTCCTGAAATCTCCTCCATGTTCTGGAGATTGTGCTGGGAGACACATTAAACCTTCTTGCTGCAGCACGTGTGGATGTGCCATCCTGGAGAAGTTGGACAACCTGTGCAACTTCTGTAGGGTTAAGGAATCTCCTCATACTGCCAGTAGAGATAATTACACAAACAAAATCAGCACGAGTGGAAAACCAGCCAAAAAAGATCAAGAGGGAGAAACTTGAAATGACCTCCACATGTAACACCAGTCCTGTTTGGAGGGTTTTCTAATTATTGCCACTGAAGTGCACCTGTTGTAATTCCATGAACACCAATACAGCTGAAATTGATTAACGAGGCCCTCAGCTGCTTAACCAACAAGAACATTATCAGACAGGTTTCATTCAATTCATGCCAGGCCCAATAAAAAAAGTGTTCCTTTAATTTTTTTGAGCAGTGTATATTTGTGTCATCTTAAAATAATACTAGTTTTGATTTTTAAGATACATTAAATATTTAATCAATGCATATTATATACACATATAAATATTTTTTATTATTTTGTTTTATTTCGCACACTGTTGTTGTTACTGCCATGTCGTCTTTTGTCGTTCTTAATGTGTAATCAACAGATGTGGTCTGAATAAGAAGCCCTGAGGGACACCACAAGTAATGTCGAGGTTACTTAATGTAAATTGGTTTGTATGCTTCCCTAAATCATCACTCTACTCTACTTTTGTAAGACATATATCATCAACCTATCCTGTTATCAAAAAAATGTTTTTTGGGTTTTGTCGTTCAGGGTTTTCTTTACATGTTTATCACTTTGATGGACCATCATCATATTACTTTGACGATGTAGACTTGAAAAAAAAAGTTCTAAATTATTTATTGTTTTTTTAAAACCACAGAAAAATTGTATGAATGCCACCCAGTTTCCTCCAGCCAGACGACCCATTTATTTTTTAACAAAGTGTTTTAAATCTAATCATTTCTAGATCTGCACATATTTACTGAGAGATGCTACACAGAATAAACAAAACAGAGATCAGCCTGACCTACTGCGGGACCCAGTCTGATCACACACAATGTTCACCGACACAAAGAGAAACTGTTGGAAGAAATTTGGAACCAGTGACCATGTTCATGTAAAACATGTACAAGCTCAGGATGTTTCCACAGTAACGATTCAGAAATAGATTCAGTTAAACCAATCAGATAATCAGAGTCTCCAAGTGTTGACCAGTCAGTAAATTTGTAGCTTTTTCAGAAATTTGTGGAGTAAAAAGTGTGGAGAAAAATGCATTAAAAAAACAGAATTGTTATGATGTTTGTTTGGTTGTAAATAAATAATAGAATAAAGAAGAGTTTTTTTTTGTTTTGCTTTTTTTAGGGATGGAGGATGGGACAGGAAGTGATGTGCAACATTTTAGCTTACAGATTAAAATGACTAAGTATGAGGAATTTAAGTCTGCTTAAAAAACAAACACAAAAAAACACAAAGCTGCTGGTGTAAAACTAGCAAATATCTGAAAACTCAGGAAGTAACACCAGTATGGACATACTTTGGGGTAAATTTAGAAAAATTACTTTTCGTACAAATTCAATATTCAGAAAAAAGTGCCTGTGTGGTTTGCCAGTGGTTCATATTTTTTTAGATATTAAAGAGGATTTGGTTCAAGTAGGAAAATCTTTATGTGGTTTGTTGTGCTTTCACATTGCTCTCCTCAAAGCAACCAACTAACCATCCATCCATCCATCCATCATTCCATGCATCCACTCATCCATTAATAATAAAATTTGGGGTCCTAATACAGAGCCTTGAGGGACACCACAAGTGTCTGCAAAAGTTGCTCTTTTCAAAATGAGAAATAAGGGGAAAAAGTAGCTAGGTTAGTGGTAGTTGTCAGTCATACATATGCATACGTGTATTTTCTTACCACTCCTTATGTGGCTACAACATATTTTCCGAACTTTTGATTAGAGCTGTGGCCTCCATGTTTTTTTTCTTTATAGTCAAATTAAAACGCCTCAAACTACTTTTGTTTTTCACTGTTTTGCTCCACGCCTACTTGGCTCCATGACCATTTACTGTATGCAAAACAGGACGGAGTGAGTGTGATGTCATCCACTGAAAAATTTTTACTTCTGGCTCCAGCCAAAATAAGTCAAAAATGTTTTTTCTAAAAATGTATTTTCTCAATTGAAGTCAATGAGATTTTAGCTTCTTGGAACCAGTTACCTTGGCTAGTATGCCAAAATTACGTAAACTATAATTCTTGGTCTTTTTTGCTTGCCATAAAAAATGATTAAAATGTAATCATAACAAACATATTCATAAACGACTAGTCATAGTCATAAACAGACTAGTATGGCAAGCAAAAGTGGTCAAAAAAACATATGCACTAGAATCTTTTTTGTCTTTTTTGCTTGTCATACAGAATGATTCAAATTTATTCAACCCAAAAATGGTCTTGCCCGGCAAGCAAAAGTGGCCAAAAAACCTTTCGAATAAACTCCAACAAATTTTTGGTCTGTTTTGCTTGCCATAGAATGATTCAATTTTAAATTATCCCAGAATCCTGCTTCAGTCAGTAAGAAACAAAAAGAGTCAAAAAAGGTTCTTGCAATACTTCCTAATTTCTGGAAGGGAAAATGTCCACGGTTGCTATTCTGCAGAACATAAACAACTGTCATGTCAGGAACTCTTCAGTTTAAAAGCACTTAAGGGAAGTTGCAATCCAGTTTAGGTCTGAATGCTAGAAACTGCAGCATTAAGTGTTCAAAATGAACCATAAATCAGTGTAGAGCAAGACTGTGGGGGACAGTTTACTTCTTTCATTTGGTCCCAGGGGAGGCCTGTCTGCATTCACACTTTAAAGTCCCATTCCAAACTTATTTTGATCTATTTCCAAACCATTCCCAGTGGTCTTTTAAAAGTTATTGTGATGTTTTTACCCAAAATCAAAAAAATCTGTCTCCTTTTCTAGGACACTGTCTCTGCAGAGCAGCAGGAGTTAACTAAAAATTCACCTCTGAGTTGTGGGTGGGACTGTTGGTGCAGAATAAGCCCACCCCCATTTCCCATCATCCATTTGTTTACACTCTCTCCTGCTACCTTACAGTCCCTCAAACCCCCAACAGCGGTGCAATAAAAAAGACAAGCAATATAGGAGATATCCAGACAGGAAAACAGGGAAAGAGATGAAAACAAAAATGTTTGTGGATCTATTTTTGAGAATGGAGTAGAACAGGGAGCTTGTGACTCCCAGACTGTAGTTTGTACGTAACAAGTACAACAAGTACATCTGAAAAAAGAAATATAAATGAGCAACAAAATACTCAGAAAGGCAAATTTAAGATCTACTTTATTTATGTATATCAGAAAAATACCACGAGAGCATATTAAACACAGCATTTTCACTAACAGCTATTTTGTTTGGAAAATGTAAAAACTCATTAGAATTTTCATGCAGCAAAAATCGTGGACCAAAAGTCCAGATCACGAAATAATCAACCTAATGTAGAGAAAAGGTAAGGGTGCTTATCAGTGAATGATAGTGGGTCAGTTTGAAGAACTAAAACCTCTGTTCCAGATAGTATCTGTTATCACTGTGAGGCATTTCCAGGCAGTTTGGTCTGGTGAAGTGTGAAAGCAAACCAAACAAAACGATGGTGTGAAAATTGTGAGACACATTTAGTGAGAATTCCACTGCAGCTGTCTCTGTGATGTGCAACAATGGATTCAAGCTGATCCTTTATTTTGAAAGTCTAGAATGAAAATGACTTGCTTTTTATTTACTACTAGGTGTTTGGGACCAGAATCGTGACGTCTCCACTGACTGTACTCTCTGGTTAGTCAATTCTCTCCATGTCATGAAAGTCCCCAAGCAGATGTTCCTCGGCCAGTGATGGTATGTGTGAGTCTCTAGCAGCATGTGCAAATGTGTGCATGCAAATCAGGGCTTCTTTTGTGTTTCTTAATCTGGTGAGGAATTTAGCATTTGTAATGGGGGTCCCAGCGACATGCACCCCATTGTGCGTGAGTGGGAGCCCCCCGTGCACGTGCCCAGACTCCTGCATGGCCCTGTGTGTGACCACAACTGTGTGCAGAATAACAATGAGCATGTCATTTTACCTCCACTGTTTGAGTGAGTGAGGGTTGCGAGCATGCATGCCTTTGCCAAGGGGGGAGTGCTATTCTGCTTAGATACTGACGTGATTGAGGCCTAACTACAACTGTATCCCTCCTTTTGCATTAATAACAGCAACATTTAAAGTTGTGGGTGATTTTATGAGATTGAAAATCTATTTTTTTTTAAATAGGAAATAAGCTGCAGTAAATTCTTGAAGGGATGTTGAGAGGAAGTGATGAAAGCAGAAGGTTTGTGTTGTGTGTAGAGCTCTAGTCTGAGTGCGCAACCCACAAGATTCTACCCTCAGTGTGAGTTTGCATGTGCAACAGTCCATATCAGTGCATTTGCTCACGCAGTGTGTGCATTCTGGTGCAAACTGGATGAATCAGTGTTTCCTGGAGGGTTGCACAGATCATGCATATTTATGAAGATTCTGGCCTTGCGCCCCCCGTCTTCTCTTTGGTCAATCTGTTGATTTGTATGTTCCACCACACCAGAGGGAAGGCCCGCGGCTAAACTGTCTAGACACCTTATTTATGGCAGTGTGTTTGTGTGCAGGTGCGTCCTGGAGAAAGGCTGTGAGGGCTCTCCAGAACACAAAAGCACAACCTTCAAACACGTCTAAATAGAACCACTGAGGCCTCCTCTTGTGATAAGTGCATTCTGTCTGTTTAAATGTGCACACCAGATGAACGTGTCTCTGATCAGTGTTGACATTCCACTGTAGTCCTGATTAGGTGAGCATGCGGCATTTCGTTTAATTTGTGAATCCATGGCAACAGCTGATTATCACACGGAGGGGAGGTTGGGGGAATTATGTAAATGTTGCCTTCTTGCCACCATCAGAAAGATCGGCCAATCTGATGCCAACGCTGCCCTGAAAACTTACAGAAATGAATCTATGTTCAAATTCCATCAGCAGATTTAACCTGGAAGCTTTAACCCATAATATAATACGCTTTATCTATTCTTTTATTGATTTAAACTTGTTTGTCGATTATTTAAAAAAAAAACTGTGAAGAGAAACAGTTAATAAAAAGGGGTGGAGATTGTGTGTGTGTGTGTGGGTTTGTGTGTGGACGTCTGCTGGTGTAAACCACCAAAATGCCCTTCCACCATTGATATGGAGATAAAGGGGCCTGACCACATCAATAAAGTATGAAGAATGGGAAAAAAAAGATCAAACAAAATGCCTTCACAGTTTTAACATTTGTCTTCTTTAATGCTGTAATGGTTTAAGGAATAAAAAAACTATAAATTCAACAACCACAGTTTTGTGCATTTTTTCCCTTTATTTCTAGTTTTTTTGTTTCGTAGAACAGATATTTTCATTTTGACCAGTTCTCTATTCAAGTTAAATGACTTCCATGTGTCATTTATTTGTGCTCTTTATCTATATTTGCAAATTATTTTCACAAATCTGTTTACTTGAGGATATCTAACACTGGTTCCTCTCTTTTTTTCCTTTATTTAATTGTCTGTTTCTTTTGCCAATAACTTTTGGATTTTTTTTATTTAAGTTGTTCTTTTTATTGTCTGTGGTATTACATTTGTCCAATAAAGATTCTCTCTACATCCAATATGATCTAAATAATTAAGTATCATCACAGATATAGACTTCCAGAATGAAGCATCATCAAACAACTTCACAGTAAGGTGTAGTAACACAAAGTGACCACTAAACAAGACAGGCATATTTTCCAATCAAATATTAAAACTTCTGATGTTTTTGTAGCTAAAAGTAATATTTGTAATCTGTACTGAAAAGATTTTCAACAATCTTTGTCTTTTTTATTCTAAACTAAAATCAAACACAAAAATTTTTTTTGCACTTCAGTAACTAAGAGGTTTGCTATTTTAGATACATGCTTTGTCACTGGTACAACAACATGTAAAAGTGCATCATTCTTAAAAAAACAAGTAATTAATTTGAAACAAATGAATAAAAAGTGGATCATTGGGTCTAAATTTACAAAAAAATAAATAAAATTGTTTGTTCATACATCCAGTTACTTCTGGCTGCATTTCAGTGGGTTGACTTGATGACACTCCCACCCCCCCGGAAGACCTTTCTCTGACATGTTCTGATTGCGATCTCACTATCTTGTATCAGTTTCAATGTGGTGCAATTCTCTATCTTCTTCACAAACAAGTCCATGCAGATCCACAAGCCTTCTAATAAACAGCAAAACAAGCTGCAAGTGTGTAAATAAAAACAGCAAAACCTAAACTGCTCTTTCCCCAGACACCGTAGATTGAATTCGATTAACATGCAGGAAGTTTTTGTCCCTGTGAAGGTGGATGTTTTTGCACCGAAGGTAATACTACACCGTTATGAATAAGTGATGCAAAAAGAAACTCCTAACACAAATAAACAATGAGGTCACACACTCGCTTTTACTGTTCTCATTTTAGCTTTACTCCTTTGTAAAACTTTATTGCAAAAGATCACTTTAGGACTTAGGGAGGTCTAATGTTTTGTCTGCATAAGCAGTGTTCTGTGAACTTATACAAAGGATCCATTTTTAAAGAATTTTTAAAAATAATAATTTGTCACATGAAAGAGTTTATTCCACAATTAAAATAAAGGGTTAAAAATTAAACATGTTGAATTTGTTGTGTTTAAGATTTTTCTTTAATATTTTAAGCTTTTAATACATAGCGCCCGGTTTGACTGTGATTAAAACATATAAAGAAATAAAAATTAATTTTTTTTTTTTAATTGAAGACGCTAAATATATTGTGGTAAGTTTTTGTGCGGATTTAAATGTCCAATCGGAGTATGGTTTGCTAACCTGAGAGGTCAGTATTACTTGATAAGTTTTAGAGATGACTACTGATAAATCTGGAGCAAACTGGGATATTTTTTGTCTTATTTAATTCTCAAATTCAATCCAAAGTAAAATGGGCTCTGCAGAACTTTTCTTTTTCAAATTTACCAGTAAGATTGTAAACAAAGATTGAGCAAAACTGAAGAATTTGTGCATAAAAATAAATAAATTAAAAGTGCATCTCCTTTACTATTTTTTGTATTTATTTATATTTATGTTATTTCTTTCAATCATGTCATCCAGTGAGGAAGAATAACTCCAATCAATTTCAGAGATAGCTCATCATCCATTTTAAACTGCAATAAATTTTACATATTGATGATAAAAGTCCAGCAGGTCAATCAAGCTGAGGAAAAAATCTCCAAAATGAATCAAACGGACTGCTTGTTTCATCTGCGTTTCTGCCTATCCGCACACGGTTCAATAGAAATATGAGGCATTACATCTGGAAACTGCTCTGCCGTTGCTACGGCAACGCCTGTCATGCTGACAGTCGCCCCTTGCCTCGCGCACTCCAACACATGCACACTTTTACACGCACAGCAGTAATGAGAGACCCAGAGACTGGAAGCATGCCAGGACAGTCTGCACACACACACACACACGCAGACACACACACAAACAGACACATACCTTCCCCCATGCACTGGAACATTCTGAGCACACAAACACCAGAGAAACGTCCAAACCTATGATTCAGACTGCAGCTCAGACTGGCCTGCTGTGCAGATCTCCTGTATTTTCTATTTTTGGGAGCATTTGATGAAGAGATTTCCATATTGAAAGAAAAAGTCCTCAATCTGAAGATTTAAACTACACAGAAATCTGTTTGATAAAGAAAAAAAAAAAATCTGTAGAATTTGTTTGAACTTCTTGAACAAAAGAAGCGACATTTTACTGTGGTCATGAGCTCTTTGTAGCTTCTTTCCCCTCATCCTCCAATGTCTGCCACTTCTGCCCCTCCCACCCCATCATGATCCTTTTTGTCATTCACACTTTGAAGTGCACTCACTTTCTTTTTTTCCCTGTTCCTGTGTTGACTGTTATCCTTACAATGGGTCTCACATTAATCTGCATTCCACAGACGGCCACAGTCTGTGGAGAGGAAACCAAACTTTGTCCCACATCAGAGTCAAAGAAAAAAAAAACACACACAGACACAAACCTGTGTATGTTTGGGAACAAAAAAGTTAGCCTGAATTTGAAATAGCATATTTTCCACACAATAAAGCAAATTTAAAGGCCTTATTTGGATTTACAAATTATTTCTGGTTGTGTTTACTGATGTTGAAAAGTGATTTTGAGAGATACATGATGCAACAAAATTGAACAACCAAATTTGGGTGTTCTTGTGAAGGTGCTAACATGGCTAACATGTAGCGGTGTCTCGCTGCGATGTTTTTTTTTTAAAGATTGGAGTTAGCAGAGTATTAATGTCTGTTTTAGTGGTATCTCTATGCTTATTTTATGTGCTGAAAACAAGTTTGGGTGTTGCAGCTATTAAATCTTTTAATGTAGCTAAAGTTTCTTTTTTTTTCATCCTATTTTTGGTGCGTCTTATATTTGACATAAGTTTGAAAATAAACCATTCATTGACGTGCGCCTAATCCAGTGTTTAGTAAGCTCTATGAAAGGTGCGGCAATGCTCTTTTTAACGGGAAAAATAACAACTGTGGGTTTATTGTAGGCAGAAACCCTTTAATTTATATTTATGGTACTGGATAAAAAAAAATGTAAAAATAAAACATAAATTTAAAAAATTAGAGATTTACCATTGGAATGTCAAAAATGAACTTTTCTAAAAGTTTAAATAATTAAGGAATGATAAACCTCAAACAGATACACTAAATAAAGTTTACAAATCTGATGCTAATGTCAGTTAATTGAAATTAGGGAAATAATAAAGCCATTTTAATCTATAAAAACCTATTTTCACATCGGTGTAACAGCAAATACATCAGAAATGTGTTCTGTAGTCCACTAGGTCAGTGGTATATTCCACATGACATTAGTTGAAGGAAGAATGGATCTAGGTTCTTGTGGGTTAATATGAAAATGCACCAAATTCAATTCATAATTCTTGAACTATAGAGTGTCATTTCTCTGTCTTTCATGCATTTTCATTCTTTTTAGCTGCAGTTTCCAGTTGAACAAAAGGTTTGTCTGACACTTGAAAAATATCAGTGAGTCCTTTACCAGTAAACCTTGAAGGAACGGTTGAACAGCACCAGAAGAGACATTTCTGACGACAGAAATTGAATCTGAAGACGGTTGTATCATCATTTTATGTTCGAAATCCTGTGCATCGAATGTTGACTCCAACATCCCTGATTTCACAACCCCCTCACCTCAGAGGAGCACACGTTCTTCTAACAACACTGTAACCATCTCTGCAGCTTTCACAGACCTTGACACGTCTTTGCAGTGCAGAGTATTTGCAGTTCAGTGAATTGATGCAGTTTGCATCGGTGTCGGTTCCCTTTGCAATAAAAAAGAAAAGTGCAGGGGGTAAATCACAAGACCAGCCAATCACTGCACCCTGTGACCACTGATCTGCATGAGCTACCACAGTAATAGAAGACTGAGGCCAGCACCGAATCAGTGATATGAATATAAATAGGGGGGAATTTGAATAAAGAGTTACATTTGACTGTGTAATAGCATCATACTTATCACGACTATTCAGAGAAGGAGAATGATTAGAGGATCAGAAATAGAAAGATAGTGCATTATAGCCATTGAGCTCCAGTGTGTGCAAAAGAAAAATGATCACAAAATAATAATTAAAGAAAAATTAATGTTGATTGATAAAATTTAGCAAAGAATTGTGGGAAATGGACACTTGCAGACGTGTGTGTGCTCTCGAACGAATCGCCGTGCTTAAGCTCGCAAATGTGCACGTCTGTACTCAGGACAAGCCTATTACTACTTGACATGCAAATCTCTTTTCCGACCTTCTGTCTGTCAGTCTGCATCTCTCGCTCACCCTGTCCACATAATCTCCCGGTCTCACTTTCTCCTCCTCTGTTCTCTGCTCCTCTTGTCCGTTCAGCCCATTTTTCTCTGCCCCATCTTTCCTAATCAGAACAATTTTTTCCCTTTTCTTGACTTTTTTTTTTAATTTCACCTAAAAAGAAGCATGTTTTGAATAAAACTGACTCAAAATCTCAAACTAAATCCTCCATAAATGAAAAATAAAAGTCTTCCTCGCACATGCGCAGCATTGAATGCCTCATGCTGGTGTGTTTTATCGGTACAGTAAAAGTGAAGCCGTGGGCGTGTGTGTGTGTTGTTTACAAAGTCTATTTCCTGCAGTTTGACGTGTGTGTGAGTCTGTGTGTGAATGGTTGAACCTCAGCCTGCTGTGTACACACTGCTGTGAATATGCCAAGTTAGAAATGATTACCAAACACTGATCTCTGTGCATGAAGGTTTCTCATTCATAAGGATTTCATTGGAATTAAACCACATTGTCAGGCTGGAACTTTTCTTTATTTTCTTTTAAAAGAAAACATTTTCAGAAATTTTCAAATGGGTGTTGTTTTTCTTATGCTTTTCTGTGCCCTAATGTCAACCAGATTTGTGCTTCTATTAAAGAACATTTTTCTAATTTTTTTTAGTTTCCGTTTCAGCTCTCAGCAATCATTTTTAGTTTGGGCGTACTCAGTAAAAGACACGTCTCACTTCCTGATAGGATCCTCCTGTTTGTTTGTGTGGATGCCAAACCGCCTTTTGTGTCTTTTATGCCTACACACACTGCACACTTTTTAATTCTTCAGAAGAATTTATCATTTATATAAAAAATGATCACTTTTTAATTCATTTGAAAGTTTTTGCAAAAACTCTCTTTAAAAAAAAAGCCAGGTAATCTGAACGGAAAATGTCCTATTTCTGGGAGGGAGGTTACCCTGCTTTTTTATACAATCTAATCTTCTCTTTGAAACCTGGTCAAATAAAATCATTACTTGGCAGCAGGCAAACCTTGCCTCTCACAGTCAAACACGAACTGATAACAGAGATCATTTGCAAGCAAGGATGGGGGTTGTTTTTTTGCCACCGGTGGGTCAATGGTCATTGCCTTACACTCACGCATTGCTGCTCTCTCCTGTAAGCAGCAGCAGCAGCCTTTTGTCTCACCGATGAAGAGTTGGCAGATTCCACCTTGTTTGTTTCTCTGTTGTTTATGCATTTCTCACAGCAAGTTTTTGGTTTGGTTTTTACAAAACAGTCAAAGCATTTCAACTGTGATCAAGGCAGTGAAACCATCAAAATCTTATTTTTTTTGCTATTTTTTCTCTAATGATTTTAGGATATTTTTTTCCAGAATTAAAATCCTTCAAAAGGTGTCACTTATCTGGAGAAAGTAGATTAACAAAAATATCAACAAATGGAAAGTATGTTGTGAAGGGCATAGCAGGAAGGTATGTGACCTCTGAGTTAGGCAGATAAATGTCAGCAGATACGTGCTGGACTAACTTACTATTTATTATCATTCTAAATCTTTTATATTGCCTAAAAAACCTGCTCCAATGCATAAAAAAATGCATTTTTAATCATTTTTTACTTTTATATGAAAGACTAAAAAGAAAAGTTTACTTAGATATTACAAACAACATTATTAAATAATGTTCATAAATTTAATTTGCCTAGTATAAAACATATTTAAACAGCATAATAAAAAGGTGGATATGAAAAAAACATTTAAAGAACATAAATTTACTGTTGATTCATTAAAGAAATGTTGCATTGTGGTGGTAGAAGTTGATTTATATGATTATTTGCAAAAAAATCTCAAAGTAACAATAATAATAAAATAGGATCAAATTTGAGAGTTATCATGAAGTTCATTAGTGTATATAACTCAATTGTTCTTTTTACGTCACTGTCGTCTTTTTAATATATGTATCTTGAGGGGCAAAAAAGAATTGTACTCTAAAATATAGGTTGTATGTATTTTTGATGCCTTATGAAAGGATAAACAATTAAAACAAATTAAATTTAAATTACTTAGTTGAAATATGACAGTAAAAAGATCCAAAAACGATTGGGGAGAAATTAGTTGTTTATGTGTTTCTTAACATATTTCTAAAATGCACTATTTATATGACTTATTCATGATTATATTTAATTTTATCACTTAAATTGATAGTTTAAAAAAGCTATTATTCTTAAGTTTTTAATAGTTTTCTAGTTTTTGTCTGTTTTCTGTTCCCTTATAATTTCATCATTTTGTGTTTAACCCTTTAACACCAGTGCTCCATTGTTTATGTTCTTTGATTTACTGTAATTATTTTTAATTTATCGTGATAATGGCTGAAAAGTTACAGCACATCAAAGAACATAAACACTGAAGCTCCAGTGTTAAAGTGTTAAGGGAAGTTTTGGCTTTCTTTTATATACGTTCTTTGTTTTTTTCTTCTTAACATTGTATTTTTGATTGAAAGAAACTTAAGTAACATAAAAATAACAAAATGTGTCATATTTATGTCTCACATTTGTCATACCTGTTTTTCAAATCTACATTTTTAGTTATACTTCACACAATAGTATATTTTAGGTAGAGATTGCCAATAATATTTGACATAAACCAAACATGCATTCAAAATACTTTATTTTTTAGTAAGAAAACAAACATTTAAACAAAAATGAAAACATTTCCTATGTGTTTCAAACTTTACATCAATACAAATTTTAATAAATGTATTAAGTATGAAAATTGAGGACATAATTTCTTTTATTTACGTTTTTTCAAACTGAACTAAAATTTCATTTCACTGAACACCTTTTCCATAATTTTTGTTGTTAACTTTATTTATAACACTGATGAAATACAGTAAATAACATACAACAATAAAATGTTCACCAATTGTTTTCAAATAAATGTCAAGGTGTTGAAAAAAAAAGTAGAAAAGAACAAAAAAAAAGTACATTTTCAAAGCTTGCGAGACAGATGAAAGGTTTAAACTGCTTTTTTGTTAGGACTGAAAGTGTGTAAATAATGTCTGATTTTGGCAATTAATTCAAAGAAATTCATAAAATATGATTTTATTAATATACTGTTTTGATAGTAAAATTAAAATATTGATCAGATAGAAATATGGAGACAGCTTATGATCAAAACCAACAATAAAAACAATCATTTTCCACAGTTCGACTCTTACTTTTAACTGCGTTTCGTCTCGTCGGTCAGAGGAAGTGGTTATGCGTTTCCGGTCCCCCTCTCCTCCCCTCCCCCTCCCCTCCTCCCTCCCTCCCTCCCTCCCTCCCAGGGGCACAGCCTGAGCTGGAGTGAACGCTGAGAGGAGGGGAGCGTAGAGCACAAGCGAAAGCAGTGAGCAAAGAAAATGGCGATCGTGCAGGATGAATGCCCCCACTCGTAGATGCTGCAAACGCATTGAATTTCTTTAGCCTTACAGTCGGCTTTCTTTTCCACTCTGTTGCACTTTATATTTCAATGAGGTAAGGTTAGTTTTTTTGGTTGTTTTTATTGGTGGTTTTGCGTTAAGTTAATGCACGCAAGGAGCCGGAGGAAAGACCAGGGGTCGGTGTACAAGTTGACCAGCCGCTGTTGTTTAGTTAGCTATGACGGAACTATTATAGTTAACTATCCCGTCCAAGTTGCGTTTAGCAATGCGGTTTGGATTTATAATTTTGTCAAAGATGCAACTCTTATTTGTTTTTTGCTAAGCGTAAATAAATGTTTCCTGATAAATGTTGGTTTACGAAGGCGGTTTAACCTTGTCCTTTCGCTTAACTAGTACTATGTAATACTAGATTGGTGGCTGTGTGGTTAGGAAAATGCGTATTTTTTAGACTAAAATTGTCTTAAATATATGTTTCCTCTATTTTGTTAAACTGGACTAAACTGACACTGTTTTCATAAACTACTTCACTGATATTGCCAAATTAACAGGGTAAGAAAAGCTCACAGTCGCTATTAGCATTAGCTTAGCAACATGCTAATTTGACGACGCAGGTTCCTCGATGGGAACAACAGGCCATGCTATAACACTGTGCCCAACTTCAATTAAGAGCACAATTGCCGTAATATCACCTCGCATAATAATAACCCTATTTTCATGAAGTAATTTCAAATTATTATTTGAATTAACCTGCAGAGTTGTTTTTTTTTATTAAAGCTATTGCCCCCGTATGGCATAAAGCGGTACTGCACAAGTCCTCCTAAACACAGAACCTAATCTGCTCCGGGTTTGTAGCCAAATCCACACTTCTAGTCCTGAGCTTGCAGCACCGAGCTGGGCATCCGAGTTGAGATAAATCTGCCTCGGTGGTAAGTTTGCCATCATGCGGGTGTCTTAGATTTTATTGCAAACCTGGAGCTCGAGAGAGAAGCCATGTTGGTTAAGCTGCAAGTCGGGCAACAGCTGAGATAATGGCCGATCAGGACCCGACTTGTAACTTTGACCTACACAGACTCTCGCTCTCCGTTGCTGTCAATTCGGTTTCCCTTCACCTTGACGAGCAAACACACTTCAAGAAACCCCTGCACTTCCCCGTGAACGCACTTCAAACCTGAATTTCAGCACCGTTCACTTCCAGTATGTGTGCTGCTGAACTTAATACTAGTATCTGTGCTGGCAGGATAATTTGGATGTTTGTTTGCCCTACGTGTGATTTTAGGAATGTTTCAAAGTTTGCAGGTCAAGTTACAAACTAATGCCTCTGGGAACTTGTACTACAGTGTTCACTAGAGCCACCAAGAGCTTTCTGCAGAAAAAGGTTCTGGCTCTTCTCAACTTTATTCAATTATCTTCGAGACTAAACTATTTTCTCTCTCTTTTTCTTATTTTAAGAGATTTGGAATTGGAAGCTGTTGCCACCAAAGAAACTAAAGCATCTTAACGGGTGAGTGAGCCTCCTTTAAAACCGATGAGAACTGCTGATGATGCCGAAATGGTTAAATGAAGTTTTCAAGGATATGCTTAATGGTCTTTTAAGCATGTTCTTGTGGCATTTTTCTGATTAAGCTCAAGATACATTTCCAAGTATGTCTTTTTTTTTTTTTTTTTAATTATTGTGAATCAGGAGCAGACAAAATAATGCAGTTTGAAAAATATAGCGTTTGAGATGTAGAAAAGAGCTGGAATCTGGATCATTACTGTATGGCTGGATAGCTATGATATTGCTCACCATTTTTTATTTCACTTGTAATGTTAGGTTGGGGGTGTGAGGGGCTGTGCAATATTGGGAGAGTGTATAAACAGGTGGATGATGGGGAGTGGGGGAAGGCTTACTTTACACCAACAGTCCCCCCCACCCATGACTCTGAGACAAATTTCTGACAATTTACTGCCTCTTAGCAGAAATGATTTCCTAGAAACGTTTTTTATTTTATTTTTAATTGAATTGAATCGAACTTTATTAATATCCCAAGGGATAAATGTATCTGTTATGGCACCCATATATCTAGTCGGTCTAACTATGATTTGCTGTGAAATCATTACATTGTCTGAATCTCAGTATGTGAAATCATGGCTGTCTGAGTGCTTTCCTACCAGAGGTGTATCTGTTTGGGACACTGGCGGGAGGGGCGGGGGCTCGGGATGAGCTTCTCCTGCTTATGCTAGCACATGCAGTTCCGTTTGAATTGAATTGGAGGGTCTGGGTTGGTCCAGGCCGCATTGTGCTGAATAAGCTCCACTGTTTTCAAATCGCTAAATGAGAAGCCGGCGTCCTGATGTTTTGTGCACAGGGAGGTGTTTGTGCGGCTCATTGTGTTTCTACAGTCGGTGCACATGCAAGCACACAATAGGACTGTGACTCATGACTAGTTGGTCCATTCAAACGGTTCAGTTTGGGCCTTTTTTTTTTTTTTTTTTTTTTTGCTGGTTTCAGTACCCTTGAGGTCAATTCTCTTCTCTGGATTATGAATGTTATCCAAATGTTTTTTTTATGAAGAAAACTATCCTGTTGAGAGTCAACTCATGGTGTTCACTATTTGGTAAGATGCTCTATTGTATTGTTTGTTTTTATTGTCCTGGAATACATTTTCCATCTTGAAAAATACATAAAAGGTTATTATAACGCAGTCAAAATGATACAGATGTTTGGATCTGAAATAGTTGCTGTTGTGTTTTATAGTCTAAAATCACTTTTTAAAAGACTTTTGATCTCATGTTTAAAAATATTTTTTCTACAGATGGCCAGTGTTTATGTAACAGGGATACTGAATTAGAAATAGACTCTTGTGAGGCCCTTGTAAGGAGTGCATTCCTCGGGACAAAAAGTGAATAAGTAGCAATACTCTTTAGCACTAGCAACACTAAAGTTTCTAAATACATCCATTATTTTTATTAATCAGCCAGGGAAGGTAAATAATTTTTTTTTTTAATTGACTGAAGATCTTTTGTATTTTTTTTTATAAATAACTCTTATTTTTCTCATTACATGGACTTTGTATCTGATTCACAGTTGTAAAATCTTTTTGTTCATTTGTTTTTAAATGTTGAAGTGAGAGTGCATGAAATGACTTCATGCTTCAAGCTGAGGATTTGGCATTTAATACTGCTGTGTTATAAATTCCCTAGATGTTGCGACATTTCTACTTTGGTGCTGCGTTGGTTGGGGCTCAGGTTGTTGACCATTGCCCTTCAGAGCAGTCAAACCACACCTACAGATGATCATAAGACTGGAACAAGTGAGGCACCAGATCGGAGAATTTGACGGCGCCTTTTAATTTTTAATAAAATGTAAAAAAAAAAAAAAAAGCATTAACCATAGGATTTTTTCTTTTAAATTATAAGATCACAGAAAGTATTTGAGGTGTAAATACAACTTTGCTGGTGAGGCGAAACTTTTAAGGGTCATGGTACGATGTGAAGTGACAGGAAACTAGTACCTTCCATTCTCACAAATTTCCTATTTTTAATGAATAGAGTGTTTCATTTAGTACATTAGAGAGGCTTACACAGACAATCTTTCAGCTTTTGCTGGGTTACCTTGACCTGAAATGAACTGGCTGCTATTTGAGCACATCAGACATAATACCACTTGCTGCAGATGTCATGTTAGTGCCAACATGTCAAAGATACCATTTGTTTATTGACTGACTTTTTCTGTGCAGCAATGGTTTGTATTGCGATTACAAATGTGTTCAAGTTTTGTCATGCAACAATACAAGACACTTGAGTTTGTCAGCTGGCACTGAATTAAATAGCTGTTTTTTTTTCTTGGAACAAAAAAGACTGCATATTTCCACAAATAAGATTACCACAATGTCACTTGGTATCTCTTTGTGTCATTGAATAGCGACTTCAGTTGCAAACAGCTTTTTATATGAAGACTGCATATCTGTTTTCTTTAGTGCTTAGTGCAAGAATCAATGAATTTTCAGACAAATTCATTGATTCATAGTAAAATTGCAACACAAGCTTGTTTAATTTCAGATATACTGTCTTTCTGGTCTTTTCACAGCTGTCCAAAATATCAATAGAAAAATCTGTGCATCATTTGTTATCTACTATTTTCTCTTGTGGTATAGAACAACTTTGTTTACTGCATCAAAAATAGAAAATACTATATAAGGAGATCAAACATTTACAGTAAGCTGTCATTCTTACACAGTCAGGTAGTGTTGCATGTTTAGAAGTGAAAATTACATCTAATCTTAAAGTTCCCCCTCCTTATAGTCTTTACAGATGAGCTTTCCCATCTGCTTTGGGCTGTTATTTTAACACATGCTTTCCTCCCAAGTTTAAACCTGTCAAACTATGTTACGTTTATTTCCTGCATACTTTTTTTTTTCTTCTGCAACTTTGATTGATGTTGACAAGGAAACTTTAATTTCCTTTAAAAAAAAAACGTTAACTTTTTCATTAGCATTAAATGAATGTAGGTCCCATAGTTTTTCTTAAAATTAATACTTAATATTATATTAACATCATCTTTCATGTGCTCCAATTTATGAAAAGTAACTTAACTCTAAACTCTGATGTGAACGTAATTTGTACACAGCGTTATAAGTGTATATTTTGCAAAATGAATTGTTAATTATACAACCGTATACCACAAACTCTGTTTTAAATGAATTGTCCAGTTAAAAAGTAATCCTGTTAATCTTTTCTTTTGTAATCAAAGTTTTCATTTTTAAGAAACTGAAGTACATCAAGGTTTCTACCATGTTTAATCAGGTGTCAAAAATGACTAAAAAATATTTTTAGATCAAGAATTTGTTATTTAAATGAAACAAATACACTGCAATTAGTCATATTCCTCTTTAAATTTAAATATTTCTGTAATTTTCACATCAAAATAAAAAATAGAATAGAAAGAGAAATCCTGCAGTTCCAACAACCAATCATTTGAGGCATTATTGCCCTTTTCTGCCTTTTTTTTTTTTTTTTTTTTTTTAGAACATGAAAAGCTAAAACCGACTCAGCTAGTTTTTTTAACCCTCATATTCTCTTCTGGGGTCCAGATTACCCCACCCTTATGTTGATGTGTGATACCCCCAATGACAAAGGTGGACAGGATTTAATGTCTGCCAAGAACATCAGTGAAGACAAAAAATCCTTGGGGAAAAAAAAAGCTCAGTCTGCTGTCTTATGGGGTCTAGATGACCCCATTTATAATGTAAACATGCCTAGGATAGCACAAGGGTTATGTGGCCTCATGTTCCCGTCTTCACTTTTCAGTCCCCACAAAACGTTATTTGCTTCCTGTTGAGAGTATTCTTGTGATGTCACAGCGTTAAGCCAGGGCCATCTAAATCCAATCACATTTAGGATCTTTTTCTATTCCACTTTGTAACATCACTAAACGTATTCAGTCGTTGGCTTCTGCACAATGGCATATGGAAAGTTCATTATCATTCAGACTAAAGTGAACTGCGTCTGACTTCATTAGTAAGTTGGACCAAGACCCAATATCTGGGTTTATTTACTTGTTTGGTCCATATGATCTATTCTGTTCAAATTGTGATGTGGATCAAAAGAGAATCTGCCGTACAAGTGTGAATTTTAGTTTGAACTGGCAGAATAACAAGGAGTTGACTGTCAACATTGATTTCCTGCTTTAATCTTTTCATATACTTGTGTACTTACATGAAATGTCAAGACTGTAATATTAACTGGGAGATGACATGAGGTTGATGGCATGTAAACAGCAAAGTCATGATACAGTTTTGCTGATGTAGCTTTCATCAGTAGCTACTCTACACTTACACTTTATTTACTTACTGTGCAAATACTACGCTATTAAAACACTGCACTTGAAATGACAACATCAAATGATACATACTCTATGAATCAGCAAAACGTAACTGTACTCTGCCGAGTAACAGCTGCTACAAAATAAAATGTAATTAACTTAAAAAACTTAGTTATGGTTAACCAAGTTAACTACTAATTTAACTTAGTAATTCTGGTTGTGTTTTCTTTGGTTATTTTGAGAGGTGTGCAGCACTCTGACAAAATGTCTGGCTGTTTTTTTTTTTACTGGTTTCAAAAAGGTTTAGTCTTATTGTAAATATGCTGATGAAGCTAACATGCAGAGGTATCTGAATTTTTTTCTTCTTTTTTGTGTGTTGTAATCAAGATTGATGGTTAGCATCGTCTTTGTAACTTTGTATTAGTGTATAAATCAGTTTTTTTATGTGTCGTATACGGGAGCAAAAGTTACCCGTGTTGTAAATATGCTAATGCTTTTAACATGGCTAATGTGTAGCATGTAACAAACAAGTTCTAGCTACTGTAAAAGCAGTCAATAAAATCTGATCGACTAACGGACTTGTGCACAGACTGTGCGCCTTATAAATTGGTGTGCAGAAAAGACTATATACTGCAGTCTAAGGTTCTACATGTTTATCAAATAATGTTTCAGTAATCTTAAATACTTTGGATAATCTTCAGTTTAAATAAGAATATATAATTTTTGTATTGTTTCTAAATTCATCAAATATTGTTATTTTTTATTTTAGGTGAAAGCACAGCTTTTAATTAATAAGAAAATTGGCCTTTTCTTTTCATGCTTAAGCATCAGAATCTCATTTCAGGATCAATTAAGTTGTTTCTCCAGCTCTTTTTCTTCTCCTAATGTTAAAACCTTCCTTGTGATATATTTCCTTTAACGGAGGTGTTTGGAGGACAGTGGTTTGATAAGCTGTTCATAGACAGATGCTGTCGTTAAATTGCCTGCGTGGACTCCAGGAAGGCAAACAACATGCTCAGAGGTTCCTGGAGTCATAACCATCTGTTGAAATATTTGATGGGTAAAAATGAACACGGAGAAAACAAATGAAAGATCCTCTCAAGTTGAGTTTTTATTTTTATTTTTAAGGAATGGCATCAGCATAGTAAATTTACTATATTTTGTGATATTTATTTTATTATTCTTTTTAATTGTTTTTGAAGAAAAATTTGAAAAACACTCTAAATGTTAATGTGCAAACATATTGGATGATGGGTGTTTTGGGTTTTGTTTTCAATCTGACATGTTTTTATTGATATAAACCAGTAGAGATAACATCTGGTGATATTTGGTATCTGCCATAAAGCATGAATTCAGTCTTGGCTCCCTTAAGGCTTCAGTACTTTGTTGAACTCAGTCTAGTTGGATAAAGATCTTTAGATGATCTTGTGTTTATCGGTGAGTCACTGGAACTTTTAGGTGTTGCAAAATTATTGAAAATTCAGCTTTAGTATCTTTGTTGGATTAGTATCTTTCTGTGTATCTGGATGGAGCTAGAGTAAATTGTAGAGTAATCTCATTATTGGATTAAGCTGCAAGCCTGCAGCTTTCTCTTCTGGGTAACCGGCACACCCATCATTGCAGCTTCACGTCACACTCACTGATTGATGAGTAAGATCTTGTAGAAAACTAATTGGAATAAGTAATTTTAAATCATGATGGTACTGATCACATAGTTGTTGTTTTTCAGTTTCTTTATAGGAACTCCAAGTGTCTGCAAACACAATTTCCTGTTTTGAACCCTTGTTAGATCTCTCGTGTTTTTTTTTTCTGTTTTGATTTTTTTTGTTTTTGTCATTTTCAAGTTTTTCATTCCATGAAGTTCTTTTTGTAATGTTACTGTCAAATTGACTTCAATAGTATCAAAGAAAAAATATGGGTAATCGATTGCTTTACTAAAAAATACGTAATGAATTAAACAGATGTTTTCATTTGCAGGGAAATCACCCACAGAGGGAAGATCAGTGGATGGAAGAGAGAGACGGAGAGTGTGAAAAGGAAGCAGGTTAAGAAGATACTGGACTGGACAATAGGTAAAAAAAAAACAAACGTTTTTTTTTCTTTTTAGAGTTTTAAGTTTTTTTCCTCCAAGGTCTTTATAACATGCACATTTATTTTTCATGGCTTTTATATGTAGAGCCTGAAAATGTTCTCAAAAGGTGCATAGCATCTCATGAATGCCAAAGTTCTGACAGCAGAAGCCGAAAATGTGCATTCACGTACATTAACATAAACTTTTAATTTACAGTGGCCAATCCAAAGCAGTTAGATGTGAAGCTACGATGTGTGAACGTAGCTTAAAATAATTTTAAAACTATTGAGATGAAAAGTGACTTAACTAGTGAAACAAATTGTCAAACTCCTCATCTGTAGTAAACATGTATTGATGGAGGAAAAAAGTGGACATTCAGCAACCTTGTTTTGCATCATTAAGGAAATAAACATCAACATAAAAAACCGCAATCCAACAATTTCTTTTTCTTTTTTTTCTTTTAATTTGATGAGCTACTGACCTGCATTTGTTGCTATGTTACATCATCTCCCTTTTGTGTTGCTGTGTATATTCCCTAGACAGACATGTAATTCAGAGTTTGACATGTTGTTGTATCACAGTGGTGGTGCGTTGTTCCGTTGCCTTGGAGGCGCCTCTTGCGCTTGTTAAACAGTAACAGGAGTGCAGTCATCGCTCATCTGAAAGCGTCTGTCTTTTATCTTCCTTAAAGGAGGCAAATGTTTGTCTTGTGATGATGAGGCCCTGGAAGCTGCATAGTTTTCACTGCAAGTCATTTTTTATTTGTAGTTTTTGGACAAAATAAACATCAACACTTACTTATTTAAATTAATGTGAAAAGAAGGAAATAGCAGCTTTGTGTGTTCGCGTGTGCATGTTACAGTCAAACACACAAGTGTTGGTTAAACCTGAAACCTCATATGCACTTTGGCCCTGGTTCAAATTTGGAATGGATGGGGGGGCCCCTTAAAGCCCCTCCCAAAGTGGGCTTGTTTTTAGCTAATTGTGGGAAATACGTTTATCTACTCTTAGCACGCACTCTCCATGTAATCACTCCACTGCATGCTGTGTCATTATGACCTCTGACATATGCTGAACCGTAAACTCTCCACTGGAAGTGACTTTCACACTTATTTAGGCTGTTTTGCTCAATGGCATTAATCATGCACAGACTGGAGAAGGTTGGTGTGAGATATTTTTATCTTTATGGGGCCTTTATTTTGAAAACATTTACATTTCATAGATGCTGGTATGTATGGTTTTTGTATTTAAACTTATTAATTTCTTCATAAAAGGCTTTTTATTTGCTAAAGAAAATTAGCATATTAAGCCAAAGATTTTAAAAATTACTAGATCACTTGTTGCCTTAAGTTAAGGGTTCATTGAGCTTCTTATAAACTGCTGAATTTTAAAACATTTTTTAGACTAGATTTAAAAAAAAAAGAAAAAACAATGACAGCTTTAATAACTTGAATGAAATCAAGATATATGACAGAGAGATCACCGAGCCGACAAGAATTTGCACATGATGCGTCCATTGAACAATGCTTTTGTCATTTTTATGCAATCCTCAGTAAAACAAAGCAGTTTTTCAGAAAAAATGTCGACACTATTTAATCCATCGATTTTATAAGGATCTGTGGTGATGTTTTTCATTTTCTCTGATAAACTACTTAGTTTTGCTTCCGATGTCTGGAGCTCGGTGAACACACCATGCAGAAACGCTCAGCAGACCTGAATTCAATCTGTCAATGTTTGCTTGGGATTTTTGAAGAAATTAAGGGAGGGGCTGGTGCAGGAGACTGAATTAAGAAGTTTAAAGGGCGCAGATCCACTAATAAATTAAAAATAGACTAAAAACAACTTCTGTGGAGTGTTTTCAAACAGGTGATGTCTTGGTGTCTCCATATGGAAAAGGAAGCTTCAGTAATTTTAGCTATTGATTTCAGCATCTTCAGCGATCAACGCTAGCATCTTCAGAGAACAAATTTAGCGTACAGGATTTACACTAGCATCATTGCAGGTAATGCTGGATATCTAGTCCTTTTTATTGTATATGATTGTCTTTTAATCAAAATCGAGTGCTAGGAAATTAAAATTACAACAATAAAACAAACAGTACTTCCTTAATCTGATTAGTGATTAGAGCACACAGTGAGCAAAGATTTGTCACTGCTGTTTGGAGATGGAAACTCCAAAGGAAATCAAGGATTTCCTCTTTCTGCTTCCTTATTTTAAAGCTTTATTCTGTCATGTTTGTAGTCTTCAGGATTTTCAGTCAAATCTAATTATAGGCTTTTTGTTGTTCTGCCTCAGCCCGCGAGGTCAATTTTTTTTAAATTTATTTATATGTAATAACCTAGAGACAAAATAATCAGTTTTTATAAGTTGTTTAATGATTTTAATTCACTATTTTCATGTTCCAATTTGCTGTGACAAAACTTGAAACTGAAATAACAAGATGGGAAAAGGATATTATTCCCTTTTTTTATCTCCACTGACTTCCTGTTAGACTTGTAATCCATTTAAAAATATTAGGTTTAACTGTCATAGCATTAAATAGACCGGCCCCTAACAAATTCAGAATTTCTTTTGCCTGTTTGGTTAAAAAATGTTCAACAGCTCTAAAGATATTAAAGCTAAAGTCACTAAACTTTCTCACGACTAATTATCACTTGTATAACAATATAATAGTTGTGTTTTCAACTGTTTATTTTCTCTATTTTTACATTTTTTTTTAAGCTCCCTTGTAAACCAAAGTGTTCCTAATTTCAGTTTTTAATGATAAAAGAAGGTTAATGAAATATAAATAAAAGGACAACACACATCTGTTTATTTAATTTGTTCATGTGTTAAATGTGTTGCAAAAGTATCGAATCGTATTGGGAAATACACAAAATTGAATGAATCTGAATCCTATCGGCCCCAAAAAAACCTCATCGGGACATCCCTAGTCAGAACCTTCTTGCAGTCCCCAGAACCGGCTTTAAACGTACGGGTACCTGCTTCTTTGGGCTGAAGCTTTTACTTTGTGGAGAGTTTCTTGTCATGGTGGGTTTTTTTTCAGTTTCTATTTAGAAGCAGCTGAATACCCTTAAAAAATTACTTTAAAAAAAAAGACTAATTTTCTATACATTTATTGTATTTCTGCATATATAAAATATTTGATTTTATTTCTTCTTAATTGTTGAATTTGGTCTACTTCCAGTTATTCCGGTAATAGAAAACGCACCTTGTGAAACACTTCCTGACTGAATCTAATGGATGGTTTCAGAATTGTCTTTTTTTTCTTCTTTCAAACGGTCTGTTTTAAATTGAATAGTTTCTATTTATTGTGATGCCTTATTCCCATAGACCTGAATCTCTTGTCTATTAAGGCGTCCGATTTCCATCTGCATTGTAGCTGGTGGTCTTAAAGGAGTGTTTTCATTTATTTCTCGTCTTTGTCACAGGTTTTTATTTTAACTGCTTTCATAAGCAGGCAAGAGGTGCACTTAACAAATGCATGAAGGAAAGGTCATACATACTCGTGTCCCTTTATTAAAAAAACTTTTGTTACTCATTTTCCACAAAACAACTCCACTTATTTTAGGACGGTTAAATTCCTCTGCCATAGTGTCTTGACTCTGTGCTAGCATGCTCTCTGAGATTAGACCAAAAGATCATGTGACCGTTTTGAAGAGTACACGAGTTACACATGGCTACTGTTGTCTAAAAATAGTTTGGCATTCAATACTAGGTGTAAACATATTTGTCAGCTACTGACTCTGAAAGTTGTCCAACTTCAAAAGATTTGAGAGGTCTATTGTGTTCATCGAAACACTATGAAAGATGGAAGGTTTAAAAAAAAAAAAAGAATTCAAGAAATCATGTATGATTTACTTTTTAAGTAAGTATTTGGTCAATAATCAATAGTTTGTAATGTGACCCTGGTTGCATTTTATTTGCATTAATAAGCAATTTCCTTAGTATGATAATGTCCTTTGTAGCTCCAGAAAAAATTGTACTTCTTTACTTGATTTTTTTCAAATAGTGTTGATTTACTGCTTTGACTGAAAATCCATCTGTCTATTGTTATTTATCTGCTATGAGGTTTGTTTCTCTTTAGATGTCTCAGTTGGTCTCTGGTCAGGCAGTATGACTTAATTTACTTATCTTAGTCTTCTTGGATATATTTAACCTTTAAAGTATTCGAGGTATGTGTGTGGGTGGCCGGCCTTTTGTCATTGTTGACTTGCATTGTTCTGCCGTCATACTCCAACAGGAAGAGAGCAGCAGCAATGTAACTCTGCTCAAGGAGCATCTCAGACACTAGATTTTAGGTTAAGGTTTTGATGACTTTTGTATTGATTATAACCCATTTCTTTTGAACAAACTTGTCATTTTTGCTTTGTAGTGATTGCACAACCAAAGATTTGATATTTTTAATCATAATTAAAGTTCAAATGGCTTGAAAGTTCATGTATAAACAAGACTTGAGATCAAAACCGTACGCACTAAAACAGATATTAGTTAAGGTAATTGTAAATAAATCAAAAATATTTCTAAAATTAACAATTATCGAAGACCCCGGCTTATAGATGGTGTGTGTTATTGACTTTAGCCATCATGAAAGTTGTGGTTTTGGTGTTTTTTTTACGTGCTTGTGTCATTATTCCCATGATGAAGGACACACTCATATGCACAGAAGCCACAGGCTCCCTGTTCCCCTGTTCCCTGCCATTATGATGTATCCACCTGCAGACAAATGGATAGTTTTCATTTCTTTGTTTTCCTCATCTGAGCTGATATCTGGTTCAAAACTGTATGGCTGAAGATCTCCAATTTGCTTGCCAATTTTGTATCACCGCTGATGTTGGGTTGGGTGAGCAAAGGGTTATAAGCCAGAAGTAGAACATCTAAATATATGGATGATGGGAAAAGTTCCTCATTTAACTTTTTAATGAACTGCTAGTGGTCTGCAGAAACTTTTTCCTAGAAAACATAGATTTTTTTTTGTTTTGGCTAAAAACACCAGAATCATAATTAAAATACCACTGGGGGTACTTTGAAAATAGAGTGGTATCCAAAACTTATGTTGATAGGGCTCATCTCTGACGATGTCTGTTTTTTCTCATCTTTCTTGCAGTGCCAGAGCGTACCAGGGGAGGAAACAGTATTATAACCCAACCACGGACCCCCCTTTACCCCTTCCCTATACATAAATACACACACGTGAAGTTCCCAGCGATGCAGAGTGGGGCTGTGCAGCCCGCTGCCTACCCTCACAAGCCCCGCCTCCTCATCTCACACCTTTGAGGTTCCACTAACAGAGCCCAAATCTTTGACCTCCCATCTCGTCAACCTGGGAACCAAAGGTCAATCCTACTTTACGGAACCTGGGGACACCCTCCTGCCCAGCCAGGAACCGCACCTGCCAGTGGCACTCAAAGGTAAACTTTAAACCCCTCTAAAAAAATGTTTTTAAAATATTTTTTGGGTAGGACTACTTGAGCTGTGCAATAACTTGGGTGTGAGTTTGTTCATTGGTTGACTTGCACAAACCTTTAATAAGTTTCTATAAATTCTACAAGAATTGTTTAAGAAACCGACTGCATTTCACTTTATTTTAATGTGGACATTGGATGTATAACTACATCTTTCATTTAGAAATATACTTTGTTTAAAAAATAAATTAGGACATGTTTTTTAGTTGCTAAAACTTTCCTAAACAACCTTTTTCATTTTCAAACAAAAACGCATTTGCAGTTGTGTGATGTGATGAATAATTTTAAAAATGTTACACCAATCCAAAAGTTATTGTTGTTTAGTGTTTGTTTGTTTGTGTATTTGGAGGCTGGAGATGAGAGCAAATCATAATAATGGAATAAATAATAATAATAGACTGAATATTCTTTATGAAACATAGGAGGAATCGAATTGTAACATAAAGAATATGCTATCAACTCAACTAAACTCTTTATATTACTTTAAATCACTGAATACATTAAATTCTTCATCCTCTGTGTCACTTTTGGAACAATTCTGCTGACCCTGACCTAATCCTGAGCGGCTCTTTTTCCTAATGGTTCAGAAGCAAATACTGACATACACACCTACAATTCTCTGTAGGGCTTGTTGTCCTTAATGAAAAAAAATGATAATAACAAGTAACGCCTTCGGCCAAGCTATGCAAAAAACGTTGCCATATAAAATATTATAAAATGTGCTGTCAAAGGAAAATTAATGACTATATTTTTCTCCAGAAAACCATTTTGTTTCTTTTTAATTTATAGTTTAATAACTTTAATTTCTGGAAATTCAACAATAGTCCATTTAAAATCACTTATGTGAGAAGTTGTTCCAAATTTAATTTAAAATCAAAATGTAAAATTATTTTCCTTTTGTTTATAAATCAAAAAATTAAACATGTGAATTTAATAAATGAAATAATTAGGCAGTGATGTCCAACTTTATCAGAAAATGACAACGTATATATATGGTGATAGATTTTACCAGAAATTAATGTAGAGATCAGCTACTAACTATTAATGCCTTCATGCTTGCAAATCTTTCTTCCCTTTTAAGTTTCTGACAGTTATCTTTCTTTCCTTATATATGCTTGATTCTCAATGAACTGCTCTTTGTTTCTATCTCCAAGGCTTCTGCTCTTTCTCTGTCTCTTACTCCTGAGTCTTTTTGACGGTCTCCTGCTCTCTGTTTCCAGGCATGGCTCCCATTCGGGATTCCGTCAGCCATTCCCCTAATCAAACAGGTGACTACGTATTTCTTATTTGTTAAACTTTCTAAATTTCCTACTTCCTTAGTCTTGCTCCTCATTGTTTTAATGAGAAATTGCTAAATTTCGTCTGAGCTCATAGTGGATGTTATTTACAATTTAAAATAAAATGAGAAAGTGGACAGAATACAGTTGAGCAAAAAAAAGCGGCATCGTCCCACTTAAAATATTAGAATAGGTCTTTAATGTTCACCGTAGATACACTTCAATTGCGTTTAAAAACAAGAATCCAGCAAGTAATATAGGGTTTTTAGATCATTTATTTGTGTAATGGAGCAGAAAATAAGTATTTATAGTTCTCCTAAATACTTTATAAAGAAATCCAGTCCAAATTTTACTCTGATCCTTCTTTGGCTCTGTTTAGTGCAATTCTAATTCACTTAAATTCTAATGACTTGTTTGACAAGATAATTTGAATTAAAGTAATGATATCAATAAATATCAATGTATACAAAAAAAAACACTTCACCTGTGTATATAAAAAAGCTCCTTCAAAGTGAAATAGTTTTTTAAGCCCATTTTAATGTTTTCAAATAAAAGCATGCCAACAAGATTTTGCTACTCAAACTTTTTAATAAATCTGTGTTCTTTATTTCTATAGGTCTGGACCATCCTGGCTTGGACTCGCAGTATGAGCCTTCCCCCTGGTCATCTGGTTCCCCTTGCAGCAGTGACAGCAGCAGCAACTGGGGCAAAGTGCTAGTGGACGGAAACACTGACAAATCCAATAATCCTTGTTCCGCCAGCTCCTCTGTCTGGCCACCTTCTTCATCTTCATTTTCTTGCTCCTCCTCCTCTTCCTCTTCTGGCTGTGGTTCAGGTTCCGATCCTGAGTTAGCATCAGAATGCACAGACGCAGATTCTAGTTCGTCTATTCGGCTCAGATAAGAACCTTAGCTCTGTTGCTGCGCCTACAGTGATGATGATATCAGGAAATGTTTCGTCTTTGACATCTTCTGCAGCTTCTACCCCCTCTTCTTTGGGGACTTCTACCATGATGCTCGAAGTTAACTTTAATGGCGAAAGCAACAGTTGTCAAGTAATCAGTGGAGGTGTTGGAAACGAAAGTAATGGAAACAATATCACTGGATCCTCACACTACCCCAACGTGGGGTCAAACAGTATTGGCAGCAATAATTTAAGCAACCACAATACCAGTGGTGTGTGGGGCCCGTCCTCGGAAAGCAACATGATCACCACTGACAGGAGCAGTCCCTGTATCAATGGGGGGTTAAACCCAAACATTTTAAATCCAAATAACAACCATGGTGCCTGGCCACAAAATCCAACCCCAAGCCCGGTGTGCCAGGGCCAACGGCCTCCACAGGCTCAGGGGATGAGTTCCAAACTGGGTATGACTCCCAAACAGGTCCCATTGCTGGGTTGGGGAGGAATGGCAGCTCCGGATAGCAGCAGTATGATGGAGGACTCCGAGGTGAACAATGGTACATCAAGCAGCAAAGTGTTGGGCAGCAACAGTGGAAGTGGTGGTCTGCAGTCTACCAACTTGAGCACTGAACCCAATGGACCAAATAACACTATTATGATGAATACTACTACTACTAACACCACAATGACCTCTACTCCACCAAACTCTACCGCCTCACCCCAACTTGACGGGGATTGTTCCTGGGGTTCCTTTGGAGGAGGAAATCGGGGTCTACTGGCCAATGGAAATCCCTCTTTAGCCCCCCAGCACCCCCAAGGAGAGTTGGGAGGTACTGGGGCCATCGGTACGCCTTGGGGCACATCTACCTACCCTTTTGACAAGGGCCCCTCGAATGCAGACACTGTGAACCCACAAATCTCCGCTCCTGCTGCTGCTGCTGCTGCTTTCAAGAGTAATAATAACCACAATAACACTGGGGCATCACACTGGGACCAGGGGCCCACCAATAATCCGCCTCAGAGCAACTTGTCCTGGGGTGTCAGTCCGACTCAAGTCCCAGGTTCGGCAGGTCAAACACCAGGAAATGGAAACCAAACTACTATGACCCCAGGGATACCTCGCCCCTGGGGGAGCAGTGCATCCTCTACTTCGTCATCGTCTTCTTCCACATCTAACAACAAAATGTCAAATGGGGAATGGGGATCACCGATTTCTGGCAACAACCACTCAGATACTGGAAGCCATAAAGGGGTATCTGCCAACAATGGGTGGAAAAGTCTGGAAGATGATGCCATGGGGATTGGTGGAGCAGGGGTTGGTAGCAACCATGGCTTGGGAAATGTCACTGGAGGCTGGGGCCGCTCTGGAGGAAGTGAAGGAAGCGGTGAGAGTTCTGGGAGTCGATCCACCTCAGACAGAGAAAGCAACCAGTCCAAAGGAGGGAACCGCAGAAAAGGTATCCATCCGACGTCAGTAGTGCCAGCTCTGGCCCGGGCCGATGTAGACCCAAGGGTTCTGTCTAACACTGGATGGGGACAAACACCCGTACGGCAAAACACTGCCTGGGATGTCAATTCTCCAAACAATCAGCACCAGGGTCCCAGAGGAGATGAAAGAAAGCTTTGCAGTGGAGGCTCCGGCTGGGGCACAGGGCAGCAGACAAATCCCCCACAGACCTCTGGAGGTAAGAGTTTCTTGTTGGAATGTTTTTTGTTTGTAGGATTTGCATTTTAACCAATGTTGCTAGGATAAAATCAAGTACTAAAACATAGTTTTTGCTCTTCTGGTTCATGTCTAGGTTGGGGTGGTGGGTCAGACAGTGCAGGCCCTGACAGTGGAATATCTGGCTGGGGAGATCGGAGACAAGCTTCTGGGTGGGACGGTAAAAGCTCATCCAATGGAGGCAGTGGACATAGTGGCTGGGAGGATACATCCAGCTACAAGGGCAGTAACAACAACACCTGGAACAACAACATGAAAGACGACAGGTAATTGTTGTTTTTTTTCACTTGAGACTATTAAATTAAAAAAATTTAGAAAAAAACCACCAACAGTCTCCATTTTGGTTTTAGATCAAATACTTGGACAAACACCTCTACCGTGCAGCAAGGCTGGGGTTCTAATGGTGGAAATGGAAGCGATGCCTGGGGAGGTAGTGTTGATGACACCAGGGCGGGGGCCAGTAACCATTGGGGGGAGCCTCAAAAAGGCGCCGGCTCAGTGGGCTGGGACAGCGACAGTGACCGGTCTGGCTCTGGGTGTTGGAGCGAGCCAAGCCGGGTCAACACAAGCAGCAGTAACACCTGGGTGGGCAGCGGAGGATCAAATACTCCAGACCAGAGCACTCAAAACCAGGGCTCCAACTGGGGGGACTCTGTACTCAAATCTAACCCTCCGAGTAACACCCAAGGCTGGGGGGAGCCAGCAAAGACCAGCAATGGAGCTCACAGCTGGGGAGAACAGAGTTCGAAAGCTTCCAATGAGTGGGGGAAGGGCCCCGAATCCAGAAGCAATCAAGGCTCGAACAAACCCACAGGTGACAACCAACACTTCCTTCTCTATCAAAGCAGATTTAATAGTTTGTTCGTTTGCAAGTCACGTTGTTTCTTCAAATAACATGACTCGCCTTTTACCACTCTTTAAGGCTGGCGTGGAGGTCCTATTCCCACAGTCGGTCACAAGGAAGAAGCATCAACAGGATGGGAAGAACCTTCTCCAGAGTCCATTCGTCGAAGAATGGAAATCGACGATGGAACTGCAGCTTGGGGAGACCCTGGTAAACATTTACACAAAACCCTCCAAAAAAGATACCTCATTTACTTAAAACACTGAGAGACGTTTTCGGTTGATGACAAATGTGTCTTTTAGGTAAATACAGCAGTACGTCTGTCAACATGTGGAACAGCAAGACGAATCAGTCCGATCAAGAAGCCATGAACATATCCTCTCAACACAACTCCCACCCTGCCCACGGCTCAATACAGCCTCATAGCCAGGAAAAGATGTCAGGTATGTCAGATATTTTTGGCTAACTATTTTGACTATCTTAGAATGATATATTTAAGGGAATTTTTGAAAAATCAAAGGAAAAGAAAAGGTATTTTAGTGAAAAATTTCAGATGTTTAAAACTATCAAATTCTATCCAAGACTTTGCGTGAAAGTGAAAGTTTGTTGAAAGTTTTTCTACAGAAAAAATACAATTCCGTGGCCTTGTGGTAGAGTGGTCCGCCTTTTACACTGGAAGATCGTGAGTTTAACTCCAGGCCAATTCATACCAAAAGACTAAAAATGAGACTTAATGCCTCCCTGCTTGACACTTAGCATTAAATGGTTAGATTGGGGGTTGATGGTTCCTGAGTGCAGCTGTATCTGCAGCTCACCGCTCCCCCATGGGATGGGTCAAATGCAGAGAACAAATTTAACATACTGTCCCTTAACTTTTTGCCATTTTTGCAGTTTTAAATTAAGTAAAACTGAATAAATAAATAAATAAAAAAGGCTGTCATGCTACACTTTTTAAGTAACAAGTACAAAAAAATATTTAAACAATATAAGCCAGAAAATGTAATGACATTTAAAAATATTTACACTGACAGGCTATTTCCAGGGAAGCATAAAAAGTAAAGTAAATACACCCCTCCCCCCTTTTTATGGCGTCGTTCCTGTTGAAGTCGCTCTCTTTTAGCGCACTGAGTCATCCCCTTGGAATGCTAAGAGCATCTGAGTTTCTATCCTCCCGTTTACCTTTATTATTTCATTCCTGTCTGGTTCTCCTGCCAGTTCTGTTAGAGAACATACTTTGGTGTTTGGATCAGTGCAGTACGGGTCAGATGAAAGCGATTATGGAGACAGTTTTATTGTTAGTGGAAAGAGTAATCAAGTAACTGAAGACAAAAGCGCCTTTTTTTTCCGCCACAGTTCCGAGTGTCAGAATGTAACTGAAGGAACAGCTTTGACAGTGAGGCATGTTGGAACAAACCCCCCAGCTACTGCTTTGACACAAAAACCCCAGCTTTTATACATTTAGGATTTTTGGAGTGTGTTTTTTCACAGAACTGATTTCAAAAAGAAGACCAGACGTTCATAATTGTCCTGATTTTGAGATAAAGTCTGCTATTGGAAGTGTCTCTTGTCGTCTGCTGTCTTGTTTATTTTTGTTTATCTGATTTGTGTCGATGTCTAGCATAAATGTCTTCCTGAGTGTGGAGATTGCCTCCTTGTCGGTCTGCTTTCTCTGCGTGCATGTACTTGTGCGCAACTGCCAAAGTGCGTTCCGTCTCTGGAGAAACACTTGCGTCCCAGGCAACCCCATGATCTGTCTATTTTTACAGAGCGGTATCCCTGGCATTTCCCCAAACTCTTCCTGTGAAGGAGAGAAAGTGGCAGGTCTGGGTAGTCAACAGAAACAGGAGCCGTTTCACAAACACTCAGGAGCTCAGACACTATCTGTAGGGCTATTTGTTCAACTAAACATGACATGACTAGTGGCCCGATCCTATTACTTTGTTTTTTGGTATAGCTAAGAAAAGTTGAAATTTTTGAAGCAGACAGATACAGCTGAAATAACCATACTATGACTAAGCTAACTCTCAACCTTGCTAGTGACATGAAAAACACAGTCCAATGCCGTTACAGGTTTGCCTCATCAGCGTATTTACAATATCAGTCAACCTTGTTTGCAACACGTACAAAACCTTTAAAATTCTTGTGACAGAGAGCTCTTTACCTCTCAAAATAGCTTCAAAATCATAACCCGCAACTAGAGTTGAGGTGCTCTGGATTATGAGGCGTAACAATAAAACTATGATATAAATCGCGATAGAACTTTTTCTCAATAAAGAATGGGTCTATTGCAATATATTGGGGGGTCGGGGGAAGTTCCGTCCTCATGGGTCCATTCATTTTTCCTATGAACCCACGAACAACAGGGGACCAAAATGTTACCTTTCAGTCCTGCTTAACGGGTCCATTTTGTAATTGAAATGCTCAAAATTCCAGTCCAGTCTGGATCACTCAGTGGAAACGAAGCTTAATCTGATGATAATCATGTAAAAGCTCATTTGATTTTAAACAGACCTACACAGGTATAAATGAAGCTATCACTTTTATTACTTAGGAATGACAAAACATCTCTATTCTTGTTTTTTTTAGAGTGGGGAGAGATGTACCCTCAACAAAAAGACTCCTCTTCATGGGGTGAGCCTACAGCTGCTCCCCCTGTTACAGTGGATAATGGTACATCTGCCTGGGGAAAGCCAGTGGACACCAGTACTGGCTGGGATGAACCCAGCAGGGATAAGAGAGAGCCTGCCTCTGGATGGGGCAGCCAGAACAAGCCCAGTAAGTGTTCATGTAAATCTGTACCAGTCAACTATGTAAACAATGACTTCAAATCTTTGCTGCCGGTGGAAAAACGATCTGCCTTCTCTCTAAAGCTCCTGGTCATAAGCCTATGGAGACTTGGTGCAGCGAGGACGTATCTATGGGCAACAGCTGGGATCAGGAAGAGGAGGTGGAAATCGGAATGTGGAGCAACAGCCAGCAGGACAGCAGGTCCAGTGACCAGAACACCTGGAACTACAAGCCTAAAGTTTCCAACAAGGTTTGTGACCTCACACACCATTATTTTTTTACGTTTTCTATTAAAACTTATTTTAAATAGATGTTTCAAGTGTTTGGTTTCATCTGTCTTATTTCAGATGAACAAACCTTTCAACAAACAGGATGAACTTTGGATGAAACCTTTTGTCAACCAATTCAACAACATGAATTTCCAGGCAAGTTGTGTTTTCCTTCAAACCCCTAATATCTTGTAAAATAAGTTCTTTCAATATTTTTAATGGATCCTGTGAAGGAAATAAACATTTGTTTCCAGATTAAGAACAATCTTGCTAAAATTTTAATGGCACCTTTCAAACTTTTGCCTAAGTGTGAATGTGCTATTTGGAACTTTCTCTCAAATTAGCAATTTTTTAATCTTTTCATTGCACCAAGCAACTTTTTCTGGTGCCAGTGGAGACTGTTTGCTGTTTTGAGACTCACATTTGAAAGCTTGTATTGTTCTGCCATTTCTGTGCTCACTGAGGAGAAGCAGGTGTTTAAGCTCCGCCCACCCCAAAGCAGTCAGTCAATGACATTGGAGCTAAAGTAGAAGATCTACATCCCGCCACAATAAAAGTTCAAAGGAATTCTGCCCAGTATAAAGTTTGTTTTCATGTTACCTTTTTTTTTATAAATTTTAAAGTGAGAAATAATGGTAATGTTTAATTAAATAAACAGAAGTGTATCTGTTTTTTCTGTCAGTTCGTGCTGGACAAAAATGATAATTTTGCGTTAATCTACAATGAAAATAATGCGGACAGATCTGCAAAAATGCAGAAATACATTTTTTTGAAACACATTTGTGTTACGTGACGTTTATAAAAGATAATTATTATTACATAATTACAAAGTTGAGTTCAAAGTTCATTATCGTTCAGATAACATAAGTTATTTTTTTTATTTTCTTTAAAGAAAATACTTTTAAGTCAATTTACATCCAGTCAATAGAAAAATCACAGCTTTTGAACCGTTTTCATCATGAAAGAACTCACTTTTTTGGTTTATCTTGCAGAGAGACTCACCTGACGACTCCTTAAAATCAGGGCCGGGTATGATGGCCGACAAGCGCGTGGACATGGGCGGCATGGGGGAGTTTAGTAGCGTCATGGGGAAGAGTTCAGGGTCCCGGCATCAGATCCACAAGGATTCTGCAATGGATCGCAGTCCTTACTATGACAAGGTATGATGACAGTTTTTAATCAGTTTAGTGTATAAAAAAAATTTCCCAGCAGACCTTCCCTTTTTTTTGTTTGTTTTATGTTTTGTGACTATTTTAAGCTCTAAAAGAACTTTTTATTATGAATCGTGCTGCCCTTTTTTCATGTGGAAAAACTACAAACTTTGTTTTTTATTATATTATTATTATTTAATAACCCCAGTTTTGTTCTCATATGTTTGTTTACATTATTTTCCCCACTTTTGGCTGAAATCATAAATGACCAGTTTGTTGTTTAAGTAATTGTTCATCATTTTATTCAAAAACACTTCTTATTGTTGATTTAGTTCACAGCCAGTTTTATTTTAGTTTTCAAGAGTGTATATATGCAGTCTATTAGTATTAGCATATCTTTATTGTTATTTATGCTTACATTCACCTTCAATAAACCCTCAGTAAGATTATTACATTTTGTTAAACAATTTTTTGTTGTCGTTTGGCTTTAATTTTGAATAATACTTAAACAATTAAAAATAACAACAAAAGAAATGTTTTGCATGAATTATGAATTAATGAACTCAATATATTGATCAAAAATGGAGTAGAAAGCAGTTTAAACCTTTTTGATCTTACCCCCTAACAATATACCTTAACTATTTCATTATAAAATACACAACTAGGGTCTGGTGTTGGACGAAATGTCCTTAAGTTTCCGTCTTTATTATCAAGGAAAAAAAAAAAGTCTACTCCATTAAAATTTTCTTTTGAAAGAAAATATTTAAATATTAAGTTTAATGAATGTGGAAATATTTTATCTAGTTGCTTTTAGCTTGTGGCTGTGCAAACATTTATTTTCTTGTGCTTTGCCTTAACCTCTTAAACTTTAAACCTTCATACTTTCTGTATCTGGACTTCCTCTTTTCACTCTGCTCGTTCATTTCCTTTTCTTTTTACCTTTCCCTCCCTCACCCCCTTTAAAAAAAATAACTTTGGTTCTTTTCCTCTCCCTGTTGTGTGTTTCTTTGGTTGCTGGTGTGCTTCTTGTCCCTCTCTGCTTGCCGTCCACCTGCCGTCCACCCGGGCTTTGCTTCTGCAGCTTTCTGCTTACGATAGTCCGGCTTCCGATGAGCTTCCCTCCAGTCAGAGCATGAGCCTTTCCTCTAGCAGTTCTGTTAAACCCGTTTCCTGTGTCAACTCTGGGCCGTCTCCTTTCCACTCTAGTTCTGGGTCAGCTCAGCAGGTAAGTGTGAGACGGGTTGCTTGTTTTATCGTTGTGCTGCGTCAACCACAGACCGTCGTTACTGAGGGTTTTTTCATGTTAGTAAAGCCAAGCACCTGCATCACATACTGCCTTCCGTATTTGACACGCTACTGAGGGTTTTGTTCGCTAGAATTAAAATAAATTAAAAAAAAAATACTAAAGTCAAAACTTGGAACAATTTTATGTTCTAGAAAATGACAGTTTTGGCTAAAAATGGCATAATTAAGAGCTCTAAAACTTTCATAAAAGATCAAAAGATGATCAAAGTGGGACTTTAAACATTTTAAAATAAAGAACAATGTTTTACATTTCCAATTAGATCTTTGAAAATGTAGCATAACAATGAAAAAAGGGAACACTGAAGGTGCACAGCTTCCTACATTTCTTCTGTTTATGCTTGAGAGACATAACATTTGAATGTTATTGGTTTTGTGTCCTTTCAGAATGTAAACTCCATGTTGGGTGGCAGCAGCGTAGCACAAGGCCGAGGCGCCACCCAATCCCAGCCCCCTCCTCAATCAAACCTTCGTAACCAAGTGCCTCCACCCCTCCTGCCCTCTCAGGTACTTTCCACATCACTGCTCATCGTTCCTCAGAGGGATTTCTGCAACAACAGGCTATTAATACCTCTTTATAATAAAAACTTGATTTTATTCAGTTTTATTTATTTTTGATGTTCCAGGTTGCCATCAAGGTTGACTCACTTAAAGTGCTACAAAAACAGATTAAAAAAAACACAGTTATCTTAAATTATGCAGCTGATGTAACAGATGAAGTTGCATCAAAAGGTCTCTAGTATAGTTCCCATACTAATCAAGTAAAACTGATCATTCATTTCAGGCTTAGAAAGAATAGACATGTATTCAATGAGGAAAACCCCCACTGCATCCTAAAATGGCCCCCGGCTCTCACCAAAAAAAAAAAAACAATTTAAAATTAAATTATTTTAATTTAAAAAGATTTGAGAGGAAGCGAGTTGTGTGTTTACACCTTCAACCACACCCATGTCAGTTTAGGCTTCACTTTAACAAAAGTAGAAGTCACTGCAATCCATATCTGTTACAATTTATCCACATAATTATCGTATGAAGACTGAATTTTAGCAATAATAATAATAACAATGCACTTAATTGAAGTCACGTTTGCTGCCACAAATTTTTTTAAGGAAAGTCTGATGGAAGAAGAGAGCAATACGGAAGACAGAAGTCATGTTGCAAAAAGAGGACAGCAGATTAAAAAAAATCAAAAAAGACTAAATAAGACCAAAAAGACTAGTTATGGAGAGATTGAGCCTTGAGATGTGTTTAAGCCTTTGACAAAAGACAATAAAATCAGGGCCCTCTAGTGGCTCACTCCTGCCATAGTGACCTCTCAAGAGCACAACAGAACACATTTTGATTCTGTCTGTTGTAAATGTAAGTGTAGTCATTATAATCTGACAATTTATTACATCGTAATTATATAAATTAACTTTAAGACAACCCTGATGTATACTTAAGACTACTAAATACAACACATTTATCTCATAGATATTCAAAACAATTTAGGATTGAAGACAAATCATAGAATGTGAAGGGCAAATCGTTGCTTCAAAGCTTTATTAATAAACTAAAATTAACATTCCATTCTGGCCTCTAGCTTTGATACTGATGCTTTTTTAATGAACTCAGCTGATCTATTTATCAAAAAAAAAGTTTACATTTTTAATTTTAATAAAATTACATTTTGGTGACTTATCTGGCTCCTCCTGTAGTTTGAAGGTAAATAAGTGTACTTTATTTTGAAAATAGCCACAAAAATCTCACCAAGCATTCACAGTATGATGAAACATATTTATCAGCCAGCAAATGAGATTTCAGAATATTTATTAGTGGCTTGAATAAAACGTTTTTAAGAAAAGCACTTGATGGCTCAAAAATGACTTTTTTTATTTTGTTGATGTCCAGGTCCCTCCATCTTTGTTGAAATACCCAGGAGGAAATGGAGGTCTAAACCCTCTGTTTGGCCCTCAGCAGGTGGCTATGCTCAACCAGCTCTCCCAGCTCAACCAGCTGTCACAGCTCAACCACATCAACCAGCTACAGGTACGCAGATCTGTAGGTTCAACTTCCTGTTTTCTAAAACGACCTTTTGCTGCATTTGTCTCACGTTTTACCTCGTCTCGTGTGTTTGCAGCGCTTGCTGCTCCAGCAGCAGCAACAGCAGAAGCTTCAAAACGCCAGAGCCACACCAGTGGGTCGCCCAACCGATCAGGTATGTTCACCAAAAATAAATCTGTTATTTGAGAATGTTTGTATTTGTGCAAATGTCTTGATTCCTTTTCCTTTTCCAGACACGTCCCATCGGTTCGTCTTTGTCAATGATGCAGCCCCCACGGCACCTGGATCCATCTCTGCTCAAACAGACTCCACCTCTGAAACCATATGCCGACAACTACATGTCCCACAATGCATCTAACATGCAGAAGAATGCTCCACCTCTCGGACCATTAAGCAACTTCCCTTTAAGTACGTTGACTTTGAAGGATTTTATTTATTTTCATAACTTTCTTACATACGTTTCTGGTGCATTATTGACTTTGTCCTTTCCTCTAGGCTTGAACCCTAACCTGAATGTATCCCTGGATATGGGCGTTGGTGGTGGAAGCAGTGGAGGTGGATCTATGACCTACAAAGAACCACACCAGTCCAGACTCAAAAAACTTTGGGATACCGACCCCCTGGAGCAGAACAGCAAATCTGGTAAATGGATCAGACACAATATTGGTAGTCTTAGCTTCTTCGATGATATTTTTTCATTCATAAGTCTAAATAATTGTCTTTCCCATTATCAATAACTCATTATCTTAAAACAAAAATAAATAAAAGACTTGATAAGATTACATTTTTGGACCGAAGTTAAAGATTGTCTCATCTTTGACTGTAACCGCTGTTTGTGTTCCCTCTCAGGTGCTATCTCGTCTGGGTTGCGTCTGGATGACTCTCCTTTCTATGACTTCCTGCCTCCTGCTCCACCTCCCCTGAGCCCTCCCGGCCAACCAATAGGCTCAGTGGGTGACAGCTGGCCGCCCCGTGCCAACTCCCCCCCTTCCCATGCTAACACTGTCACCTGGCCCCCAGGTAAATGTTCCATCAATGATCCAAAACAGACTAAGATTGATACTGCAGCAAGCTAGTAGCTTGTTTTTTCCCCAAGAATTAAACAGATTAATTAAAAAAAAAAAATAGGTGTAATTTTGTTGTATTTTAAATCAAGTAAAACATTGTATTTTTTCCTAGGGTTTTATTTGTGCAATATTATGGCAAATGAACATATGCATCAATTTTTTCCTCAACTGGAAAATTCTAACTGCCTTAATTTATTTTTTTTGCAGAGTTCCGACCCGGGGAACCTTGGAAAGGTTACCCTAACATTGACCCAGAGACTGACCCTTATGTGACCCCCGGCAGTGTCATCAACAACCTCTCCATCAACACCGTCCGTGACACCGATCACCTCAGGGACAGGAACAACGGTAGCTGCAGTTCTGACCGATCAGCTGATGGTGACTCGAGCAGAATCTGAGCGCACAGATCCAGACTCTAACCTCCACCCCGGTTCTTGTGGTTTCCAGGGCCACCCTCATCACTGAACACCACGATGCCTTCTAACAGTGCCTGGTCATCCATTCGTGCCTCCAGCCACAGCGGTTCCCTCACCAGTACAGCACAAAGCACTTCAGGTAAACCCTTTAAAAATAATGGTCCTTTGTTGAACCCTTTAAATGATTTTAACAAAATGGTTTCCTTTGGCTTTGCAGCTAGACCCAGTGAGTCAAAGTGGTCTCCTGGAGGTGGTTCTGTGTCCAACTCCTCCCTAGCCCATGAGCTTTGGAAGGTCCCGTTGCCTCCCAAGACGTTGCCGGTTGCAGCTCCTTCCAGACCACCGCCCGGCCTCACCGGCCAGAAGCCCTCGGGCTGGGACAGCTCTGCTCTGAGGCCGGGGGGCTGGGGCTTCACCGAGTCCAGATACACACCCGGTGAGTTGGGAGAGGAATCGCACTTTTTACTTTAAACCAGGGGTGGGCAAACTATGGGCCGGGGGATATATTAAAGTATTTATTCTGGCCCATCAAACTGGAATAAATTATTTTGATTACCAATATTAATGTTTTGTTGTTCCTGTAGTTCAAGTGTCTCCCCACAGATGGCGCACTAAAATTAAATTCACCTTTGATCAGGCATCCCTGAAATGTTTGATTTATTTTTCCGATATTCATGTGTGATATCCAAGTCGAATTATCATTTGCTGAGGATTTGGGAATTGCAGTTTTGAAATGATTTTAACACATTTTCACACATTTAAATCAATGTGAAGCCTTTTAAAGCTGTAGTTTTTAACATTTCGTTTTGGTTCTGGATGCGTCTTGATTTCACATCTTCTTCCCAGTCGAAAGCTGCAGATTAATTGGAAACTGTTTTCATTTTTAGGTTCCAGTTGGGGTGATGGCAGCAGCTCAGGGAGAACCCAATGGCTCGTTCTGAAAAATCTCACACCTCAGGTACCTAAATGCACGCAGTTTTCTTAGCGTGCAAATCATCTATCATCTGTGCAATGTATTTAAATCCTCATTTTTGTGTTCATATTTCTGCAGATTGATGGCTCCACTCTTAGGACTCTGTGCATGCAGCATGGCCCTCTGATCACATTCCACCTCAACCTGCCACATGGTAACGCCGTGGTCTGCTACAGCTCAAAGGACGAAGCCGCCAAGGCCCAGAAGAGCCTGCACATGTAAGGGCGTGACCTTTCCGGACCGCTGATCTCAGACATGTCCTGTGAAAGCTAATGCCTTCTCTCTCTACAGGTGTGTTTTGGGGAACACTACTATTATGGCTGAGTTCGCCAGTGAGGAGGAAATCAGCCGCTTTTTTGCACAAGGGCAGTCGTTGGCCACTCCCTCCTCCGGCTGGCAGGCCATTGGTCCTCCCAGAGCAGAATGGATCAGTCTCAGTCCTTTCCCAGCCGCGCTTCTGAACCCAACCAGTGGAACAGCGGTGAGCTGCATGGCTCCTCCCTCTGGAGCAGGTCCTATTCCAGTACCCTGTGGGGGAATCCCAGCAGCGCTGACCCCGGAAGGATCAACAGCCCTTCTCCAATCAGCTCCTTCCTCCCAGTGGATCACCTGACGGGAGGCGGGGACTCCCTGTGAACCAGCGGCCAATCAAACCGGCTCTGGGGATCGGGTCAGTGAAAGAAATGATCAGCTAAAAACAAAACAAACAAAAAAAGTAGTTCTAAACGCAATGGCACTCGTAGGACTTTTTCTCACTTACAAGTTATTCAACAAAGCGGGGTTTTCCCTGTGGAATACAAGTTACGTTCTCTGCACATATGTCCACTTTGTTTTAGCCCAAAAACATATCAGTCAGAATACTTGAATCATGCAGGCCAATTCTATAATGTGAACAGATGGATATTTGCTTCCAGGTAGTGCTTTTTCAGACCGGGAAAAAAAAAAAAAAAATAGAAAAAAAAGCTTCAGTCGAGCTCATTATGTTTCATTTGTTGTGTTTGAATTCCAACTTTTAAACTTTTTTTTTTGTTTTTGCATTTGTTTGCCGACAATGTTGGAGTATGAGCTTTTAACTTTGCACTGAATGTGTTTTTTTTTTCATATATATATATAAATATATGTATGTGTGTATATAAACATACATATATGTATATATAGTCTGCAATACAGAGGGAGCAGCCAGTTTTTCCAGTGTAGCTGTTTACTCATTGAGGTCCTTACCGTATGTGTGTGTGTGTGAAATACTTATGCGACTGCGAATGGTTAACGAGTACGTGTGCGCTCCTCTCTGCCTTGGCACGCCTACCTTACTGCGTTGTCGTGGAGATCAACAGATAGTTCAACAATAAACCTGACTAGGATGATTATCTGGTGATACAAAAAATGAAAAAGTGACATTTAAAAAGTATTGCACCGACTTTTATTTTGAAAACTAAAGAACGTTGAGCTCTGCAGTGCAAAGGACTGTAGTCGCAGCTGGGACTAGCAAAGCCACGCCCACTCCGGATGTAGGAGAGGGGCGGGGCCTATCTAGCAAGCCCTTTCCCGGTTCGGGCCCCCTAGTGGGCTGGGAAGGGGACAGCACTTTCAGAATAGGCTTTCAATGTTTTGGAGGTGCCACACTGCAACCTCTTGTTTACAAGACTTAGGAGGCGGAACGTGTGTTGATTCTTCATTTTAAAAAGAAGATCGGATAAATTAGAAAATGCACAAAAAAATTTTAAAAAGCTTTTAAAAAAACAATAAAAAAATACGTAAAAAAAAAAAAAAAAAAAAAAAAAAGTATTGAGGATGGAGCTTTGTATCTCTGGGAATTTGGATCAGTGTTTTTGGCCATGGCGTTGGTTATTTAAACTATTCCTCTTTGTCTGCTAAATAACCAGCAATGGTCCTCAGGAAATCAAGCCAGTTTTACCCCCCCCTCTTGTAGTTGAATTAAAAAAAAACTACTACTCCTTGTAGGAAAGGAAAATCCAACTTCTAGCACTGAAAACTATGTATAGGTCTTTTTTTTCCTGCCAAATAACTGCTTTAAGCTGGAGAAGCTCAACACACTGCTTTCAATATGCTGTCTTTAAAGGGAGGCAGGCTTTTGGGAAGGAGGTGGAGGATGGGTGGTAGTAATCCCAGAGCTCCTTCTCTCCTCCTCCTCTTCCTCCTCCTCCACTCCCATGTAATTTTAAATTTTTTTTGTGTGTAACTTTCAATAGAAAATGTTCTGTCTTGTCTGAATTTTAAACCAAGAAAAAGGCAAATCTGTATCTATGCATACTGTAGCCTCTCACATCGACTACTTGAGAGGTGGTCCCCCCCCTTTTGTCTTTTCAATGTTTCATTCAAAAACAAAAAAACCTTTTAAATTATAGCGAAAAAAGACGTTAAACTCCTGTTTTTGGTTTTAACAGTGAAAAAGTCGTCCACATTTCATTGCCTTGATCCTAATTGTGTCCGAAGATGCAACAAGTCAAGTGGCTTCTATCTGTTTACAAATAGAATATGATTGTATTGTTTTAGGGTTTTATTTTGTTTTTTTTTTCTCCTCCTATCGATCAGGGGAGGGCGGGGTGCTCATTTGAAGTTCCTGACGTCATGAATCGTGTGTGCGTGTGGAGATCTGCAGGGTTTAGGGGTTCTCGGTGTGTATGAGCAACAGTGTGAATGTAAACAACAACAACGACAAAAAAAAAAATCTCTACCAGTGGTGTTTGTTAACATAAAAATTTACAAGTGTGAATTCTAGATCTACTTATCTAGCGGTGATTGTTAAGTCACTACAATGCACAATTTTATTTTATTTTATTTTTTTGTTGTTTTTGGCGGCAGAACGAAAGCGTGAGAGATCAGCATTAGCGAAGCCATGGACCTTAATCTCTTCATTACGTCTCTCTTTTTTTTTTTTTTGTTTTTTGTGAAGCCTCTCGCGTGCGCACATTTCCACCCTCGGTTTTTATTTCAGAAGTACTATAATCGTTGGCTTCACTCGTGTTTTTTTTCTTGAATTTAGCCGTGAATATTTAACAACTTCAAAGCGTATTTGAGTATTAGCCAGACTTGACAGTGGTGTGTGCCAGTATTGAATGCTCTCTACCAAATACTTCAATCATAAAGAGTAGTTTACTGATTTCCACATCTTTGCTTAAACTATATATATCTTATGTTTTTTTTTTTTTTGTCTTGAACAGCTGTTTTCAAATGAAACATGTTTTTTTTTTGTGTATTTGAGTTAAATTAATTTGACAAACTGAACTGAAGAGCCTTGGATTTTGCACTCGGGCAGATTGGAGGGAAAGCCAAGCAAGGGAGTTAGTTGGTCAGGGAAGTATTTTCAGGTCTGGAGTGCCAGTGGGTGTGCCGCGACAGCTGCTTTACGGAACGAGCTGGCCAAGAGTCGTTTTTGTCACCGGAATAGAGTCCGAAGATCAAAAACCTTCAGTTTGTTGGGTTCTAACGGTGACGCTAGCACGCAGTTTGACTGAAACAGGGAGAGGCTCGACCCCATGTGGGTGTAGACTTGCAATCAGCTGGATCTTCCTGGCTTTTTCAGGGACACAGGGTTCCACTTGCCTCCTTGCTGGCTAATCCAGGTTCAGCTCTCCCTCTCCGACCCCTAAGCTTAACTACAGGAGAGGAAGTGCAAAACTGACAAGAGGTGCGGGGCAAGTGAGCTCTAGATCGTCTTTATTCCCTTTCTGCGCATTGAAATTACTTTAAACTTTTTTTTTGGGCAATATATTGTTCCTACTGCTGATACCAGAGCAGCTTTGTCCCTCTTTTGCAATCCTTACCTTAACCTTTGTTGGGACAAAAACTGATCCCGGATCAGCAGCTCAGGAAGCAGCGCTGCCGAGCTGTGAGAGAAGGGACGAGCAGCGTCTGTAAACATGCCTCTCAGTAATGTTGTTACCGTTTTGGTTCCCTGTGTGACGTCTCTTCTGTGTGTGTGTGTGTGATGATGTTGTTGTAAAAGCTTGTCCATCAAAGGGTGTGTGTGCGTTTGAACTCTTATGCCAAATCGAGGAGTGAGAGGGAAGGAAAGGGATTTTTTTGTGTGCGTTTTTAGTGTATGTATTTAAAAAAAAAAAAAAAAAAAAAAAAAAAAGCTGGACAATGTTAAATGCTTGAAGAAAAACACAAAAAAAAATAACAAAAAGGATGATGCGAGGAAAACCACCATGAGCAATGTACAATCCCCAAGGCTGCCAAGCAGCTTCCCAAGCGGATGGGAAGAAGGAAGGAAGGAAGGAAAAGCGGCGTTAGACAGAGGGAAGCTGGCTAGTGATACTCTACTACTTTTTTTAATATTTAAGAATAAAAATGTGACTCATTATCTCTTAACTATCTGTGAGTAGATGCTTTATTATCATGACGCACCCAACGCATCCTACAGTTGATTAAAAGTGCTAACGCTGTTTTTTTTTTTAAATTAAATATGTACAACGAAAAAAAAAAGCTAAACAAAAACTGTGAGAATCTGCTGTCTTTGTTTTACATTTAATGACCACATACAAACCCTGAAAAGCTTTAGTCTAACCAGCACAAAGATGTGGGGTGGGGTGGGCGGGGTTTATCGGGTGGGCGGGGTTTGCTCAGAGAGACTATGCAGTGGAGTGTTGAACCCAGGCTTCCATGTCCACCTCGGGTTTCTTTCAAATAAATAAAATGAAAAAAAAAAAAAAAAAAAAATCCAATTCCCGATATTCCTCAAAACGTGCCATCTTTGAATCGTACTAATAAACCTGACAAACCTTTATTACCTAGCGGCCGTCGGGCTAGTTGTAGCAGAAGGGGACAGGTTCCGATTAGCAAAGTCCATGTTTGGTTTTTTTGTTTCTTTTTTAGTTTTCCAGCTCGTCTCCTTGTTACGCCAGAAGGGGGCGCTGTGGGGGGACTTTTTGTTTTTTTTTTAATAGAGATTCTATCAATCCAGTGTAGTTGGATCACCTGTAAAACCTTTAATGCACATTGCTTTTGGGCAGACTGTTGAAACTATCTAATATATAAGAGAATACACACAGCGTCTATAATCAAGCGTGGATGGAGGGGGAGGGGGGCGCGTCTTCCTCTCTCAACACAAAAACAGGAAGTACCTTTTTATTTCAAACGTCTTCCTCGACTCATCAAAGGATTTTATCTTAAAACTTCGGTGGAATCTGCACTTTTTGAAGGACAATCTTTATTTGTATGGGTATAAAAATTGACAAAAACGAAGTCGCCTGATATTACATTGTATTAAGAGAGAAAAAAAACTCCAGTGTACTCTAATGAATGTCTCCTTTAATGCTGTCTATTTGTTTCATTTAATCTCTTTATTCTACTTTTATTGCTTGGTTTGTTTTGTTTATTTTTATTTTATTTTTCAGGATTTTAGTGCTCTTATGAGAATCTGTACTAAGGTGTAGTTTAGTAGGTAGTAGGTCTTTCTGTTGGCTGTACTCGTATACTGATTACTGTTTGTAACCCTTTGGCTCCTGCAGCCAGCATACAAAGCTGTATAACTTGGGTACAACCCTCAATAAAAGACTAACAATGATGCAAACGTGTCTGTTTGCTTTGTTCACATGAAAAAGTTTCAAAATAAAAGCTTTTTTTCCCTGATGAAACTTTTTTTTTTTTTTTTTAACATGATTGTGGTCAAATATTAAGAAAATTAAGTTTGAAACTGCATTTTTTTTGAAAATGTCTTTTTTAAAATCGTGTATCAAATGCAGATGGAAAAACTTCTGTTTGAAAAAGATTGTATTTGTAACAGAAAAATGCAGGGCGGGTTTGATCCCATTCTGAAGAATCTCCTTAACAATAGATCCATGAACGTCTTCGTTTTCCTTGTATGTGCTGGAATCTGGCGAATGTTAGGTTGGGGTGAGAGGGGCTGTAAGATAGCAAGAGAGCGTGTAAACATCTCAGTTTAAGCTGACAGGAAGAGGGGATGGGGTTGCTCCATGCCAACAGTCCCACCTACTACTCAGAGGTGAATTCCAATAATCCCCTGCTGCTTTGCAGAAACTATGTCCTAGAAAACTTTTTTTTTTTTTTTACCATAAAAGCCATAATTTAGACCACCCAGAACAAAAAAAAAATGTTGACATCTATCATTGGGGCTTTAAAAATGCTGTCTGGTCATTGCCACATTTTTTATAATTAAAATAACCTCGTTTAATTCTTGGAAATAGTCAAAAACTGTAGGTGTGCTGTCACCTACAGGTTGAATCAAATATTTGAATTTCATAATTGGTCAAACCATTGAAGTCCCAAGTTATTTCAGAAGTCCTGAACAGTCCTGTTCTCCAGCCCCACACCTCTGACTGGATTTTCTCATTTTAGCTGTGGGTGGAGTCAACCTCCAACTTCCCTGTTTAGTTTCCCTTAAATGATGATGTTCCAGGATGGGAGGAGCTTCGTGACTTGAGCAACTTTGTTACTGTGACATCTTTAAAAATAAATATATATATCTATATATACGCTCACAAAATTAAAGGGCATTATAAGAACACCCATTAGATACATTAGATCTCAATATTAAGTTAAATATCTATACAAATAACGACAGGGCAGTGTCTTAGGAACAAAACAATTCCAAGTTTTTTAATGGAAATAAAAGTTTTCAGCCTATAGAGGCTCAATTATGTAGACACCATAAAATCAGAGTGAAATGAAGATGTAGCAGGCTAGTCCATTTTCTCCAAAACTTAATTTCTGCAACTCAAAATGCTTTTCAGTATCAATGGGTTGAAGGATTTCATCTGGATACCTTATGGCAGTCAGAGCACCATTTCCTAGGCAGTAGAGGTCTGTGCGTCCCTCCATGGATATGCCTCCCCAGACCATCACTGACCCACCAGCAAACCTGTCATTGTTGAACCACGTTGCAGGCAGCAGAACGTTCTCCTGTCTGTCTTCTCCAGACTCTTTCACGTCTATCACAGGTGCTCCAGGGTGAACCTGCTCTCGTCTGTGAAAAGTACAGGGCGCCAGTGGCGGACTTGCCAATTCTGGTGTTCTTGAGCAAATGCCAGTGGAGCTCCACAGTGCTGGACAGTGAGCACAGGGCCCACTGCAGGATGTCGGGCCCTCATGCCACCTTCATGAAGTCTGTTCCTGATTGTTTGGGTAGAGACATTCACACCAGTGGCCCTCTGGAGGTCATTCTGTAGGGGCACGAGCAGTGCTCAGGCTGTTTCCCTCCTGCACAAAAGGAGCAGGTATGGGTCCTGCTGAGGGATTGAGGACCTTCTACGGCCTCTGTCCAGCTCTCCAGAATAACCAGCAGTCTCCTGAAATCTCCTCCATGTTTCTGGAGATTGTGCTGGGAGACACATTAAACTTCTTGCTGCAGCACGTGTGGATGTTCCCTCCTGGAGAAGTTGGACAACCTGTGCAACTTCTGTAGGGTTAAGGAATCTCCTCATACTGCCAGTAGAGAGAATTACACAAGACAAAATCAGCACGAGTGGAAAACCAGCCAAAAAAGATCAAGAGGGAGAAACTTGAAATGACCTCCACATGTGACACCAGTCCTGTTTGGAAGGTTTTCTAATTGTTGCCACTGAAGTGCACCTGTTGTTAATTCCATCAACACCAATACAGCTGAAATTGATTAACGAGGCCCTCAGCTGCTTAACCAACAAGAAAATGATCAGACAGGTTTAATTCAATTCATGCCAGGCCCAATAAAAAAGTGTTCCTTTATTTTTTGTGAGCTGTGTGTATGTATATATCTATCTATATATCTATATATATATATTTAGATAGATAGATCTCTGCAGTAACCCAAAATTTGGGGATTTCCATGTTATTGTTTTCCTCAAATGTCTTTTAAATTTGTAATAACATAACTTTGAATAAATGTACAGAGACACTGTATTTGTTTTATTGATCTATTGAGAAATTATACATCAGAACCATTGGAGCATGAAGAAGAAAAAAAAAATACCTAAAACAATAATTTTTTGTTTTAATTCCTCTGATGGCCCAAAAACATTTAAATACACATGAGGTGACTCAAACGTCGCTGCAACAGAGCGATGGTCGGGCAGAGACTGGAAACCAGTGTGAGTTTGCATCACCGGTACTTCCTGTGGGGGCTTTATTCTGTGAAGGGAATGAAAAATAAAATTTGATCAGAATCTGTCTGTGTGTGATTGAACGATGAGGGAAGACACCTGCCTTTAGTGATGTAGAGCAGATTATTCATAAACGTCTTTCTTGTCTGCGATGTACTGTACAATCTCCTCTGGAGTCATCAACTTCTCCGCCTCGGCGTCTGGGATCTCGAAGCCTGAAACCAAACATGAACGAAGAGAGAGGTTTTAACTCCAATTATAAATATGGGAACATGATAGATGCTGTGATTTACCTAAAACATTATTTACTTGCAGTCAAGCTAATAAGTCCAAAACCCATTTTTTTTATTTTTCAAGCTGCACAAAAACAAAATTAACTTAAAAATCTTGATTGCAATTGATCTTATGAGCTAATTCTGGCATTTTTTGAATGCATTTTTACCACTACAAGACGATCAAACTTGAGTCGGATGCAGAAGACCAGAACAATCGATCACAGAAAAGCAGATTCTTGTGGGAGAAAATGTGAAAAAAATAATAAATAAATACAATTTTATAAATAATTGTGTTTAAAACTGTAAAATAGAATTAATACGGTCCATTAAGCCTATCTCTTAGGTATGAGGGTTACTTAATTCATCTTAGAGTATTTAATGTTGATAACTTTGGTTGCTATGGCACCAAGGCAGAAAGTTAGGAAAGTTGCAAGACTGATCTGTGAGCCAGTTTCTGGATCCATGTCAGCCTTTTTGTTGCAAAGGTTTTTTTTAGGTGTCTGATTCCGAGTAAAGAGTCAATGTTTCACTTGACTGCAACAGGAGCACTGGATTTAAAAATATCCTAATCTCCTTTTTTTTGGCAAATGAGTGAGTCACAGCACATGTGACAATCTCTATGATAACTGGATCGTCTTTGTTTTATCCAACCGCCTTTAGATCTTTCAGTTAAAAAATGTACACATCAATCCTCGTGAACGATGAAGATTTTTGAGCATCTCTTGAAGTTGCTGCAATAAAAGCCGACTCACCAAACTCATCCTCCATTGCCATTATAATCTCCACCTGGTCCAAGCTGTCCAAACCCAAGTCCTTCATAAAGTGGGAGGAGGTCTGCAGCTGGGAGGGTTGACAATTTTATTTTAGTAGCAGTTCAGTTAACAAACAGATCTGTCACAGCGCACCATGACAGAGCTTTCATAGTTTCCCTTATGAACTGTATAAATGTATATATTCTGCAGGCGTGAGAGCCTCTGCTCACCTTCTCTGGGTTGATCTTGTCATAGAGCTTCAGCACATACATGACACGTTCTTTGATGGTTTCAAAGGTGAGGGGGGGCAAGTCGCCATACTGTCGGCAAAACACGCCCGCTGAGATCTGAACGAGACAAAAGGAAAACCCGACATAAGGCAGAGAAAAGCATCAGAACAAGTCAGAAATTAAATGTGTTTCTTGTTTTCTTGTAAGCTAAAACAGTAATAAAATAATATCACTCTGTTTCAACAAGGGGAAGGAAATATAAAAAAAAAAATAAATAAAAAATCAGATTAACATAGTTAGGATTAGAATTAAAATTTCAGTTATTTAGTATATATTTTTTAAATGGTTCTCTTCACCAGCTCTTGAATAAGGGGATGACACAATTGTGGCAGAGAAAGTTTAACAGAAGGTAAACAAATAATGATTTAGTCCATCTTGATTTATTGGTAAATAATCCCATGCGGTCTCACATTCCAGATCATGCATTTACACATGACATCATATATATAAGTACACACAGATGTAAGTTAAACACTAGTAGAGCGTTATCAAGCTAACAAAAAAAACAAGCAAAACAAACCTGTTTTACACCAATTAAATCAATTTGACGACACTATGAGTGCTATCATATATTTCACATACGTCTCTAAAATTATACAATGCAATTGTCTGGTTAAAGAAAAGATAAAATTCAAGTTAGTACAGGAAACACTGAAAAAACAAACACAAATGTTGACTGTCATTGAACTTGCTAACCTGCTAGCTTATCATGCTACAGAACGATTTAGCAAAAAGTGACGCGCGTTTATTGTAAAATACGGCCTCGCGCGCTGTCGTAAAATCAGATAACTCACTGTTGATACGTTCAAGTCTGAAAAAATTCTATTAACACAGCCTTTAAAGGTCATTTCAGTAGTGGAGTTTTGAAAGACATTCGGTAGGTCAAGCTGCAAGTGCTAGGCCACGACTGTACCGTGGTATCGGGGACTCACCCGGCTCTGACCGAACCACCGCGTCCTCCGGCTCTCTGCAGCGAAGGACAGAGGTCGGTGGATGGCCACTGCCGGAGCGGCGGCGGCGGCTCTGACTGCTACATTACCCGTGCACAGCCTCAACGAGGGCCGTGCGAGAGAGCGGACACACTGCTGCAGGACACGAGCCGCCATGACGATAAGGATCCAGCGGAGGATAAGCAACGTGCGAAGCGTAGAAGAAGAACGAAACCAAGGGCTTCACAGTACGCATGCGTACAAAGTAAGTGTTTTTGTGAGCATTTAAAAAAAAAAAAAACTGTGTTATTGTGTTTAAATTACGATAATTGTTGTAAGATTCCTACAATTATGTTTTTTTTTAAAGGTTAGAACCTATATTGAAAGTCGAAATTTAACCATGAATGTACCAAGGACAAGGCAACAGGCTAAAACAATCGATCACAGAACTTCTTTTTAACCTTGAAGTTCACAGCAACAGTTCACATGTATAACCTGAAATATAGCTAAAAAAAAAAAAAACAACACACACATTCTGTAATATTTTTTTAAAAAGAGTGGTTTGATCTGTAAAGACTTCCCATTTTTCAAGAGCACTTGAAATATACTGGTTTAAATGTTCCCTATTTAATTTATTATTATTATTATTATTATTATTATTATTATTATTATTATTATTTAAAAATCATCCGCTTTTAAATATGGTATATATATATTTAAAATGCCCACATCTCTGAGAATGCAAGCAATGGACCCTTCAAATTTTTCTCTGTTGTAGTATTTATAAATTAAATAATATAAGGTGTAATTTGTACTTTAACGAAACAAGTATGATGTAGACAATTACTGTAGTATATTTACATCAGAATCTTTATGGTAATGATTGACATGTGCTTTTATTGAATTTATTTCTTAATTTTTTACTTGTAATATCACTGGGACCATTGTGTCATGTGTTTCTAAAACCCAATTGTTGCAGCTTTTTAAGTTATGACATGTCGAAATTAAGAAAACAAGAAAGGTGAAAATAGACGCTTTCCAGTCCTGTCACTGAATGTGTCTATGGTGTTTAAAAAAATTATTTTTTTTAAGTACTTCAGGTAAAATGAGGTTGTCTATGTTGAAAACCCCTTTTAGATTCAAGAAATAGGGGTTGATAAATGGTTAACCATTGAATATATTATTCTCTTCTAATGCAGTTCCCAAAATGTGCAATAAAAATAAAAAATAAAAAATATATATAGAAAAATATCAAGGTGAAACAACTCTGTTGTTGTTTTTTTTTTTGTTTGTTTGTTTTTTTTTCTTATGACTTTAAATAGTTTTGTCCAAAAGAACAGACAAGTACATCTAAAACATAGCAATGACCATAAAAAATTACACAAATTATATATAATTTAATAAATAGTTTAAAATATACAAGTAATTAAATAAGTAAACACATAAATACATAAACCTTGGGGGGGTTGGGGGGTGGGCGTGACGTCATGTCCGGACTTGCGCAGAAGATGAGCATCGAACCCAGCGGAGCAGAAGTGAAGCTTTAGTGTTTGTTATTGAATATTATCTTCTATGTTTAACTTTTCCCCAGATCAATAACAATGGAATTGTCGGAAATATTATACAACAAAGCAGAATATATTGAAACGGTAAAGTTTGTGCTTTTCCTCCCATACGTGAATTAGCATGCTGTGTGTTTATGCTAGCCGGTTGCTGAGGCAGAAAAGGGCGTTGTGATGCCATGAACTCTTGAACTGCTTGTTTGTATAAAAAGTAAAATTCAACAAGTATTTAAATAGCATTTTTTTATATTTTAATATTTATGATTTATGCAGGCTTCTGGCAACAAGGTGAGCAGACAGTCGGTGTTGTGCGGGAGTCAGAACATCGTCCTAAATGGCAAAGTAAGCAACAAAACAAGCAACTGTAGCTTTACCAAATATAGATGTTTTTGAGACTCTGTCGCTCTGATTCCTGTCTTTTTCCAGACTATTGTCATGAATGACTGCATCATCAGGGGGGACCTCGCCAACGTCAGAGTGGGGAGACATTGTGTCATTAAAAGCCGGAGTGTCATTCGACCCCCTTTCAAGAAGTTTAGCAAAGGGTAAATATGCTACCACTGTGTTTATTAATACTAACTATGTTTAAGCTATTATTTTTTTTATGTAAATGTATATTTACCCAAACTTTTATAATAATCTCAACTTATTTTTCTCTTCAACAGACCAAAATCCTACTATAGATATCTATCGGAATTCTGTTTATATATATATATATATATATATATATACATATAAAACCGAAAATATAGATAATTATAGTTTTGTGTCATTCTCTTTAGCAACACGCCTTTATTTTGGAGTTAAACTGTGCTCTAACTCGTCTGCTGTCATTATTTCCCTTCAGAGTGGCGTTCTTCCCGCTGCACATCGGAGACCACGTCTTCATTGAAGAGGACTGCGTGGTCAACGCAGCGCAGATCGGCTCCTACGTCCATATCGGCAAGAATTGTGTGATAGTAAGTGGCCTGAAAGTACAGACTACTTCACAGAAGTTCCTTTAAATGATGGAAACTTGGCTTTGGTGGGGAAAGTCTCCTCAGGCGATAGAGTCACATGGTTGTCATGCTGGGGAGTTGCAGTGAAGAGACTGTTAAAAATAGTGGATTTGAATATTTGTAGGCTTATTTTTTCAAGTGTTTAGCCCTGTTTCAGTTATCATATTTACGATGTCAATAGAAAATGTGGTTTGAAAATCAAGTAGCATTTCAACTTAAATAATTTAACCCAAGAATTTTGGTCTGTGATTTAAAACACAGAACAATGGATGGGAGCAAACACTATTTCCTGACAGTTTCATAAAGAATTTAACGTGTAAAACTATGCTTTATATCTAAAATCTTCAAAAATGTATCCAAACAAATCTTTTTGGAATTTCATTCATCCATTGTTCTTGCCACTTTATCCCTTTTGGGGTTGCGGGGATGCCGGAGCCTATCCCGGCTGCTAATGGGCAAAGGCAGGGTTTACGCTGGACAGTTCGCCAGTCTGTCGCAGGGCCACATTCGCGCACACAGTCACACCTAGGGGGCAATTTAGAGTAACCAATTAACCTATGAAGCATGTTTTTGGATGGTGGGAGGAAGTCGGAGTACACGCATGCACAGGGAGAACATGCAAACTCCACACAGAAAGGTCCCAGTTGGTGTTTCTGATCCCCCAGCCAGGATTTGAACTGGGGCCTTCTTGCTGTGAGGCAAGAGCGCTAACCACTGCACCACCGTGCAGCCCTTCTTTTTGGAAGATATTTGAAAATAAAGCACTAAGATGAATGTTTCTAGATAAGTCAGTTTAGCTAGAAACAAACCTGAGCTGAACCAGAAAAATCCATTCAGTTTTCCTTAAATTTGAAGGTTGATGCAGTCTAAATAGTTCATACAAACAAGTTCCACATTGGCAAGGCAAGGCAAGGCAAGTTTATTTGTATAGCACATTTCATGTACAGAGACAATTCAAAGTGCTTTACATAAAACATTAAAAGAAACAATCAAAAGAAATAGTAAAAATGTCATTCATTATTCAAATCATTAAAATAAAATTAAAAGAAAGTAAAAAGATTTTAATTTAAAACAAGCATAGATAAAAAGTGCGGACGTAAACTTTTGAATACATATTAATCAAATGCAACTGAGAACAGGTGAGTCTTTAACCTGGATTTAAATACACTGAGTGTTTCAGCAGATCTAAGGTTTTCTGGAAGTCTGTTCCAGATCTGTGGTGCATAGAAGCTGAATGCAGCTTCTCCATGTTTAGTTCTGACTCTAGGAACTGATAAAAGACCGGATCCTGATGATCGGAGAGGTCTGGCTGGTACATACTGGGTCAGGAGGTCAGTCATGTATTTTGGTGCTAAACCATTCAAAGCTTTATAAACCAGTAACAGAACTTTAAAGTCTATCCTCTGAGAGACAGGTAACCAGTGTAAAGACCTCAGAACTGGACTGATGTGGTCTACTTTCTTGGTCCTTGTGAGAATTATCAAACCAATTGACCGTCTTGAGCTTTTTAGTACATTTGAATCATTTACTCAACATGTTTAAAGTCTTGTCCAGGTTATGTTTTTTTCAACAATTCTTTTGCAATTTAAGCTTAATAAGTCCCGTTGTAGACGTCATAAAACTGGTTGCATGCTGGGTTTTTCCATCACATTGTCTGCTTGTCTTCCTACCCTGATCAATCTGGATTCATCAGATCTTATTTAAATGCTCCAAAGTCTAATATTCCTTTGCTAACAGTAGCCTTTTTTTCCCTTTTAAATCAGTGAGGCTGATAAAAGCTGAGTCCGAGAGCCTTTTTTTTTTTTTTTTTTTTTTTTAGAATTGTTCACGTCAAATTTGCTCTGACTCGCATGACTGATCACTGTTTAGACTTGCGCTGCATCTTGAATGATTTGATTTCTACAAATATTTAAATAACTGGGGATCAGTCAGTCAAGATTATGTGCAGGACTAGCAAAAATTGCTCCCAACCGGAAAACGCACTTTTAATACAACTGTCATGGAGAAGGAAGTTCAGCTGCATCCAATCTAGAACAAGTAGAGCTGTTGAAGCCATAGTGCCCCCTGCAGGACAAGGCCAGAATCCCACAATCAGACAAATCCCTTCCAACTGTTTTGTCCCACTAGTTTTTTTTTTTATGCAGTTAAACCAAATCGTCTTTTTTTTTTTTATTCCTGTGTATATTTGATTAGGTTGTGTCAGAATTGTGTTGGACCGCTTTTTGTTATGTTGTTTGCAGGGTCGTCGTTGTGTGCTGAAAGACTGTTGTAAGATCCTAGACAACACGGTGCTTCCTCCAGAGACAGTAGTTCCACCTTTCACTGTCTTCTCAGGATGTCCAGGTGAGTAGAAAAAAAAAAAAAACAGCTGTTTGACTCCTCCCCTCAGCTGTCTGCTGCTTGGTTCTTACCCATAATCCTTTTGCTCCTCCTTCTCCCCCCAGGTCTGTTCTCAGGAGAACTCCCAGAATGCACACAAGACCTGATGATGGACGTAACCAAGAGCTACTACCAGAAATTCCTCCCTCTCAGTCAGATCTGAGTTCCACCATAAATCCCTCCTGAAGTTGTGGAGGAACCGATTCTCCAAGATCACCCTAGAGTCTCACTGGATAAGGAAAAACATTTGGCTGGGGCCTTTTACGAGAGGATTAAAAAAAAAAAAAAGAGAAATCTTATCAAATTCACAAATTTGAGCCTGTAAATAATTACAGACGTCGATCATGGATTTCCCTTTCCTTTCTCTTTGGCTCCAGTTACAGAAGGTAAAATGAAGGTAAATTAATGCTCAAGGACCAAAACAAACGCTAGTTCTAGAACAATATCGGCTCCAGTCACTACAGAAACATGTAAATGTTTAAAATGTGTTTTAAATTTGACAGTTTGTTATAAATCTGTTGCACAGCAGAACATGTGAGAGCATCAAAGCTGCATTAAAGTGCTTGGAAAAATAAAAGTGAATTTTCTTGTTAAATGAAAGTCACGCCAAGACTAATAAACACACAAAACATTTTTTCTTTATAGATTTTAATGAGGCAAAAAGAGAGGGAGGGGGGTTGCAATGGAACAGTTGAAATACCTGAAAGAAAAATTTCACGGTAAAACATCAATTGTTTAGTTTTTGGCCTAAAACAGCTGAATGATGCTGAAAATGCTGCATCATCCACTGGAATTTAAAAAAAATAAAAACTCTCCCTAATTTGCCTTCATCTGGATTTATTAATCTTCATGTCATCATCGTTGGTCGGAAAGGATTTGAACACTTGTAGACAATTTTTCCCCATAGCAATGAGATACTGAGAACAGACTGGAAATCCATTTGAATACAACTTTATCCAACTGTTCAACTGAGCGTTCAGTTTAGACATTTATTGGATGAAAAAAAAACAAAAAAAAAATCTGAAAATGTAAGAAGCATTTGGCTTCACAGACATGGGGCATGAGTCAGCAGGTTTTTGTAACAATGTTGCTGACGGCCAAGAGTGACTCAGGAGAAACTCCTTCAGCTTTATAAACAACTACCTTCAATTAATCATTTTTTGGTTGCCCTCAAATTAACCTGCATATACGCTTTGTCACAGAGTGTTAGGACGCAACTAGAAATGCATTGTGGGAAATTTCCTATACCAAAGCTAGCTAAGGCTGACCCCAGCTAAAATAAAAAAAAAAGTAAATTTTTCAGTTTTTTCTTTTTCTTTTAAATAATATCGAGTTTCATTTACAACCAGAAGAAAACCTTGAACAATTTCCAACCTGATGACCGAAGAACAAACAAATCTTTGAGATGAGCAGAGCCAACCGCCATGTTTGAGCACGAGTAACAGAAGATCACAACCTGCATGCTTCGAAAGCTCAGACCATAAAGCATGAACGTCAACATGAGGGGAAGGAGGAAGAAAAAAAAAAAAAAAAAAAAAAAACTTTCAAGCATCACAAGTCAGCTTTTATGTAAATTATGGATATGGTTTCAGAAGCATGTCGGCCTATTTATCATCTTATATTGAAAAGATTTGATCATTGTTAGTTTAAGCTGCTAAAGATGCCAAACACATGTGCAAAGGGGTGCTTCACATTATCCTGATTGCCAGAAACACCCAAAAATGGACCGTTTTCTCTGACGATACAACTTCATGAAAGGCATCTGTCCGTAGCAGTCGCTCTGTACCAAACCCAACCACATTTTTAATAATGCACACACGCCCTTCAACACCTGATTCATCAGTATCTGATGGGGTGGTCTCCAATCACATTCCAATGTTGATTTAAAAAAATTCTGGGATTATTTGAAGTTTCCTCTAAGCACCAATTATTTTTTAATAAGTTAAATTATATTCAAAGTCTTCAAACATTATTGAGGAAATGCTTCAAAATAAGTCTTTTTGAGGAATTACTGAAATATATTTTTTGTATCTTCAGCCCCGGAATACTAGCAGGTCTGCTTGGGACTAGAAAAGCAGAACACAATGGAAGAGCTGATTTGTTTGCATGAGTTTAGAGATGGAAACGCTAAGTGCAAAAAAATTATTATTGCAACTCATCACACGACCACAAAAAGCAGCAGCTGCTTTCGCTAAGGGTGAATGGACAGAGAACATCACAGTAAACAAGTGGGCAGTCTCAGGAGCTGTGGACACTGAAGAATTTCTCTTTAAAAAAAAAACTTGAATGCAAACTGAACTGTTTCTGCAAACGATTGCAACAAACGAATAATGTTAACACTGGTAGTTTATAAAACAAAAACGGACTGAAGCAAAAGTGGCGAGGAGAGGAGTCTGCTGCTGTTGGACGCTGTCACACGATCTCCATGGTGACATCCTCTTGGAGCTGAAATGATGACGTAACAGACGACGGGGCTGTCCGATGAAATGAGCTGGTCATGGCCCTCGCTTCCTTATTTAAGGTGGTGGGTGAGGATGGCGGTGGGAGGGGGGGGTGAGGGACGGGCGCGTCCGACCTCCAAGTGGCTTTTTGTTTGTCTAGCAGCACGGTCTGGTTTCACCCACGGAGCGCTGTCTGCATCCTTAAGAGCTTTTTTTTTGTCGTCTCCGTTGTGAGGTGTGAGGAGTGTGTGCTGGTGGGCACACACAAACACACACTGATTGTGTATTTGTTCTTTTAGTGTTGACAAAAGGAGACTAAATGGAGAAAACCCCACAGTGGGTGTGGTTCTCTCTTAATTCCATGCGTGTCTTTCTGTACACAGGTGCATTTATACCACATTAGACCCCCCCCTACACACACACACACACTCTAATGGAAGTGGCTTCAATAACTCACCCCACCCCCACCTCCTCAATGTGGCCAAGCGGCACATCAGATCATCCTGTTGCGTTTGTGCGTGGGAGAGTCTGTGATTACATCACTACACTGGGTGGAGTTTCGTTTCCTGGTCCCTCCCCCTCCGCCGGAGCCTGTAGAGTCTAGATGCAGTGCCATCTCCTCTGAGATGAAAGTGTTCAGGTCCACGTCCTGGAGGCCGTTGCGCCTGCCGCGACACACCGAGCCGGAGCCGGAAGAGCCCCCTCCACCGGCGCCGCCCGCATTACTGCTGCTTCCGCTCACGTGCGTGGGGGAGCCCGGCGCACCGGAGCGCACGCTGATGCTCGCCATGGCCCCACTCAGACCTGCAGAAGGACCAGAGGATAGGACGGAAATGAGGAGCGGGGAGAATGAACATTTCAATTATCTTACTACATCCTCCATTCATAATTTATCCAGCTTTGGGGCATGGGGGTTGCTGGAGCCTATCCCAGCTACGTCAGGGTAAAGGTCACACACTCCTAAAAGACAATTTGAGTCAGCAATCAACCAATGACACACTCCTCAGATTGTAGGAGGAACCTGAATGATCCTTTCTTGGTTGAGGAAAACAAGCATATTGAAGAGTTAATGAAGATCTCATTCAAAAGCAGCAACTTTTCAGCCAGTGAAGCAGATGAAGCCAACATTTAGCTTAGTTGATCATCTATCTTTTAAAAGATGAAAAAGTTCAATAAATGGGATTCAAGAGCGCAAACTGTACAATTTACTGCAACAGCTTGAAATTTGCCCCCAAACTGGAAACTTCCACATCAGCTCCTCTGATACACTGAAACGTTCCATTAGTCACACTCGTCTTTTTAGAAGTCAAGTTATCAGAGACTAGACGAATATGAATTCTTAAGAGTACATTCTTAAGTAAAGACAAGATCAGTTTACTTGTTTAACTTTTATCGAAAACATAAAAATTCTGACATGAAAAATATTTTGTTTGTTAATCAAAAATCTTTCACAGTATCAAGAGAGAAATGTTCCCTGAACTCAACAACCTTAAATAAGAATGTTAGGTTTTATCATTAGAGCAGGGATGCCCAAACTTTTTTTTGTGAGGGGCACATAACTTTTTTCTTCTCTGATGGGTTGCCGGGGTCGGTTTGTTAGTTAACAGAAAAGGTGAAACAATCTTAACGTTTGTCTAAATGTAAACAATTATGTTTTTCCAGAAAGCTACACACAACCATATTTTATCAATCGCTTTCTGTAATCTTCACAGAGAAAATGAATCTAAAACACTAAAGCAGTAAATTGGGAATCCTCTCCTCTCATCGTTCTTCTGACGCTGGAGAGCTGCGGCTCCTCACACAGAGATCTTATAGCCATCTTGATTTTTTAGCTCTTTAGGTCGTTTTATTTTATATAACTTATCAATAATTAGAAACTCATGCACAAAATGAATAACTGATGTAAAAATGTTTTATATTTAGAATTGTAAAATATGTTATGTTAAATTGTGTTCATTTTCCTCCCGGATAAAATGTATAAAATACATGTAAAAAAAAACAACTATTATTTACCATTTAAATTTTAAAGTGAAACGACACAAAACACTGCAACCCCAACGCAAAATACTAATTATAATGTGCAAAATGAAAATAAAAACAAAATTAAAAGGGGTGTGAATATTTTAAACTGATCTGGTTTCTTTTGTCAATATCTGATCTGTTCTGGAGAAAGTTGTTCTCGTGTCTGCACAGCTTGGTTGTGGAGTCGGTTCTGTTTAAAATTCTTTTCTAGCATGGAGAATATTAACAAGGTCTCTAGCCAATCAGGACGCAGAACAGGGTTTGCTGTTAAAAAGAAAAACAAAGCAGCAACATGATTGCACTGAGAGCAGGTGAACTGTAATGTCGAAGAAGAAGAAGACTGTGTTCTGTTCTATTTGACGGGGATTTAGCACTGTTCAGATAGAGGTACTGTAGGGTGTAATAAAGAGTCACGTTCTATAAGGGTCTTGATTATGTGGCTTGATAGACAAAAAAAAAAAATAATAATAATAATAATAATAATGGGTCTCCGATAGTGTGTGGGGGCCGGTCCAAATGAGGAGGCGGGCCGGATCTCGCTTGCGCGCCGTAATTTGGGGACCCCTGCATTAGACTAGCTTTAATAAAACTGAGAAACAAAATAAATAGTGTCTAGCTATCTGCACATTGCACATATCCAAATGTTGTCTTCCCTTCATATTTAATTTTAGTGTGAACTGCAGAAACTGGTTACATTTGGCTGAAGCACCAAAATATTTTCTCTCATCCACGCCAATTTAGTCTGAAAAGCGCAGAAAATATTACAAGGAAAAGAAAAATTTAAAAAGTATGATACACAATTTAATAAGAGGGAAATACAGAATAGAATATGTTTTTAACTCAAATAGTTTTTAAGTTCCAGAAAAAAAACAAAAAAAAAAAACACCTCATTGGAGCGCAAGTGAATTCATGCAGATTTGTGAGATGGATAAAATCTGGAGCTCCTTCAAAGCAAACATTTTCCACAAAAACCAACCTAATCAACAACTTTAATCTCATACAAATAAAAGGAGACTATTTGTTAAACCAAAAAAAAGAGAGAAGTTTTATGATGTACCTGTAAACATCACAAATACATGACAGGAAAGAAATGAAGAGAACCCAAACAAAGCCTTGACTTTATCTGTAAATCACCAATTCCTCCCGACTCTGCTGGCCTCTGTATTCGGTCTGAGTGGGAACCAGAAACAGGAATAAACCCTGATGTTCTGGAATGACAACAGCCTGTCCTGGTGTAACCTAATGAGGCCGGCTCTTTAACACGCTGTATCACTACAGGCCCATCCTTCTACAGCCAAGCAAAACACACTTATCTGTGCACCATATGTGGCAGAGGATGACTAGAGGACATAGTATCGCACACAAACACACTTTTGAGGACAAACCAACAGACAAGGGTCCTTGTGAACATTTTAAATGCTTTCTAATGTCGCAGCAGAGAATTAAAAGGACTTTTCTACACTTGTTCAAACTGACCAGATCACAAAAATGACTCTTAAGACTCCCAAACTAATTCTAGACTACTTAGTATCTTGAAGACCAATCACTTAGAATTATTTTTTAGCAAACACCAAAATGCATATGTTTTCCCAGGTACAGTTGAGATTTGTTTACCATGCAGGGCTATGGCCTCCCTGAAGGGCTCCAGGTCGGCCTCCACAGATGAGCCGGTCTCCACGGGTGAATTGGCCCGGCTGGGGGCCACCACAGCCAGCCGAGAGTTGGTCCTGCTGCTCCGATGAGGAGGCGCTTTGCCGCACAGGAAACTGATGAGATCCTCTCTTCTGATGGTTCTTCTGCGCTTTTTCACCCACGCCAACATGTCCTGCGGATCAACAAACACGGCACTTTTGGACATAGCTTTAACATCTTTGCCTTTGTTCAAGACCCACTCCCATTAAAACTGTGTTTTCAATGTGTTCTAGTGGCATTTTTCTAAAGATGGAAGGCATGTATAAAGAAAATTGAACTTAAAATTGGATTTCTGAGTAATTATTTTAAATAAATTGTTGAAATCAGGAGTAGACAATCCATTCTGATGCATCCACTTGCAGACAAATAGATCCATGTACATCTTTTTCTTTTTTCATCTGACCTGACATCTGGCTCTAAACTGTACGACCGAATAGCTCTGATGATGCTCGCCATTTTCATTGCACCGGTAATGTTAGGGGCTGTAAGTTAGCAGGAGAGGGTTTAAACTGAGATCTTTCAGCTTTGGGTGTTTTTTTTGTGTTGGTAGTGGTGGTGTGTGTGTGTGTGGGGGGGGGGGGGGGGGGGGGGGTGGACTACGTGCCAACAGTCCCACCCACAACAAAATTTTTAATTAACTGGTGAAACTATGTCCTGGAAATCAACACAGATTTAATCAATATTAAAAAAACGTCAGAGAATATTTTTACAATGAATAAAAAGATTATCCGAGTGTGATTTTAACCCTAAAAGAATGCAACATTAAGAGTCTGAGGTGCAACACTGTATAAAGCAAAGCGGTGTGACCTACCTTATTTCGGCGTTGGTGGCCAATCTGGATACCCCGATCAAAACTTCTCTGGTGAGCCTCCACACTCTCTGATATCATACACGACAAGATGGAAAGGTTCAACATTTCGGAAATCAATAAACACAACACCCCTGACATGGCATAGATTTAACCCTTTAACACCAGATGTCTTGTCTGGGACATCTAGATACCCCACGCTCTTTGACATACTCTCGAACCATCTACCCCATTAATGTAAACCAGCTGATTCTGATACAGAGGAGGCCATTTTTGCACCATTATGAGACACTTTATGAACATAAAGCGTTGCATAATGGTGCAAAGCTGATTCACGCCAAGACAGAATCAGTCAACAGCGTAAACAGCTCATTGGTGTAAACGTGTAAAGATACACAACGCAATTTTAGCCCATGTTGTTCACACTGGACAAGCAGGGAGAGGCTTCTTCCTCTTCCACTATTTACTAATGGAGGTTCCTCTTCTACAGTTGGAAGAGGCTTGGTGCAAAATGTCAAAGTGGTGCAAATATTGTCAATCCTGCTTCAGGCCTTTTCTTTCACAGCTCTAACCCAATAAAAAAAGTCTTGGTGTCATAAAATTCCAGTCAGGCACAAACCACTAATATTACTTTCTCCTCCATGATCAATTTTCAAACAGTTGGCACTTCTGTGAATTAAAAAAATAAAAAATAAAATCTATAAATCACTACCAAATCAGAATCCCTTGCTTAGCTACCGTACTTGTGAATGCAAGAGTTTTGAATGTGGAAGCCCAAAAAGTACATTTATGTGCGTTTACAAAGACTTTCCATTGAAAGTGGTTGCTTGAATGCATGTTGCCTGGGATAGTGTAAACAAAACTTCAACTGCACAACAAAGAGTTAAGAGTTTTAAAAGATAACTCAAATGTTCAAGTTATTCAATTATTTAGAACCTGTTGATAGCAAAAGTGGAGTAAAAATCTACATATAAACTGATGATACAAAATAGCAAAGATCAAAACTGTTATGTTTTTATTATCTTAATAGAACATGTCAAGTAAGAGGCTCAAACAGCTCCCAAATGTTAATAATTCCAACCATAAAACCCATGAAAAGTGTGTTTGTTTGTCCAGTTACCTTTGTAAAGGTTGGTCACTGCTGTAGCTGCATTCTGAAATGGCACCCACAATGACAGGCCCTGCTGATGGCAAACCCTGTCTGTGAGACAAGGAATACGGAAAGTTACTTTTACTGCACAGCAAACGGGGGATTTTCTGACACACTTGTGGCATGTGGAGCGGAGAAAACCCAAAGGGCAGCGACTGTGTCTCGGATAAACTTTGATTTTTGAAACGCCATTTTGTCTCGCTTCTCGGATTGCTGAGAAGGGGTTATGGCATAAAAATAGCTGTCAGCAAAGCGCTACATGGCCAGCTTGGCAACACATCCTCTCACAAGAAAGCAGCTGACTTACTCGAAAGAAAGTTAGAGTACAAAGTAAAACACATCAAATAAAAATCAGATTTTAAACATGACTAAAGTAGGTGGGAGAAAACTAAGTAACTCCACACCGAACCAACATTTTCCTCGCCATTTTGCTCATTTCAGCTTAAAAAAATGATCGCTCCTTTTTTCATACTTTTCGATGGACTATTCATTCGTTGAGTAAATGACACTTCAACAGCCACGTGTAAACTTGTGTACCAGATGTTTAGCCTGTCAGCTGAGAATGTCGCGTAGCTACGATTGTTGTTTCCATCGCCATTTTCTAACTAGCCTGGCTAGCATGACCGTTAGCTACCATCTAACTTAATGTCAACAACATAAATAGCAGCTATTTGGGGGCTACTCCTCGAGCTATTGTTTGGTGATTGTGAAATTGGGGATGTAATGAAATATTTGCTTGGTTCCAAACTTTTGTCCATATTGAGTTAACTATGTATTTGTGTGTATTACGTTTATAAAGCAAAGATGAAAAGTCATCTGAAAACGTTACGTTCCCGATACCGGTTAGCCGCCAGGCTAACAAGCTAGCTAGCCTTTAACCAAGACTTCTACCAGCATTAGTTGACTGTGAGTGTGGATTCGTAGCCAGATTGCTAACACAAGCCGATAGCACATAAGCAAAGTATATGTCCGAAAACGACGAGACGTCGAGAAACAGCTGCACTCCGAACCTTTATATAACTGTGCGACAGCAGTAGCGGAGTTCTGAAACAGATGCCACAGTTTATCCTGGTCGTTGTCGGCCTCCTCCTCGCTTAGCTCCCTCTGCTCCGCTTCGGCCAAACACTGCCGCTCCCATTTTGAGAACCAGTGCTCGGGTCCGTGTTCCTGTATTTCCGAATCTCCGTCTTCTTTCTTCTCCTCCATTTAATGACCCCAAACTCAGTAAGAATTTCAGCCTCGTCGTCGAAATGTTGGTTAATGGATACGGTGTAAGTAGCTAAGCGTACAAAATCATGAACAATGTTATGATTTTCTATTTGTCCTAGAATATTAAATTACCCTCCGGCACTTCCATCTCACTCAGATAAGCCTAGCTAACTAGTTTTCCTAGTTGCCGACGTCTGGATATATAGAACGCAAGCTAACATGATGTGTAGTTGATCCCGCCCATTAAATCAAATCTGTAAATCCAATTGGCTATTTTAACACCAATGGGCGGGATTTGTGTCTGTTTTTCTTAGCTTTTTATAACATCCATCCGGGCATTTCCACAAAATAAAATAAAAGGAAAACGCTTGCTAGAGAGTTGATGTTTAAAATGTTATTAATAAAACGATTGAAAAAGATACTCTTATTCAGAATTTTAAGGTCAGTTACAGTATGTTACATGTGTCATTTTTTTAATTGATAAAATTGTGGTTATTTGCATTCAAAAGTAACAAAAAATATTTTTTTTAAATCTTAAAATGTAACGCTATGTTGTGGTAACATCGATTTTATTTAAATTAATTTCATTTCTAGGATGCAAAAAATAAGATCTATCACACTATATTTGACATAATACCTTATTTTATTTTTTACAATGTGTAAATAACTGCATGTAAAAAAACATGGAAATGCTGTGGAACTATATTTTTATTTGAATTTTAGTATGTCTACAACTTATAATTATTGTGTTATTTATTTGTATGTATGTTTTTGCACATTAGATTTTAATTTTTTTAATTTTTTTGGAAAGGTCGTATAAACTTTATGCAGAAGTGCTTTTTTTCTTTAAATTTTACCTATAATTTTCCTAATATAAACTAGTATGAATTCAAAGTTTCAGTGTAAAAAGCGTAATTACAAGACAATAATTGAATTGTTTAAAAAAGCAAAAAATAAATAAATTGTTGTATAATAGGCAGGGAGAGGGAAAATGAATTGTGGCTAAGGAAAAAGTGGTGTTTGATGCAAGAATAAGAGTAAAAGGACAAATTCAGGCCATTTTTGGAGCCCAACCTGCAAAGTGATTCTAACCCCTTTTTGTCTCCAACCAGAGGTTTGGAGAGATCAACATTTTTAACTAGTTTTTATGGTATTTGAATTAAAGTCCTGAAGCTCATCAATGGTTCTGGAAACTGAAATGGATTTTACAGCAACCCCACAGAGTCAACACAAATCAAAAGCATCTTATGTGCCCTATATCTATAAACATCTTGTTCACTTAATCAGACACGTCATTATTAGTGTGTCAGTGCAAAAAATATTAGGGCAAAAGCTAATTCAAATAAAAAAAATCAGAAATCATCCACTCTTCAGTACAACTACTTTCATCTGAGATAGCTTGCTAAACTGTGAGGGGTAAGTGTTTTGTTGTCTTTGAGGCTTTTTACTCAGTGGATCTGAAATAAAATCTCCAGGTGGACGATCCCACTATTGCCTGGATTAGCATCCATCCTGCAGATAAGCAATCACAGAAGCAATCAGAGCCACTGCAGGAAACTTTATTTTCGTAATCAAGATTAAGCAGTCTCCCATCAGGGGATTCCTGACTGAAACTACAGCTGTTAGATGTACAGTCCCTTCATTTTAACTATTCCAATGTGAACGGAAAAACACAAAATAATTATCTTTGATATGCATAACGTAGACAAAACTGCAATAAAAACAATAATTTCTAAATTACTGCCAGTGAACACATTTTGTTGCTTCCTCTACAAGTTAATGTGGAATGGCAGTAACAGGTTTTGGAGAAACCCATGATTACATCTAAATTAAATCTAAGTTTCTGTGAAAATCTTTTTATTTTTTCAAATGGAGAATAGATACAAACCCCAAACTGCATTTCCTAATCATGATTCCACAATAAGTGATCAACCTAAAAACTGACCTGAAATAAAAAACGTTCTTTAAGATTCTGAAAATGACTAACTTTCTCGTGTTTTCATTTTTTTGCTACTAACATTTTTTCTTCTTTTGCTAATTCTTTGTCACTTCCTGTTGAGCCTTGCCAGACATGGCAACTTTATTTGTATTGCACATTTTGTGTAAAACAGGAAAATAAAAAATCAGGAGAAATATTAAAGGGGAAATCATGTAAATAATGTTTAAAGAAACATAAAAAGAACAGAATTTAAAATAATGTAACTAAGTGGATGTCAAATTTGTGATAAAAAATTATCAAATTGAACAAGTGGGTCCTTAACCTGGATTCAAAGAAACTGAGTGTTTCTGCTGATCTTAGGCTTTTTAGACGCCCGTTCCAGTTCTGTGGAGCATAGAAACTGAATGCAGCTTCTCCATGTTTGGTTTGGACTCTAGGAACTGACAAAAGATTGCAACCAGATGACCAGAGGTATTGTAATAACAAACTGGGTCAGGAAATCAATCAAAATGAAGAGTGCAACCCTTGTTCTGTTCTCTTACAAAGCTCTAGTTTCTATGCATTTGTGTATCACAATATTTTTATGCTATTGCTATCAAAATTGCACATGATAAATATTGCATCTGGCACTAGAAAAACAATACCAGAAACACATATCAACTATGTAAGTTATGGGTTAAAAATATTTGTGACACTGCTTACAAAAATTAAAGGAGCACTCTAAAGAAACACATTAGATCCATCAGATCTCAATATGAAGTTAAATATCTATACAAATAACGACAGGGCAGTGTCTTAGGAACAAAAGTATGCAAAGTCTTTTAATGGAAATAAAAGTTTTCAACCTACAGAGGGATCAATTGTGTAGACAGTATAAAATCAGAGTGAGATGAAGACATGGTAGGCTAGTCCATTTTCTTCAAAACTTAATTTCTGCAACTCAAAATGCTTTCCAGTATCTTGTGTGGCCCCCAC